>VDFB02278078.1:94922-516088 GCA_007258455.2 Sequoia sempervirens
ATTTCAAGCAAGTGCGAATACAAGAATACAAAGGGCGAACATTGCACAGTGTTGAGCTAACACAGTTTGAAGACTTTCCAGGGCAAAGTGAACATTGCCAGTTCTGTATTCTGCCATTGCCAGGTGTGATCTAGAAGTTGTTATCTGTCATTCCTTATTGCCAGGTACTGCATATCGGTCCTGTGTTAGACCTTATTGTAATTTGTAAAAAATTGCCACTGTTGCATCAAATATAAGAGAGATCTTTGTTGCTGGGTTTTTCTCCCTCAAGAGGAGGGTTTTCCCAGGGTATATGCTGTGTTATTTTGTTTGATTTTGAATTACTTTTCTGTGCATTTAATCTGTTCACCTAAATTTAACAGTACCCAAAATAATTTTTTTGCTTCAATAAGGCATTTTGGTAAAAATGGTCAAAATTTTGTAAAATTGTCGTCAAAAGTCAAAAAAGGTTAAAAATGTTTAAAAATAACAATTTTCTATTTTTAGAAATTTTTGAACAACAAACAGATCATGGGGTTTTTCTAGGTTTATTGTCAAGAGGATGCTCACAAAATTTTGAAATTAGGGTTTTAGGCCCCTATTTTTAGAAAAACCCCAAAAATAGGATCTTTCCAAAAATGGCTCAAAATGATTTTGATTGGTTAATTTTTTGTCATGATCACATTGGTGCAGTCAAAATCATCAAAAAGTTAGTTTTGCTTTGGTGTGTCTATTTCGCTTTTTTAGAAGAACAGTTAGGACCTTTGAGGTCATCAGTGGAGGATGGCAAGATACCATGTGTTAGAATCTAAGCTTCAAACGTTGCACAAAACAATCTTCGACGAAAGTTGCTCCAAAAAATGGTGAACAGCGGAGGGGAATTCTAAAAGTTGAAAATTACAAAAAAAAGATTCTAAGTCTGGAAAAGGGAGATGCCTAGCAATCAATGCCTTAGCCCATTTTTCCGCTGTTGTTGGTGTTGCATGCGGACGGCAAGAACAGTTGGTGGACAGTGAACACGGTCAACGCTTAAGTGATGACAGTTGACACAATCGACGACATGATGAATGCAAAGCTTGAGAAGGGTGAAAATCTTCGAAAAATGGCTAAGTCTAGAGCACAAAAGCGCCCCTGCTGGCCAGGGGTGCTCATGGTTTTAGGCAGTTAGAGGTGCTTTAAAGGTTTGCAGCTACAAACGTTTTCTTTCCAGATTTGAGTAGGTTTTCCAATGAATTCATCAACCAATCCAGAGGAGTCATCAAATGCTGCGAAATGTAGATCGAGTGAAGACACACCACGGGAAACAAAAGGGTCACAAGGAAAAGTGGAGCAAAAGCGTCCTTGCAAGCCAAGGGTGCCCATGAATTAAAGGGTTCAAATTTAGTTGTTAGGACTTACAGTTTTGGGGGTCTTCTTCATAATTTCTGCAGGCTTTCCAATGAATCCAACATCCAGTTCACAAACGCTCGCAAACGAGGATCAAGTGGAAAACGCTGAAAGTCAAAGCAAGTCAAGAAACTCAAAAAATGGCTAAGTATAGAGCAAAAAAGCGCCCTTGTAGGCTAGGGGCGCCTAGAATTTTGAAGCATTAGATTCAGTTTTTAGGTTTCATGACCTCTAGTTGGTCCTTAGATTTTGTCAAGCTTTGCGATGAGTCCATCAACAAGTTCATCAAAGCAATCAAACATCCAGAAACGAAGATCAAATTGAGGTGTTTTTGTCAAGAGGACAAAGTGAAAATTATATCTTCAACATACAAGTGCCTAGAAATTTGAGTCCTCTAAAACAATTGAGTTTACAAAACCAGTCATCCTTTTCGGAATTCTTCAGGCTTTCCATTGAATATCTCAACGTGACCACGAGATTCATCAATTGACGACAATTGTAGATCAAAGAATAGGAGGCAAATTGGAGAAGTTGAAAATCATTTAAAAAATGGTTAAGTACAAAGCACAAAAGCGCCCCTACTAGCCAGGGGCGCCCAAGATTTCAAGTCACCAAAACCACTTTTTAAGGTTTGATACCTCCAGGAGATCCTTCTCGTATTAAGTCCAGCTCCATAGCCAATCCGTCTGCCAGCTCAGAAGACCTGTCAAATGTCGACAACTGAAGATCGAACGGAGGCGGTTTATCAAGGTAAAGATAAAAATCTAGAACTCTGATGATGCAAAGCGCTAGCTAGCCAGGGGCGCCCAGAATAGAAAGCAGTCAAATACGAGATCAGAGGCTAGTGTAAGGTATCAATCTCTTTAGATTTGATCAGGCTTGCCATATCAATTCACTTTCAGCTTCAATTATTCACAGATTGACAGAAAACAGTGCTCAAACAGGGGCTACCAGTCACTGAAAACAAGCAAAATTTTGAAAATTTCAAATTTTTTCTAGCATTGTTGGGACTTGGATGCCTTATCTCAAGGTGGTGCCCAAGCCAACTTGAGTTAGCAATTTTTGAAGACTTTCTCATGCCTTGGCTGCCCAAATTTTTGGGGATTCTTCGAGTTAACAAATATTTACGCCAAATGATTCCTAAAATTAGGGTTTCCACGAGTTAACTGCTCTTTTCACCTCCAAACCTTGTTTAACAAGCATTTGGGCATCTATAATTCATTATTTTGTAGGTTGATTTCAAGAGGCGAACACAAAATTTTCTTCTCAATAGGATTTGAAGGATCAAAGAAAGGCCATTTTCAGAGTTCTTCGTACTTTTGAGTTCGGGTTGAATAGAAGAACACCTTTCCATAAGGCGTTTTTCCAGGGCATCATTTTTCAGAAACAAAAGGTCATCTTCTTCAACTTCCATCGATCTGATTCTAATTATTTTTCAATTTTCTCCAAGATTGGAAAATTTTTGACAGCTTCTTTGGCTTCCACTTTCCTAGGGTTTCTTGCATGTTCAAGAAAAATCAATTTGTTGAGAAATTTGACAATCTGGGTTTATTCAACATGAAATTGGCCACAAAACCCATGTCCTAGATTTTTCCAAAAAAAAAAGCTTTTGTGGCTTCTACTTTTCAAAAACTCTTATCTTTTTCAAAAAAAAACTCAATTTTTCGAAAAACGGACGATTTGGGTATCTTCAACACATGAACACCTACAAAAGTAGCAAAACTCATATCTCACATTTTCTTGGAAAAAATTGCCTTGTTGCTTCTACCTCTGAGGGGTTCTTGCATGCCTGTGAAAAAATCAATTTTTTGAAAAACGAACAATCTAGGTCTATTCAGTACAACGTTCTCTACAAAACCCATATCTCAAATTTTTCTCCAAAAATCTGCCCTTTTTCTAAATTCAGCAAAGCTATTTTTAGCTTTTGTGCATAACTTGTCTGAACATATCCATGTTCACAGTCACACTTCACGGTTTCATCGTGCAATACTCTTCCATTGAAAAAAAAACAAGAAAAGCGTCAGAAGCATAAAGTTGCAGAAGAAACAAAGGTCATCACTCCAGTTATAGAGCCGCCAAAGTTACCAATCAGTGAACTGCCAGTTGAAGCGTGCAAATATTTCTAGGAATAGAACTCAAGTGATGACAACAGTTAACTCGAGGCCTTTTCCGAGTTTAATTGATCGTCCTCTTTTCATGCATGTCCATCTTTGGAGACACCTATTGTACAGTTGGAGTTTTCTTTAGTTTTAGATTAGTTAACTGATGTTAGTCATTCCAGTTAATTGTTAGTTATCCTTGTTTAGACATAGGAATAAATCTTGCATGTTGGCAAGATTGATTGTTAACACAAGGAGATTTTAGGGTTCCCTACTCTTGTGTTTGTGTATAAATAAGAGCAGCCTTGCTCATTATTTTTCTTAACTGTTGTTGTTATACAAAATTGCCGAGCCTGAGTGCCTCCATTTTGGCTATTCAGTATCTGTTCACATTTGTTCAGTGTAATTTGGTTGATCGTATATTGTATGTTTTCCTTATTGATACAATCTGCTGTCCCAGATGTGTAATTGTTATTGGAAAGGTTTGAGGAAATAAATCTTATGCCTACCTTGCTTTGATCCAAAGTCTCAATTTCTTTCATGTTTTAACTTGCATAATCTTTATTTCAGCCTACATCTGAAAAGTACAATGAGTCTTTGAGGGTATTTTGAAAGCAAGTTTATTGTTTTATGTTTTACTTCATGAACTTTATTTCAGCATACATCTGAAAGTACAATGAGTCTTCAGATGTGTTTTGGAAACAAGTTTATCTAAGTTTTGTGTTTACCAAATCATTCCTTGTTTACTTCTAAATTCTCTTGCTCTGAATTTACTTGAGAAGTTAGAAGCGTCATTAGTTTAGGCCTAGTTGTTGAAGTTACGAAACCAGAGAAAACCTCAACTATGATGCAAAGAGTTTTATAACCTTGTGCTCTCAGCTGAGATAAAAAGATAAGAAATTAGTTTAGTTAATTCTTTTTACGCATAATCAGCAAAGAGGTAGCTTCCCTCCTAATTCAAAGAACAGTCTAACAGTGCATAGCTGTCCGTTTCCAATCCGCACTCTAGAGGTGTGAATTGAAACGCCAACACTCCACAACTGGAGTTTCAATAAAATGCAAATACCAATGCACTTTCTTCTCAAAACTCCTCATTTTATAGGCCCCTTTAAAACAGTATTTCAAATCATCATGCCTAGTATTATCACTTTGGCTTTCTCTTAAAAACACTTATGATGTTGGTCACCCTTTTTAAAAATAAATAAATAAACATAAGTTGCCTTTAGGAAAATAATATAAAGTTACTTTAAGACAATTTAAGTTATTTATTTAATTACTTTTCTGCACATCCCAAAGTGTATAAAAAAGTTAGCATTCTCTAAAAAAGTTGGAACTTCCACAAATATTGGAAAGGCCATAAAAAGGGGACATTACAAGAGACCAAAGATCACAATAAATTCAGAGTCACTGCAGCCTCTTGCTCTTCCTTAAGAAACTCAAGATGTTTCTCCACATCACAGGCTGTAGGGGCCCTCAGCTCCTCCAACCTATGTCTATGTGTCCTCAAACTAGGGTCCACCTGCTACATAAAGGCTCAAGATTTTAAACCATCTTGAAGCATTTTTAATACTAGTAGCAAAGTTTTGAATGGTTGACCTGCTCACCTCCATCACGCTTTTCAGATTAATCTTAATTATCTTCAGCTCGTTTCAGATAAATCTAAATTTCTATTTACGCGCGATAACAATTTAATAAGATCTTTGCATCACTGTTCTAATATTGTTAATGTTTAATATGTATGCACAGTATTAGTAAGCAGCATTTTTAACTTTATTTGTTAATGTTTAATAATGTCCAATATCAGTGTACGTGCTTTTATACTATGCAATAAATTGATAAAATATAAAATACAGAATTAGATGGAAATCCCAATTTTAAATATTGTTTAAAAAATTGTAATCTCATTCAATTGACATCATTGGTAATTAAACTTTGGTGGAGCTTGCAAAGCTAACCCACGGATAGTTCGAGGTGAAGGAGTGATATTGACAAGGTAACTTCGTGATACACTTCTCAGTGCGATAACAACAAAGGTGAAGTTGAGGGATTTTACAAGGATCAACCTGGCTTTGAATCAGGCTATCATAAATTAGAGATAGACAATGATTGATGATTATTAATTTAAACCATAGAAAGAGGATAGAAATCCAATTGGCAATTGAATGAGATTCTTAAGGAAGCATGTGATCTCAAGAATCACTTCAAATCCATCTCCTATAATCATTGTTATAGGAAGGCCAAAAAATTGGCAGACATCTAAACTATTGAAGGTAGTGGCTATGCAACCAGACCACACATGTAGCTAGGGAATGGATACTTCAAGATGGTTAGAGGACCTATTGGTACATGAAAAACCAGGAGCCACACTTACCTCTCGCCCCATATAATTCCTTGTCACATTTCATATTGGACATATATTTATTTAAAAAAAAATTAAATTCAAAATTCTACTTTCCATATTGACAATGATTATAGGATCCTTAACAATTATTCTTCAAAGGACGTTCAGGACTCTTGAAAGATGGCATGATTTTTTCAACTAAGGTCCGAGATATGATGGTGGCTGTTAATATAATAGAGCAGCATCGAGTTAATTGACACAATTCTAATTGGTGGGGAGTATTTGCTCTTTCTTCTTTCTCCCACTCCATAATTTCCATTTTCTTCACGTCTTTGACAATTAATCATTCTCTATACTAGCTTTTTCAGAGCGACTTTGAGGTTTGTTTTCTTCATGGTTCTCGAGGGTTAATGCGGTTGACTATCTATGGCAATGGTGGTTGATACTAATTGGAGGAGCCCAAAACAAGAGTTTAAGGGATCCATTTTAGGCAATGACCTATGGGAGATACTTGAGACATCTTTTTGATGTCATTGAATTGATAAAAATATTGGGTGACAAGGCTATGGATCCTACTAGCAACATCATGTAAACAAGGGTGTTAGGAAATTGTTTGGAAGTAGGTTTGTTGATTGTGCCTTTTCTTGAAAATTCATACATTAGGTTGTAGACAACAATTGAAGAGGTCAATAAAAAGCTACACTAACCTTTGTTCTTAGCTCACTATTTGTCCAATTGAATAAATTGGAAGTTTCAATGGAAGGAGCTAGAGCTTCAAATTTCGATTTTTGGTACCATTATTGACAAGGCTAAGGAGTTTAGGGGAAGGATAAAACCTTTTATCTACTCCTATTGCACTAGTAATGAAATGAAGGTGGCAACTTTGGAGATTGACATAGGTAGAAAGGTACCAATGGTGATGATCCTATATGGAGGCAAAGGTGAGGTAAGGTCTTTGTGACTTGGCTAGGATCAAAGTTGGAAAACTTGGACTCGGACTCGAGACTTGGCACGGACTCGGCAAAAAACTCGGCTAACACTTAGAAAAGAAGAAAACTGTAGTTTTACAAAAAATAAATAAATAAATTAATGCAGTTAGAGAACATAAGAGCCTAATTTGATTATTAATTTCTAATAATTCAAATATTACACATGTTATCTTCAAACACTCAATATTTGAAATTTCATCATTCATACTCAGTTTCAAATTTTCAAATGAAAAAAACAAACAAAAAACAAGTTTTAAACATTCATACTCATTATTTCCAGGCGATGCCAAGAGTCCTAAGTTGGGACTCGGGAGTCCGATTCTAGGACTCACGTGAGTGACTTGCTAGGACTCAGGAGTCCTAGCCTAAACTCTCCAGGACTCGGCTCGGGAGTCCTTGGCGAGTCGACTCGGCGAGCCCTAGGACTCGGGAGTCCCAAGAGTCTTTTCCAGGACTTGGAGAGTCCTCAAACTATGGCTAGGATACATTATACACATTGGTGAGAATAGTGAATGCATAACTAGAACTTTTGTAGGGATCTACTATGTATAGATTTTATGAGGATTGAATTGTGTGGGCTGCCATAGGTCTGCAAGGAGAACTTTTCTTGTCACATCCAACACCATCTGCCCTCCTACTGGTCCCTTGTGCACTTCTTATAGGATCTCTCCTTAGTTTCTTCTTGAAGCACACACCTCCAAAGTACTTGTTGGGAACCCATCTCATACAATAAGAGCCCTACCAATTGAAATGATGTCAACTTAGTATAGTCTTCAATTCCACCTTACTTGTATCCTTTAGAAATATAGCCACTAAGAGAAAATTTTTCATTCTCATGCTTTGAAGAATACCATGACCTGGAATGATTGTGCATTTGGGAACTCATTAGGTACTCTACCCATGGGCTCTCCAGATCTAATTCTTGATAACCATTGGTATGTGATGACACAGTGCTTTCTCACTCATAGTTCATTGTGAAATTTGAATTTTTGAAGTAGAAGCAATCTTCAATTTACTTGCAATTGGATGATCAACTTATTCACTAAGTGAATCACCAATTGGTTTTCTACATCAAATACAAGGGTCTTCTAGGAGGTAACATTGAAACTTCTAGATGACATATGCCATCACAAACACTTTTCTGTTTGTGCTATAATTGATCTAAGCTTTTTCCATCGGCTTGCTTGCAAAGTATATTGGGTGGTCTAGCTTATGTTCACCTTGCAAAGACAATTTATATCAAATTTTATACTTCAATGTTTCCACATGGATGTGAAATTTTTTGTTCCACTTCAAGTACATAAAGATCATTATGTTGATCAATCATAGGTTTAACTAATCAAATGCTTCTTGATGCTTCTTCCTCGAAATGAATAGAACTCATTTGCTTGTAAGGATGTGGAATAACCATGACACTTGTGTGAATTTGTTCAAGAACCTTTGATAATGCCTAACATCACCTAACAACAACCTTATTGCTCCCATATCTTGTGGAACCTACATATTCCCAACGACACATATTAGGATCCATCTTCCATGCACTTTGACACGTTGTACCCCAACAATTTCTTGAAGTATATGATTAAAGAACATTTTCATCAATTCAACATAGGTTTGGCTTCTTGATAGTTTCATTCATTACTCCAAAGTATGGATGATTGAAATTACAAAGACATTTCTAATAGAATCTATTCAAATATTGACTTAGAATTAAAAAAGGAAAAACAAAGATTGGAAAAGAGATCACCGAATGGAGCTGTTTCTTCTCCAACAAAACTTGCAAACAAAGAGAGAAGAGAAATGTTTTGGTGGCTGTTTAGGGGCTTGCCTTAGTCAAACCTCCATTTTGGTATTTCTACCTCCACGGACAACCATGTTTTTGATATATTTTGAGATGAAAGAAGATACAAAATGAAATGTTTGAGCTAAAATGATAGTAACAAAGATAGAAATATTCCTAAATATACAATACTAGCACTTAGGATTAACAAACAAAGATGAAAATGCAAACATTAGTAGAAAGGGACAATGTAACAAGAACAATGTCACCTTGAAGCTTTTGAAAACACCAAGAAGATCAATGCTGCTTTGTTCTCAATTGTTGCCGTGATCTCATGAAGATTTTGTTGAGACTGGAGTAGAAATCACATGCAAAGGTGATTGGTAAAGCTATGGAGCTTGTTGGTTTTTCTTTCAAGATGATAGAGTTGTGAAAAATTGCCTCCAAGTGATAGAATGAATTCGAAAAATCAAAATTGGAATCCATTAGGAAAGGATAGAGGTTGGGAAACTGTTTGAATCTGCATGCAGAGCTGTTACTTTCGTGATTGTCAGTGAGACTAGCGGAACATAATGGGGAAAGTAACGCTCAAGTGGTCATTGGATTTGCAAATTTTTGCAGGATTCTAGCGTGTTGCGTGGACATCCACACATTGTGATCTCATCCTGGGAAATTTGGATTCAGAAAGTGAGATTATCATAAAATCATGAGAAGCATAGAACCAAAGTGCTAACATATTATATTTAAGATAATTCATATGAAGAGGCCAAAGCATCAATTTTTGTCATTAATTTTGTACTTTTTTCCCATTTTTATTGTCTTTCCATTGTCACTTCTTCACAACTATGCAACAGTGCTAGAAATGTAGATATGCTCCATTTGTAATCACTGTTCACCATGGAACATACATTGGATATTGCACAGGCCACTTGGATCTGACCTAGGTAATTGTGCTAGGAATGTAGGAGGGATTTCAATTCTGTGCGGAGTAATTCCGCTACACTCTACAAAAGAATATTCACATCAGTTATAGTTATAGTAACATACACATCGCATCCCATAATAGAAGATAATTCAATATACTCGAGGTAACTCCATTGCATAAATATAACTACAATCACATTGTGTTGTATGATCTCACAATACAAGGGAGACAATCACAAGATGTGAAGCTATGTACATAATATAGACTTGAGGAGGAACAAGAGGATTGGCTCAATGTTTAGAACCACCATCCCTTGACCCAAAAATCAAAAGAAGTCTTCTAAATCTAACTTCTCATTGCTCATAAAAACACATGATAACAATTCCAACTGCCATATTTTATTACTCTATTGATTAAGTACAATTTGGACTTTACACCTATAAGGTGTGGTGGTTGCATTAAGAAAAGTCTTCCTAATCTAACATTTCATTGCACATAAGAACACATTATTCAACACCAACCACTCTAATTTATTACTCTATTGATTAAGTACAATTTGGGTTCTACACCAATGAGGTGTTGTGTTTGCATATAAACATATGCACCTCTTTGGGACTCATTACCACCTCTTTCACCTAATCAACCCAATCAATTGTGGCAATGCCTTCTATTGTGTTGGCTATCGCATGCACACAAGGGGTCCAATTTTTTCCTCTTGCAAGATTCAATCAAACTTGTTATTGCCTTGCACACAAAAGACGCCTTATCTGCTTGCAATATTGGTGAGCTAGCCTCCTCTATAATGTCATCTTTCAATCTCTGAAATTAAAAATATGCATCTTAGTGCTTTCTAGAACAACGAAAATCGCTAAGGAAATAAGGGTTTGCTTCACATGTGGCAATAGGATTCAATAATGAAAGTGTTGTTCAGAACTTCACCCATCCATGATCATGTCGCCTTCCATATAAGATTGGTTAGCTTTACATGCCTTATGGAATGCCATGTTGTAATAAGAAGATAGAGCACCATGAACTTGGATAGCATGGTAGAGAAACTTTTTCCATTTGCATCATCCATCTCTTTTCATACCTATACATTGTACAAATGTTTAATCAATTTCTAGTTTGAAGTCTTTCTTTTCCTTTGGATGCGCCTTCTCCTCACTCCATATGAATATTTGGAACCCTAGGAGTTGAAAAACCATCCTTGGAAACTTTATTGGGAGAAATCCTAGAAGGCAGAGGGGGTTGCTAGATGCAATAGAATAAGAGTGGCCTTCATTAAAGAAACTATGCATTTTGGTTCTCTTGTCAAATGAGTTTCTCACTGCAAAAAATACCTTGATCTGTAATGTGTAAAAAGGTGTGCATTAACCCAAGGGATACTTACCTTCCAATGTTGTTGCAAACATTGTAGTCACATGGTGACTTCACCCTATATTTCTTGGCTTGGTTATGTTAAGAATAATTACTTACCGAAGATATGTTGATATGACTATTGAGCAGCCCCTTCCAAATTAACTCTTCCTTGAATTAGGGAATAAAGTTGGAGTAGCTAGTCTGTTACAAGAACATCCAATTTAGATGTAAATTATCTGATATTTATGTACATCTAGAAAGTGTTTGTAGTGAGTGTTGACCCTCAGGTTCCAACCTAAGGCCATGACTGAACATAAATTGGATGCACATAAATTTGCCTGATTATTCATTGGTTGTTTTGCTTTACAAACATATGACTTGGCAGCATACTAAGGTGTTAACAAACTTTCTGTTTGGAAAGTGACCTCCACTTCCATAACTTTAATTTGTGTTGATTTTGAGCTTCTGGGCAAGGACACTGCTTTGAGGGATTGAATTTGATGTTCGGGAAGATATATGTCAAGACTATCCTCTTGACCTCAAGTTCCTACAAGAAAATTTGTTGCATAAACACTTTCTAGATGTACATAAATATCAGATACTTACATAGATGTACATGTCCAATTTGTTTTTTTGAATTACATGAGAATGACAATAATAGGGATACCCATGCTAATGAAAAATCTAAGCAAGGTATGCATACAACTTGTAGAACACTCTCATTGACCCATAGCATGTCCCAATAAAGCATCACATATGCCAAAAAAGAAAATCAAACATGTAAAGGTTTGTTGATACAAGCTTTTAAATAAATACACAGATCTGAGGAATAAGGATTGCAAACGAAACATCCAAGGTACATCCTGCTATTTCCCATCTCAAGCTCACCTAGATTGATAGGGTGTTAGGGCACTTTGATTTAATAGACAGGAATTTCTAGGTGTCAATTGGCTTTATCTAGGAGCGCTTAGCATTCCCTACATCTATAGACTATAGTGGGTTAAAAGGAGGAAGTAATTAGCTTGGTAGCTTCTAGGGTTCCCTTGTATGCATAATAAAAGCAGCACCCACTTGAATAAAAAGAGAAAGGCACATCTAATTAGGATATTGAAAGAGGGTGGAAAAAGGATTGCTCGCATACATGTATATCCCTTCCCACCCTTGATCTTATGATAAATGGACACAAAATAAAGTGGTTATCATTCTCAATCTTCTAGAAGGGGCAAAGATGGCAGATCCTATCACCTAATGAGATATGGTGGTCGGTCTCATAATAATTGAGAAAACATCATTAGCGGGCCAAAGGGAATTCCTGATCCATGTAATCAGTGATTTTGAAGATAGTGGACTGAATGATGGTGCCATCTACAATTTGTAAGAATCATTCCCACATTGAAAGCTAATATGGGGCTGAATGGTTGTGAGGAAGTTCAAGTTGCTGGAATATATTGATGACTGTGTTCCATGACATTTTCGTGATGGGAGACAGTCCAGGAGTACATTTTTTTGGGAGAACAATATGAAAGTTACGCATATATATAATATTGGCGTGGCCATATAAGCACCATTTTACTTAACCTGAGTAGTTTATCCTAGGATAGTAACTTAGTTATTTTTCTATTTTAAGTAATTAGGAAATTAGGAAAAGGAGGCTGCCATGCAAGCCAATAAATAAGTTTTAACCTTATAATATGGCTAATTGGAATCAAAACTGATATAATTTGGTCATGAAGATTATTTTTAGCGTTTACTTAATATTTTTATAAATTAGAGCTTCCTCTCTCACATGAAAAGTGGAGTACGGAAGAGAGATACAGAGAGAATAAATGGAATACGAGATAATTTCCATGAGATGAGCTTACTGATGTACATTAGTATTTTATTTTTATAGCTTTTGAACTGATTCATAGCATTTGGTTTCTGCTTTATTATTTTTGTCTTTATCTTAAGTAGGTTATAAGTGGGGCTTTCCAACACTTCTCACATAGCATGAGAGTCCATGTGCCCTTTCTAATAGGGTTTGGATGTTTATAATATGGGATTAAAGGTTTCCAACATGGTACCAAAGCAAGTTATTTGCAAGTAATTTGTTGTGAAAAATCAAATCTTAATAGAGTGAAGAAATTAGTGCACAAGGGACCTCATCGATTTCCCCATCACTCTTTCCATTTTTTCCACAAACCCTACTTTTATCTCTTCCCTCTTCCAATTTCTATTAAATTTTCTACATATAAGCAGAAATTGGTCGAGTCGTTTGAAAATTGACTAATGATTAGGGGTATTTGTTTTAGGAGAATTTCAGAGTTTAAAGTGAATTATTGAAATTTTTTTTAGCTTTGAGGTTTTCCAAATTTAATTAATAATTTTTTTTCTAGTTTAGGTCATAAGAAGGCAAAAATTTTCCATCAGCAGTTTTTTGTAATTAATTCCATTTATAAGAGTTGTTTTTGCAATTTGGCCTATTTTCAGAAAAAATAGGATTTTTTTTATAAGGACTAGACTGATCCCCAAAACTAGGGACAGCTGCCTGCCTTGGGATTCCTCTTCCTCAGACATCCACCCTCGCTTCCTGTGCCTTAACCCTTTACCACCCTACTGACCACTCTGCACTGGTCATCGCCTACTGTACCCTGTTCCACCCTTCCCCATCTCCAGCCAGCCCCAGCCTTCGCTGCATTGACCTTGTAGTGAGTGTTGACTCTCAGGTTCCAACCTAAGGCCATGGCTGAACAACTCTTTTAGAAGTGGTAAAGTGAAGAGAAAATATTTATAAGTGGTTAACTTTTTGATTTAATGCCCATGTCATTCAAAGGTTCCTCGATAGTGAGGAATATCTGAAAATCAGACTTCCCAGCAAGGTTGCCTGGAGATACACATCTAAAGGGATTTTGAAATCACCAAATAGAATGATTATATTCTGTTGCTTTTTATAGTCAGGTACTTTTGAAAGCTAAATAGATGTGCTACTTTGGTCTTTATTGCCTTGGTATCCCAGTTGAAAAAGTGATGTTGGGAGTGTCTTGTCTGTGTTACCATGGACATTTGTTCTGAAGTATTCTATTTATCCTCATTATTTAGTATTGGAGCCTATTCAGCAGATCAGCCTCCATTAATGAGGGGTGACTGGTCTTGACATTAGAGTTCTATTGCTCAAGTTCTGGAATTAGGAGTATTTTTTTAACATTTTTCTAGTGAATAATTATTCATTTAAAATTTTTGTTTGGTAATTAATTACATTGTAAATATATGTGTTCTGCAGTTGAATGTTGCAATTTCATTTTCAGATTTATACAGAATTTCATTTACACCTGGGTGCCATTTGACATCAAAAGATGGCTGGAAGAGACTAGTTGTTTTCTTTCTTTTGCCAGGACCAGACTAGCAAGTTGCTTTGCTCTTTAATAGGAGTGCAAATTTTAGTATATTATAGTTTTAAGTCTGTTTAAAATGCAATCTTGTCCTTTCAGCATGTCCCCTCCGAAGGTGATCCTAGCATCATTTTCTATTCCATTTCGGATTTCCTATTCAACTTGTGCACCTGCATAACAATGTGGAAAAGAAAAGGGGAAACAAAGACTGGATGTTCAAAATCACAGCTCATTTCTCCTCTCTGAAATTAGATAATTTTAGTTTCTCTGTTCTCTTGTTATTCCTTTGTAACCATGGCTACTGTGGTTTCATAAATTAATCCAGGAAGGAGATTGAATATAGTGATTCAGTTTTGTTTGTGCTCTCAATTATGCTATCTCTTCAATGCAAATGGCACTAGTATTGACATTTTTGTGATTATGAACCACACATACTCTTTTTCAACATGTCACATCAGACAGTATTTGAGACCTGTTTAACTAGCCTGTTTTTTCTAGATTAAGAGCTGCACGCCTTTCAGTGTTTATATCAACATTAATTAGAATACATTAACAGCCAAGCATTTTCCACTTTCCTGATTTACGCGTTCTTTCACTAGGAGCTATTTCAAATAGGAATAAATTCTTTGACTGCTACGAAAGTTAGCTATTGCTATTGCTGAGCCTCATTTTATTTGCTTTTTATGAAACACCTATTAAGTATTTCATACCAAGTAAATTAGTGCTTACTGTGGCATGCCATAATTGAGATCTTTTCGCTAAGAAATCATTTAGTATTTGATATTTGGAAGTATAATGTATCTTTGAGATTGTGCCAGAGGCATGTGCTGAAGCATGGCAAGGGACATTATTTTTTGGTTATTTACATTTTTGAGAACTAAAAGTCTAAATATTTATATGCGAAAGCTGAAAAGTGAATGAAATGGAAATGCCATCTGCATGTGATGGTTTAATTTTGAATTCAACAACGATTGAACACTTCAAATTGAAAAAGTAGATGCAAAAGTTTTCTTGCCTACTAGATGATTATCAGGCCCTCTATAAAATTGTTTTGATTAGTAACTCATAGTTTATGGTTGACAGCGATGGAAAGAGAAGTACTTCGTCAATGTTGGTACAGATTGTGGCCTCACTATTGCAGGATTCTATTATGTATGTTTTTCTCGTAGTGATGGTTCGGTTAATGGTTTCTACTATGATCCAAATAGCAGGTACTTAAGTTTTACATGGCTTCATTTTATGATTGAATCATTGATTGGCTACCATTTAATTGCTTTCACTTATCCTGTCTTTTGAGAAATACTGAACTAGCCTGTCGACTGTTAAAATTTCAGTCCATTCCAGAAGTTGGAGCTGAAGGCAACAAATGAAGGCCGGGCTGGTTACAGTTTTGCTTCATATGAGTTTCAATAAAAGATGTGTAGTTTATTTGGTGTTTTGATATAGACAATGAAAAATATAATTAATTTTATGAAGTAAGAAATACAGAATTGATTTGTACATTCGACTCAATACTAGAACAGCAGGGAGCATGAACATATATATACAGACTGCTTCATATTATGACTGATCAGGCTTGCTTGTAATATGGTTTCTGAATCTTTCACTTCCAATCCATTCTTTTGTTGCTGAAGGTCTTTGTGTGAGATATCATGCATGGTCAGAATTTAGAGGAGCCAGCACAATGTTTTGTTTGACTCTGAAATTTAATGGTGTTGATTGTTACAAACTGGAGCTTGTTTTAAAGTTTTTGGCATGCCTATCTTGACTGGATGGACTGTTCTTCAGTGTTCCATAGGGGTGTGTCCCTAGCCCTTTGGATCCCTTGGGGATATTCCTGGCATTTTAGGGACTTGGGGACAGGGATAAAATGTTTTCTTGCTGACACTGGATTGTTTTTGTATTTTTAAAATGTTGGGTGCATGTAGGTGTCTTGGATGGCCTGCAAAAACTAGTGAAAACCACATGAAAGAAAAAAATCTCAAGGATGAAAAAAAGGGGTGGGGGCTCAGGCATGTGTCTGATTATTGTGTTTCTTACACCATGCTTGCAACTTAGCAATTTGTTATGGCTCATTTAAGATTGTTATATTTTCTGATTTTTAACGGAAGTTTTATTTACCAGTATTCACAAGGTGTTGAAAGTGAGGATTTCAACCTCCTTGTTCTCCTCAAAGAGAAAACACTCGTTGCAAGATCAATGAAATCAGAAACTCATGAGTATTCTTCTATTGATTTGTGGAAAGATACCAAAAATGTGAGAACTGGGATCTACTGGTAGAATGTTGGCACTGGTTGAGCTGCGAGAGATAAACAATCAAACACTGTTGCAAGATACTAAAAACAATACAAACAAGATTGAATGTAATAGCTGGATTAATTAAAACTCACAATAAGATGTACATATATAGTGCAGAGGAAAAGCGACTGCTGCCTAGAATAGTGGTGAAGGAGCCTAAGAATAGGCACATAACTCCACTAATCTAAATCTGGTGGTATGTAAACTCAATGCAACTCCAGTGAAAAAATCTAGGAGTAATCCATGCGAAGTACATGCGTATGAATATTCTGCACTAACAAAAAAGTGTCAAATAGGTAAACTCAAGAGATGCTAGATAACCATCTACACATCATTTGTCGGAGATTTCATTCACTCAAATGAAAATTGAATTGAAATTACAAATAGTCAAGATTTTGCGAAGTTGAAGCCAATGAGACATGAAATGAAGTACCAATGTAGAAATAATGAAACTATTAGAGTATGTTGGCAATGTGGAACCCTTCTCCCCACAAATCCATAAATTACAATGTATCTAAGATGGTTTGAGACCTCTTTACAAGCATATATATTTGAAGAAGATACAAAAGTTATTGAATTGTGAATTCAAATTTCAAACCTCTTCTCTCATGTAAGGGAAAGTGACCCATAGTGTGTAGGGGTCCAATGGTGGGTATAGAAGTAGGACTGAGTAGGCCTCAAAGTAGGTAGGCTTAATATCCAATAAACATACACTTAATATCCAATTTCAAAACACTTTTATCCATGAAGTACACAAATTGACAAATCATGTGATGCCACATTAGTGCACCAATAATACATGACTTAGTGACCCACTATTGGTCTCACCTTTTTTTTTGGATACCTTGACAAAAAGCATGCTGATGTGGCATCATATTTGATGAGGTGGCCTTGAAATCAATTTTTATAAGCAAGGGACTTGCCAAATAAGCTGCTGTACAAATTTGGGAGTGATTTGAAATTTTCACATAGGACTTTGAGAAGCGCAAAGTTAGGGTGGCCCACTATAGGCCCCACTTTTATTGAGAGAAATAGAACGAGTTTTTGGTAGTTGAACTCCTAAGGTAATAGTTAATTAATGCAATAAACTTTGGCTGGTTAATCTATTTTTTTAACAAATGACAGAAAAAATAAGAGTTTGGCTGGTTAATCGATTTTTTAACAAATGAAGGAAAAAAAAGAAGTGTTAAAACAAATAATTAATGCAATACATTTTGTTTAGTTAATCTATTTTTTTACAGTGTTACCCCAAGTTTTTGGGATGGGGACGACATGGGACAATGGGACGAGTCCCCAAGTTTCCAAAATTTCAGGTCAAATTTGGGGATGACTTGGGGATGGCTAGATAAAATATAGAAAGATTTAAAATATATAGGGAAACTTTAAATACTCATATGAAAACATGGATAAAGCATGCATATATACATTATAGAAACTTAGCATATAACATTTGTGTTAAGAATTCATTGTCAATACTCAATATGCATTCAAAATTCAAAATTCACTATGTGATATTGAACATAGTACACCACTGCCATCCCCTGGCTGTCCCCTGTCCCCAGGACGTTTCGGGATGTGGATGACGAGATTTAGACTAGGGGACGCATCCCCGGATAACACTGATTTTTTAACAAATGACAAAAAAAAATGTTAAAACAAATCAATACATGATAACATCATTATATGAACCATTAAATATTAATATAATAGCACAGATACATCTTAATATGGATTAAATACATGCATTTTACTTGAAGTCTTTTGGATACATTTCGTTACATATCAAATCCATGGTTGAGGGCAGAACGTGGTAACTTCTTAGAAAACTTTACATTTATTTATTAGTATTAAGTGTTCACGCTTCTAATAGTCTGCATAGTGAGAATGGGAAGTTTTAAGCGTTCTGAACTTAGAGAACAATATCTGGATTTGGTATTGCTCCCTACTTTAATGTTACTTGGCTTGTAAGGGGATAATTTTTTAATTGAAAAATCAAATAAATGGACACAGTTCAAAAAAATAATGTAACATTTAAGCACCTAGAACAAAATGATCTAAAACAAATATTTCTTTATAATGTTGTAGATTTAAGACAATAAAGTGCAAGACAAATTATTTTAATACTAGATTTAGATTGAGCATCCATTCATAATAATATGATTTAAGGGGCCATGCAAGACAAATTATTTCAAGTGTGTTTAACACACACAAACGCCTCTAGCTTCAAAGGCTAAAAAAATATTAAAATAATGTGAAGGCTAAATATTAAATAGTAATGTCAAAGAGAAATGCCCAAAATGTGCTAAGCTAAGGGAGAGGGACCGATCATGGAGCAGGGAAGTATGGTGGGGATAATTGTTGACAGTCTAGGCTCCACTTAATAACAAAGGAAGACCTAATAGTATTTGCAAATCTCTTTATTAATTGGATAGGACAGGTTCATGTTAAATAAAAAATATGTCCTATCATGGATAGAGTAAATATTTGCTACCTTCCCAAATTTAGGTGAATACAAATAAATATATTTATTTCCACTATATATATATATATATATATATAATTTGCCACCTTCTCAAAATTAGGTGAATGCAAATAGATATATTTGTTTCCACAATATATGTTCTAATACATTCAAAGTGAGTTGACATGTACAAAACCCATTGTCAAATGACCAACTTGGAAATACATTTTAACATATTACATTAAAAAATGCTCCATTATTCATATTGACAAACTAATGGTTCCACTATGTCCATCTACACTAATTTTTTTTGAAATTTACCTGTCACGATGGAATACAATTTTACAAAATAACAACTAATTATATCAATCATACTTCACAATTATACATGATTTTAATTAATCATAAAAAAATATTAAAACCAAAAATAATTTCAATTTTTAAAAAATCACCTTTCAAATCACCAATTGGATTTTCTACGTACCATTCACAACCCATTTCATATCACTTCTACCATTAATTCTTTCAATGCAACCTCAAATTCTCTCCCAGAATTCAAAAATCTCCACTTGCACCTATCTTTTCAAATTTATACAACCCAACTATTTATACAAGAGACTAGAATTGTGCGATGCAAGCTAACTATTCAACATTTCAAATTTGTGAGTTTCTATTGGAGACACCTGTTGGAGAGAATTTCAAGAGAGCTCCTCCAAACTTTTGCAACCACCTGCTTGAGCTTCCACGATACGTCTCTTTCAAAGCTGTTTCATTATTTTATATGTAGAGATATAGAAATTGATGTTTCATATAACCTTGTTCATTTACATTAAAATGAATTACATTTATGGTTTTCTTAGTGTAAGTTTATTGTTCATATGTATCATGATTTTCTTCAAAAATAGTTGCATACATACATATCATTCCACCTACCATCTTTAGTTTATACATACTCACAATCGACCATAAGTTAGGTGCATGAAACCATTAACAGTATAACCATCAATCGATATAACCCTTTGTGAAACAACATAATGATATTTCTATATACCTTTAAACAACATTATGATACAAATATTTATAATCATTTTTGAAACAACATTATGATATAACATTATGATACAAATATTTATAACTATTTCTAAAACAACATAAAATTTATATATAACTTGAAACAACAGCATGATACAAATATTTCTAACCCTTTCTGATATATATATGTTTCCTATAGCCTTCTTCATTTACATTCAACGTAACTAGATGTATGGTTTGTTTGTTCTTCAATTCCAGTGATTCTAACATGTATGAAAACCATTTCTGAAACAACATTATGAAATTTATATATAACTTGAAACATTAGAATGATACAAATATTTTCAACCCTTTCTAATACAACATTATGATATATATACATTGCAAAGATAGATAGATATATATGTTTCCTATAGCCTTTTTCATTTACATTCAACTTAATTAGATGTATGGTTTGTTCTTCAATTACAGTGACTTTTACATGCATGATAATGCTTTTCCATTTTTTTATCATAATGCTATTTTAGAAAAGGGTTCTAAATATTCATATCATATTGTTGTTTCAATATATATATATATATAATTTGAAACAACAGTATGATACAAATATTTTTAACCCTGTTTGATACAACTTTATAATTAGCTGATAGGCTATATATAGAGTGAGGTTTCAGCCGAAACCTGTCTCACACTCTCAAAACCACTTTTCTGTCCAGTAAACCTCCCTTGAAAACAGGCTGAAAAAATAAATCTTAGTAAATGCATTCAAAGTCACTCGCTTTATCGACAGGATAGTTGTTATTTAATACAAATTCTCCAGCTGTAAAATAATATAATATCTTTGTAATAAATGTATTCAAATCGGATTAAATCCGATCTGGGATTTACAGTAGGGGATCAAATCTGCAAAAATCTTGTCTACATTTTAAAATCTATCTTACGCTTGCCGTTCCACTAAAAGGCGATTTCAGATGACAATGTTAGTATTTCATATTTGTGCTGGGTAGAGGGGACTATTACTCATGGTTTGTACTCCATTGGATTCGAATCAACTAACACAAATCCTTCATAATATGTGGAAATGAATTCCTAACCCTAATCAATACGTTTCTGCCCTAGAGCAGTATATTTTTTGTTTTAGAATTATTACCCAGAACTGTGGAGATTGGGTGGTGCCTCGACCTGGCTCTTGGGAGGTTTCATATCACCTTCAACACTGATCACTCTTGGACCATTGCAGACGCCTCCTCCATCTATCAATTTGACAGTGAATTGAGCTCCATCCTTCTGGGACCCTACCTCCTTCACTGATATACATGCTATTGAGGAATTCTTAGATCATAGGAAAGAGATTTGTGTTTATTTATTTTTATTTTATTTGTGTTTCCAGGAAATGATATTACCTATTAACAGTGTCCGCCCTTTTGTGAAGATCTGCAAGGTAGAGTCCCCTCCAGGCATTTCAAAAACCTTATTCATGGCCCCCTTTGCTCATGCATGCTAATCAGATGGACTATACCAGTATATAGATGTGGTGCTATGGTAGGAATAAAAAAAATGTGTATTTTGATTTGTTTGTTTAAGGGTTTGATGTTAATGATTCTGGGTAAACCCCATGAGAGAGATGCGACAAGCTTTAGGGTTGCCCCAAGAGGCAGGGTCTTCCGTCCCCTCTACAAGCCGTGGCCTATGGAGAGTGGAGACTCCCCTAAGATGGCCGCCTGGGTTGCCCTTGGTGCCCAGCTGCAGCTAGCTTCCTCTTTAAAAAAAATTGATTTACACATGCCTCAAAACTAATGAAATTTTGAACATATAAACTTGTACTCGCGCACAATAGCTTCAAGCATGCACCATTTTAATGGAGCCGGTTGCCTTTTGTATCAAGTCAAGGCTTAAGTATACATTAGATTCTCACAACCAAAAGTATGCTGAGACAAATAGTGTTCATTGGGAATATCAGTGGTATCCATGATCTGGGATTATACCTAGAATTATAGGGTGTTATCTCAATGCTACAGATAAGTTAATTATCTATAGAGTCAAAAAAGAAATATCTTGAAGCTGCAATATGGTCCTACCATACCAAGCCCCAACTGGTATACTAGTAAATGTCAATTTCTCTCTTTTTCTTGGCATATTCATTTTAACAGCAGCATTGAGACCCGAATCTACCCAAACTGATATATTGAACCTACATTTTCTTTCTTCTTTTTGTGTTTAACTAATGGAGATATGATGTGTGAATATCTACAGACATTTGATCGCAAATCTGCAGTGACGAGACTGGATATTGGAAAAAAGATAGAACTTTGTACACGCTTGGAGTACAATAGTCATTTTAAAGCATTTACTCTTTTATGCAGAAAAAGTTAATGAATTGTTATGACATGCATCGATGCATTCAGTGTACGGTCAATGTCTCTGAAATAGCAAGCTATAGAGGTAAAGGTTAGGGGCAATAGAAATGAGCGAAGAGGAATCTCATGCCATCTAATGAATCATTACAGCTTCATGACCAAGTAAGTGGTGGCATCCCTTTTCTGTGAGCTTAATAGAAGCTAGGAATTTTTAATGTTTTCAAATCCTTAGAAAGCAGAGAACCAACACCCATCAGAACACCCATTTGTCAAAAATTGTAACAGACTTGATAAATCTTTCAAATCCTCAGAAAACAGAGTACCAAAACCCATCTAGAAAAATTCTGACTAGCTGAAACCAATAAATCTGTGTTGAATGTCATACCAGCGGAGATTCTATTAATTGTGGAATTCAAATTTTCAAGGACATAGCAAACAAATGAACCCGATACATTGAACCCACAAATCCCCTTCCTTTCTTCACAGTTGGTACAGTTTCTGAACATTTCACCAGTTCCATTCCACAATATTTCAAACCCCTCATGAAGAAACTCAACAATATAAAAATGGGGCACGAGTACCCGTACGGGTACTTGAATCACCGTGTAAATACCAGGACAAAATGAAGGCGGCGGTGTGAAATTCCAAGCACACAACAAATCACCATCGCAAGCAACATCGAGTGGAAGAACAAAGGAGCCACCATAAAAGGAGAAGCAGTCAGATTAACGGGTCTATTTGGAACCAGGCATAGTGGATTTAAAAAAAAAACATCATTAACAACTGTTATTGTTTTGTGCTTGTGATCGAAAACTGTGCAGTTTACACCATTGATTCTGAGATGTGGTTTGTCAAGAGACAAACTGAATCTGAAAAGGAGGGTAACCGCATCCTGACTTTTCTAAGCCGAAAGGTTAAGAAATTTTAGCAAAGTTATAAATACATTGAAATTTTGAATAAGCAGACGTAGGGAGATTGATTTTGGTTCGTTTCATTTCACAATTTTTTTTGCTTTGGTAGGATTTTGCAATATTTTTCCTTCAAACTCTGCCCATTTTTCTGGATGTGAGACTTACAATCACCCTTCAAATATTTTTAGTGCTTTCGTTGCTATTGCAATCACCATTGCTTATTCTTCACTTCTCTCATTCTTCAAGTTTATTTGGAAGTAATTGCAAGCGTATTTTAATATTTATAGCTTCTGAGACTTTAATTGCAGAAACTAAAGCAACTTGCTCAAGATGTGGGGTTATTTTCTATGCACCGTGACCTCCATACATAGAGCCATAGATGGACATCTTTCGCTCAAGGTTTGCAACTTTGGGAAGGGACTACAGCTGCAAGGCAGCCCTTGTCTATATATGTTTTTCTTTTTAAATTTGGGAGGATAAGAATCCAAGCCCCACCCTCTCAAAAAGACATTTTGCTAGTGATTGAAGAGGAGAAAACTAGCCATTTTTATTCCTATCCCTCGTATAGACATTAAATTGATTTCAGCTCGACATGCTCTCACAACAGCTAAATAGTTATATTCAAATATGTATGTAGTAGAACTCAAGAATATGATTTTCAATAAAAATCTAGACCTGCAAATCAACTTTGAAACAATATGAAACATCATTTGAGAAATATATGGTCCTGTATATTTCTTTAATAATTGTGACATCTCTAGATCTGATATCTTGATGTCATTTATAAATAGTATATTGTATTTGCAAAGGAGAATTTTGTTAGAATACTTGGAACGAAAAAGACGTCAATAGCAGAAAACTATTAGAAGGAAAAAAAATCATGTATACAATGCTTGTATAATAACACACATAATTCATCACATAGATATGAACAAGATGACACGCATAACTCATCACATAGACGTTAATATGGAACATTTATCAAAGGCAAAAAAAACACAGATTCTGCATTATAATGAATTAAACTCAATAAGCAAAAAAAACATTATATGTAACTATCAAATGTCTGATATGAAGCCATACCACCCTCTGTCAACAATAATACATAGATTAAGTTGAAATGTTGGAAATATAGAATGCCTTCTACTCTACTGCATATTTTTCTTCTTCTAATTGCTTCACAGAAATGTCTTGCAACAAGCTTTTAACATGCAGGCATGGGAGGTACTGTAGTGTATACAAAATACAAACAAACTATATATATGAGGTGATTGGTAAATTTTCTAATACTTCCTGCTAAATAAATAACCTATTTGGACAGAGTCGGAAGTTCTCTTTCATTGTCTTGGCTCTTGGTAGGGGAGTTCTCTTGCTGATTGCTTGATGCTTTGTCTTCAACGCTGCATTTTTCTCCAATGCTATTGCTACTATGACCTGAAGCTTGCTTAAGCATCTGTTTACTAAGCATGACCCTGACACCATCTAAATATACACAACATGCTGGCTATTTTAGCTCTCCCCCGCATTCTATAAATCTGACATTGGGTTATATGCAATCTTTCTATATACAAAACCCAACACCTCACCTCAAGATTTCTTATTGGAAATATATATTTCATGGTATTAGTGCCATGCATTAAAATAGGTGCACAGGAAATGCATGCCACAGTTATATTTTCCTTCATCCATCTAGCTAGTGCACTGGTAATGCATACCACATGTCAAAGTTTTGTTATGGTTAGTTGAACATTAATTGGGAATACTAAAACTTTAGAAACTTTGTTAATTTTCGCCCAGTTCAATAAATATGATTGGCTGAGGATTTCCTTTAATTTTGCAAATATAAATTTATAAAACTACCTACCTTAATTCTGTGAACCAATATTTTTACATTTAAAACAACACTGCAAAAATCTATCTCCGGCTAAAAGAATCTCAAAACTTAAACTCATGTACATATCAATTTCAATTAAAATCTGAAAATTTATCATATTGTATTTCCTTTATTTGTAGGACAAATTAACAAATCCAGTGATTAGGGTCGAGGTCTTCCAAAGTATATGCAATTATAGTGCATAATCTTTGAGTTAAGATTGATCATTTAGTTTCTAATGCTAACTAGTTTGAATAAAATGGGGTTTGAAGTGCAATTCATACTGTTGTAGGATTTGAACAATTTGTGAGAAATACTTTAGATTGGGAAAAAAATCTTGTTCCTTTTTGAGAAATTGATTCATGATGCTACAAAGCATTTTTTACTACCATGAGGAAGGCATCTATGCGTGAAAAGGCCTACAAACAACTGACAAAACATCCTTTGTTGTCTCCTAAGTTATCCAATATGTACAAGTGGAGGTTTGTAATCTTGTATACTAACCAGAGGAGTTCAGCAAAGCAAATCAGATTTAGATAAAATTCATGTATGATGCCCTTTTCCCCAAAATATTTCAATGAGCGAGTAATATATTGTGCCTTCTTGAGGCCTATCTTCTCGAGCTGGTTGGTTGTCTACTTTTCTTTTCACTGAAAGACAAATCGACAGAGAGTATTGTTACATATATTTCTACTACTTGCATTAGTCGTTATACAATTGTGCGGAATTGCATTATCACATTGGACCATAATGTGTCTTATTTTTGCATATGTTTGACATTTCCATCAACCAAGCTATGATCATCGGTACACAATCCTCTTGTATTTGCTTGGCATATCTGGTTATTGTTACAAGGGTATTGTATCATGGTATGTATTGAAAGATGTCAACACTTTTAGGTTGTTTGTGCTTGATTGCCATTTGTTGTTGTAAAGTGATTGCAAGATATTTCCTAATAAATTTCATTAGTTATCCATTATATCCTATTCAACAACAACCTTTAGAGAAAACTTAGAACCAATGTCATTTGGAATATCAAATTCTTGATCATAAGTAGTAATTGTAACAACCAACAACTGTTAGTTACCAATCTTGCTTGGACAGTTTTTCAACTCTGTGCACAAATGAATAAGAAATCATTAACTAGAAAATCTTCAACTTTATATAAATATTTCCATCAATTGATGATAAAAATATAATTTTCTATCGGCATAACCCTTGCACCCTCCTGGTGCAAGTGCTAGTATGTATTTGTGTCAATTTATATCATAATGCTATTTCATAAAATGATTCTAAATATTTGTATCATACCGTTGTTTCAAGATATATATAAATTTCATAATGTTGTTTTTGAAATGGTTATAAATATTTGCATCATAATGTTGTTTAAAGTTATATATAAATATCATAATGCTGTTTCAGGAAGGGTTTTAAATATTTGTATCATACTGCTATTTCAAGTTATATATAAATATCATAATGCTATTTCAAAAATGGTTATAAATATTTGCATCATAATGTTGTTTCAAGTTATATAGAAATATCATAGTGCTATTTCAGGAATGGTTCTAGATATTTGTATCATATTTCTATTTCAAGATATATATAAATATCATAATGTTGTTTAAAGTTATATAGAAATATCATTATGTTGTTTCAGGAAGGGTTATACATATTTGTATCATACTGTTGTTTCAAGTTATATATAACCCCTTAACTAAATATATATAGTAACATGTTAACATGATCACCTAAGGGTTGTAAGAGTTAGAATTGAAGATATGATCAATTAAGAGTTGTATGTAAAACAAATTTTATGCCAATGTGTTATCTATTGACGTGGACCCCTCACACAACATAGCACTCACCACCATCAAACCCTCTCCTTTACTTTGAATGCATGTCTCTGTATATGTGTATGCTATTTATTGTTCTTATGCTTGGCTCAATGTAGATGAAGAACAAGGCACCAACAAGAACCACATGAGCTATAACCAAGCGAGCTCAAACAACATTGCCTACACACAAGAGAGGTGTGAGGTTGCCACACAATGATGAGGATGAAGTAATTCCCATTCCACAACCAATCAAACCTGTAGTCCAAGTTAATGCAACAATTACAACTAAAAAGGTTTTAGTGCAACGGGAATGGACCACGATTGACATGGAATTTTCCATGGCAGACGTTGAAGACAACTATATGTCAATAAGAGGGGAAAAAAAGAAGTGGGGTCTTCCAACAACCACATTGAATAATTGGTTGATTGGGGCTACCTCTACCAAAAGGAAAGGGCCCCCAACAGTCCTGAACAATGATGAAGAGACAAAGGTTGTCAAATGGTGCAAGGAGATGGCTGCTATTGGCCATGGTTTGGAAATTGTTAATCTCAAATTTGAAGTAGCACAAATCTTCCAAATGAGGCCTAATCCATTCAAGGATGGACTTCCCAGTAAGTCTTGGTGGATGGGCTTCAAAAGAAGGCATTTCAATCTGACTTTGAGGACAACACAAGGCCAATATAGAGACCGTGCACTCAATCTTAGGCCTGTAGTTGTTGTTGCATTCTACGAAACACTAACAAAGGCATACACAACCAATCCTTATGGTCCAATGAATATTTAGAACTACGATGAGACTGACATCCAAGTTGGATGAAATGATGCAATGAGAGTGCTTTCCAAAAAGGGAAAAAAAGTATATCCTACATTATGCCCAAGAGTCATGAGTGGATCTCTAATTTATGTTGTGTAAATGCTGTTGGACAAAAGATACCTAGCTTTTATTTGTTTAAGAGAAAAAACACCTCAATAAATACATACTTACTTGTGAGCTAGGTGCATGTATGACTGCTCAACCTCATGCGTGGATGATGAAAGACCTATTATTGAAATGACTGCACCATTTTGTTGGTACTGTACTTGGGGGTGTCTCCCACTAATAGATACCTCTTGATTTTTGATGAACATGGAAGCCACATTGAATTTTCTACCATTAACGAAGCAAGGTCACTAGACATTGACTTGCTTACCCTACCAGCCCACACATCACACAAATTGCAACCACTTGATGTTAGCATGCTTGCATCTTTCAAATCATATTTTAAAAAGGAAAGAGTAGTATGGACTATGAAATATCCAAATTTGGAGATTAGAAGGGAAAAATTGGAAACACCTGACATTGCTGCTTTTTAGAAAGCATTGACAATTGAGAACATAAAAGTAGGGTTCAAGAGAACAGGTATTTGGCCTCTAAATCTAGATGCATTGATGGAGGATATTAGGCTAAGTGAGACATTCCAGTTTGCTACCCCCGAGGAAGCATCTGCTGCAGAAAACATTCTAAGTCTATCCGTTGATGATGTGCCACAAACCGAGGTTAAATGTACAATTGGAATAGTTGATTTTGAAGACCAACATAGTCCACTTGAAACAACTAGTTTTCATATCAACAATCTCCAATTGGAACATCGAGTTTGGGTGACCAATATAGTCCACAAAGAACACTAGTTTTGGGTGACCAACATAGTCCACAAAGAACACTAGTTTTGGGTGACCAAAATATGTTTGTAGACATCTCTCTTTCTCTACCAAGTGCACCAAAGGAGCAATTGTGGTTGTTAGAGGGAATTGAAAATCTTGAAATTGATTTGCATGTGGATTTAGAACAAAATTTGTCAATGCCATCTCCACCACACAATATGGGCCCAAATACCTTAGTGCATTTTTATGCTGATAGGGGAGAAAGTGAACCTGATCAATTAGGAGGAGGCGAGGAAGTGGATGAAACAACTAGTGAGGTGTTGTTTACAAATGAAGAAAATTCCATGGAGTCATTAGGAGGCCAAAAAAGTTCAGACCTCTCCCAATTTTTGAAGTCATCTATTCATGTAGTGAAGGAAAAGTCCAATCAACTAGACTTCCAAGAGGATCCCAACTCCTCACCATAGACGACTACATGTAGTTGCTAAAAGAGCAAGAGGAGATGAAGGAAATTCAACAACTGAAAGATAGGAAGAGAAAGCAGATTGAACAATGGAAGATTGAAAAAATATCAACAAAGGACCTCAAGGAACAAATAAGAATTGAAAGAGAACAACGACTAGCAATTGAGGTTCAAAGAGAACTACATAGAGAATGAATAGAAAAGGGAGCAACAAAGGATTGAACATGAAGTTGCAAAAAAGGAAAAAGAAATGGAGAAGGCTAGAAAAGAGGCAACAAGAGAAAGGCGTCTCAACAACCCTTTAAATCCCTTGCCTGATCGTCATGCAATATTCACTAACTTTCTATCAATTCATTGCCTGCAATATTATCCACCCTCACCTACCCCAAGTATTAGCCAACCAATTGCAAGTTGCAATCCTACTCATTCAAAGGCTACAAACATGGGGAGTAGTTGGCTATGCAAGATGCAAATATCAACAACACATTAGTAGATAGCTTCCCATCTTTAGATTTCTCTTTTCCTCTTTTCTTTACTTAATTGGAATGTTAGAGTGCAAGCTATTTTTTTGTAATTGTTTTGAAGGTTTCTAACCAATGTAATTTTGTAATTAATGTTTCTAACTGACTGTTAGTTTGCAAACAATTTTGTTGTGATTGTTTTGAAGGTTTCAAACTTCAAAAAATCAGTATGATATAAATATAAACAACATATTCCTACATGTTATAGTCATAGTAATTGAAGAACAAACAAACTATACATCTAATTAAGTTGAATGTGAATGAAGAAGGCTATAAGAAACATATATATCTATCTCTGCAATATATATATATATATATATAACCCTTTTCTGAAACAACATTATGATAACAAATGGGAAAACATTATTATATATATGTACATACATAAACATATATAATCAATTCACAATGTATATGTAACTTGAAGTAGCATTATTATGTTTCTATATAACTTCAAACAACAGTATAATACAAATTGAGACAACAGATTCATACATGTAAGAGTGAGTGTAATTGAAGAACAAATAAACCATACATCTAATTTAGTTGAATGTAAATGAACAATGCTATGTGTGCAATGAAACAAGCAAAGCATGTTATACTATCATATCCATAATTCTAACTCTTACAACCCTTAGGTGATCATGTTAACTGATTATATATATGTGTGTACATACAAATATATACATACATATACATACATATACATACATATACATATATGTATACATACATATATAAACACATATAATCAATTCACAATGTATATGTAACTTGAAGCAACATTATGATATTTCTATATAACTTCAAACAATAGTATGATAAAAATTGAAACAACATATTCATACATGTATCTATCTTGTCATATTAATACAACTATTTGCAAAAAAATTGGCTCTTATATTAGTGGTACATGGGGATGCATCCCCTGCTCTTTTCCCATCGTATCAGTACTAGGGACGTCTTGGGGATGGGGCACACCTAGGGGACGTTTTTCAGGCATCCCCAAAAAGTTTCTTTTTTTTCCAAAATGTCACCAAATTGGGGAAACATTTCGGGGATGGCTAGGGGATGGTTAGGGGATGCCCATCCATCCCTCAACCATCTTGGGGATAGTCGATGGTCCCCTATTTCCCAACAACATTTAAACATAAAAATAAAAGTCAAAATTAAAATTTATCTTTTTTAATTCCTTTGTATGTGGACCCCACACCCTCCCAACCCTAATATGGCAACTTAAAAATTTATTTTAACTTCATTTGACCTCATTTTAACTTGCCAAAAAAAAAATGCAGCCAAGAGAAAAATGAGAAGAGAAAGAGGAGGGTTTGAAGGAGTTGTTGGAGAAGAAAAACCAACCTTTAGAAGACAAAAAGGATAGCATTAAGGCAACAACCAGCTGTGAAATAAGAGGGATTCGCTGCACACCGGTCTCTTCATTCTCAAGAGATCACCAGGGAACGAACTGCCCTTATCCACCTCAACATAAATAGATTGGAGAAATGATAGAGAAAAGTGCACAATATAATATTTCAAGGGAGACCACTTCGAATTGTGAAAGAGTGAAACTTCTAGATTTTTCATTTAGAGGAGCTCTCGACCAAAGGACACCAACGTAGATTCAGGACGCTAGTGCGACACATTGTCATCCAAATGGAGCGCTGGTGTCCTAAGCAACACATAGCTTAGGAACTTACATGGGCAGAATAATGTTTCACTTCTTCACTCAGACTTAAGGTCTATTAGAAAAAATGATTGAACATTTAACAAAAAATTTAAAGAAACCACAAGAACTTAGAGAAAACTTACCTTCAATTAGACATTTGAGTCTTCACTCCAAGCTCTGCTTTGCAACCTACACACAAAAGAACTAGGGGAAAAGGTTGGGGATGTATAGGGGTTTGCCTCAGCCAGATCCCCGTTTTGGTGTTCCCACCTCCACAGATGACCAAGTTGGAAAGGAGTGTAAACAAAAAGGACAAAGCGTGTGGTGAAAGTAAAACCCACTTCAGGAGTAGAACCCGCACCACTAAGTAACAAATAAACAAGGAGAAAAGAGAGAGAGAGTGTTACCCATGGGCCTAGACCCTCTCCAGAGCGCACAAATGCACCGTTGAGCACTTGCTTGAGAGCTGTAGTTGTTGGAAGGACCTCAATTGCGCATGGATTCGCTTGTGAGAGTGCTGCTATCAAGAATGAAGAGAACTCAAGGATGAAAAAATGTAGAGAGAGCTTGATTATATGGCTTCCAACCCCAAATGAGAGAAAAAGAGGGGTTTTTGTTGCATGCAAGGGTGGAAAAGAGCCATTTCATTCGAAGTCTAACTATTAGGACACTTGTTGAGAGTCAAGATTTGAGATTCCCCATTTCAAATTCAAAAAACCACTAGGACACTAGCGCGTTGCACATACGTCCACACGTTGCATAGGTGTCCAAGGCCTAGATTTTCAGGAAACATGTCATTAAGCTTTTGTTGCTCCACCATTGGTCCACATGGGGTTAGAATCATGAAATTTTGACTCATGAGATTTTTTCCATTAATGCTCTAAGGTGTTATAAATGCTAGGCAAAAGTGCAAAAATGTGGAATTGCCCCCTAGGTGCAATTCTACGACATTACATTTTTCCCCCACTTTGGTGGGCTTGATTTTGGAAAAAATCGGCCACACTAAAGTAGAGAAGAAAAAATTTCACCCAATTTTTAATTTTATAGATTTGAGTGCCAGGAAAAAAAGGGACCTTGGAGGTCATTGATGGCGAGCTAACCAGAACCAAAGACAACAGTTGTGAAAGATTGCACAAAACTTTAACCTACAAAACTCAAATTTTAGGTTAGTTTCAAAATTTGGAAGAAGCTACCACAACGAGAAGAATGATTAAGAAAAGGCCATTGATTCAAAAGAAAAATACGATCAAGAGGTGACTATATGCTCCCTCTTGAGTTTTCCCCCAGCTAGGTGGGGAAAATTTAGGAGAAACCGAGGAGCCACAAACTCTTGGAAAAATGGGCCCTGGGGAGCCTATATATACCTAGGTGGGCCCCTAGAAGGGTCATTCACTGCGAGCAACTTATTGAATTTTGTGAGAGAAAATTCAGAAAAATGCCTAGCAAGAGGGAGTATGAGGCGCCTAGATTGGAGAAGCTGTGAGACGACATAGCTGAGGATCGTGAGGTGACCAGGTAGGGCTCTAAACCTCATTTTTCATTGTCAAGCTGTGTAGGCGTCCATTTTGGGAGCTTTCATCCAAAATGTGCGTTAGCATCTAGGTTCCATGCAAGAGTTTTGTTTTTGCGTTGGCATCCTCAGGGTGTCAATGGCGGTTAGCAACATATGCATGGCACATAGACATCTATGTGGCACACACAAGTCTCAATAGATTTTTTATTTTCAATCTGAAATTCTGTGTTCTAACATAGACTTTTTTTCCACTTTTGTAGGAGTATCCTGAGATTCGTGAGCATCTTGGCAGGCGGGATTACTGAATAGTTTGCAAGCACAGGGACTACCTCACTGATGATGAGGTCACTCACCTCAAGCAGGTTAGTCTCTGGCATGTATTCACCATGCCAAAGATGTGCTACCACAAGAGGATGCTTATGTTGCTGATGGAGCGATGGGATGCCACCACATCATCTTTTCAATTGCTGACTGGAGAGATGAAAATTACATTGGAGGACATGTATTTGATCCTCAAAATACCCATCCATGGATGGTGGGTGGCCATTGACGACACCTGATCAACATGAGAGTGGACAAAGGGAGTCTTCTATTGCTTAGGGAAAATGAACGACAACAATGACACGGGTCACATTTATACATGGATCATGATAGACGGATGAGGCTCTCGCCTACATAGGGGCCTCATCCACACCATTAGGGAGGTGGTAGAGCATATGACAATTTTTTCCTAGGGGCACAATAAATTAGCACACCTATACTAGGAGCTAGGCTAGAACATCCTTTACGAGTATTGTAGCCTCACAATGTGCACACTTTTGCATGTGTGGGCCTTTTCCCACATCATGTGCACGAGATTGATCGGTTACCCTAGCGAAAGTTATATCGCATCCCCATGGCCCATTAGTATGATATGATAAGGAAATGGAGTCATGAAGACTTATAGTTTTGGCAGTTACAGTTTGATATTCTTGTTGCAGATGAGGTCAGATGGAGACCTTATCAATTTTTTAGATGGGTAAATGATGCCCGACGTCTTAGGAACCTACAATAGGACCATTTTCTTGTAGGTCGCCCTGACCACATCATCGTACCATACTACTGGAGTTGGGTCATGCAATAACATGGTCATGTATAGATGATTGCTCCAGACGTGCCCACATACACTAGGGCCTACAAGAGTGTGGCCAGACCCAGGGATCGCCCCCGCCCCACCATCACTGATTTTGTCTGCTTGGATAATGACGAGCCTGACCACAATCTGCCACCCATAGCACCAATAGATAATGTCACGATCACTGCATACTTTAGAGGGTGGTGGGATAGGCACTGTCCTCCTCCTGTGTTCAGTGAGGGTGCTCCTATAGGGTATTTGGGCCCATAGGTGGACATACTACCTCAACCTACATAGGAAAGATAGAGAGGGTGACAATAGGCCAATGAGGAGGAGGTGGCATCGCAGAGGCTGAGGTGGCGGAGGAGGTCAGACCCCCAACAACTACCTCTGTCTCGTTGGTGCCACCAACACCTACTGTTTCAATGGTGGTGACCTTGGTAGCACTGGGAGTGGCTACCAATACCGGTGACGTGGGTCCTAGTGTTTCTCCTCACCTTAATTCTACATGGTAGCCAGGGGACCCAAGTATACAAAGTATGTTGTTTATATTTCAACACTTTCAGTTTCTTCCGTTTATGATTATACATATATGCCATGTGATATTGATTTCTCTCTTTCTTTTTGTGGTTGCAAAGGATGTACATGGATGGACTAGGCTGATGGCTTGGTTCCTATTAGAGGTGGCCCTTGACATGCCTATTCATGGGATGATCCTCGAGGCTTACCGACCAACGTCCATGGGGTGACATGCCCACATCTTTGAGTTGGTAGCGCGTTTGAAGACCTCTTACTAGGAGCAGGGAGTAGAGATTGTTCAGCTCACTATAGAGGTGGCCACCGTCCGAGGGAAACACGACCAACTATCAGGGTACTTGTGAATGGTGCTTGATGAGTGAGACATAGTAGTGATGAGGGATGATGCTGTCGAGTAGGTACGTGACACCCTTTAGAGTCGCCTTGATGACCTCAACAATTAGCTGATGCTGTGATCTCGGTAGATGTTGAATGGCTGCATTAGGAGCTGACAAAGGCACAAATGACCATATGCTCACGACAGGGAGAGATCAGGGGGATGCGGGTAGCCCTCTCTGCATCTTGCTCCCATCGATCTAAGTCTATGACCATTGTGCAACCTCTCCCTAGACCGTAACAACAACTAGAGCTAGAGTGCTTGAGGAGCCATGTGTCGCAACCATAGGGGCTCTTGATTTTGTACATCAGTTTTGTAGCGAGAGATATACATTTTTTGTAGATGATTTGTATAGACATATATTTAGTAGCCACTCATTTTGACAGTAGTGGCCTAATACATGTATATGACATTTGATACATATATACTATTTTCAACATCATGGCATTGTGTATTTCGATGTGTAAGCTTTTTATTTTCATGTATGTTGATGCAATGGATATTACATGCTTACATGGATGCATGGATGTATATTTACATTAGATGCTAATATTATTTAATGAACACACATAGATGTATGTTAATTAAATATAATGATGATCTAATTTCCATAAAAGATGTAATGTGATGCATGGATACATAACATAGCAAGACACATGTATGCATACTATTCGCACACACACACATGGTCACATCATAATATAAAACTTTTCATAGTGTGTTAATGAATAATGTCAACATATGCAACATTAATACCCTTAAAGGGAGGACACCGCACACGTGACACATTGGATACTACACATAGTATCGATGAAGATGCATCGCATTAATGGGATCTTTTAAAGGCTTTCCATCCATAGACGACAATCCATAGGAACCCAGACCATACAGAGAGATGACAATGTAAGGGCCTAACCAGTTAGGAATAAATTTCCCTCTCTAATTGGGCGACGCATTTACATTTCTCTAATTCTCATAGAGAACTAGATCTCCTAGCTTAAAGGTCCGAGGAGGCACACTTTGATTATACTGCCTTGATAATGATCTTTGATAAGATTTAATATGATTGAGGGCCTGGAATCGACGTTCATTGAGCATCTCTAGCTAATGCAAGTGATTAGCTTGATAAGTTTCATCATTAATTAACCCTTTAAGGGAAACCCATAGAGACAAAATTTCCAACTCCAAAGGCATGATAGCTTTGACAACATATTCGAGGTTGTAAGGCATTGTTCCCGTCGCCGTATGAATGCTCGTGCGATAGGCCCGCAAAGCATATGTTAATTGAATATTCCAATCCTTACCCTATCTATTAATTGTTTTACAAAGAATGAGCTCAAGAGTCTTGTTAGACGCTTTCACTTGACTATTAGAGTGTGGATAGTATGGTGTAGAAAATCTATGTTGGATGTGAAATTTCTCTAAGAACTGCTTTACTTCCTTGTTCTTGAATGGCGTACCATTATCGGAGATGAGTGTAGTAGGCAATCCAAAACAAGAAATAATATTGTTTAGAAGAAGACTATAGATAGCCTTAGTGTTTGTGGATCAAAGTGGAATGGCTTCGACCCTCTTCTAAAGTAATCTGTAGCAGTGATGATAAAGGTATATCCTTTAAAAGAAGGAAGTGATATTTTTCCTATAATATCCAATCCCCATTTTGCAAACGACCAAGGAGAGGTCTGATTCTATAATTCTTGTGTGGGCACATGAATAAGATGACTATGTTGACATTGTGGGCATTTCTTCGCAAAATTGAAGGAATCTTGCTCCATCATTTACCAAAATACCCCATGTGTATCAATTTTCTCACCAGGGATCTACTACCAAAATGTCCACCTCTAGAGCTTGAATGGGCTTCCTTAAGGGCAAGGGGTATCTATGCTTTAGTGAGACATCAGAGAAGCAAGCCGTTATAAGATTTTTGATAGAGAACATCAGGAAAAATAACATAACTAGTTGAAAGATTTCGTATACGAGTGCGATTGTTATTTTTTGCATCATCAAGAAAGTTTCCAGTCTTTAGGAAATTATAGATGTTAGAGAACCATTCTCCCAAGTCTACATGAGAACACACAAGGATATCATATTTAGCTTGATAAAAAATTGCTAGGGTTCGCAGGACCTAAACCATGAAGTGGTATTCTTTCGTATCTTCCTCCAAAGGTACCAAGAAAGTGGTGCTTCCCATGGCATTAGCGTGTCTATTTTTCCTCCTAGGGATATTCTCTATTGTAAAAGAAGAGAACCGATTAAGCAAGGAAAAAGCAAGGTCTTGATATCAGGACAACTTTGTTTAGCTTGATAGGTTCCTGTAATCTCATTCACAATAAGTTCAAAATCACCCAATATGCTGAGATGTTTTAGCTTTAGCACAATCGCAACACACAAGCCAATGATGAGAGCTTCATACTCAGTGATGTTATTGGTGCAAGGAAAATATAATTGAAAGGATAGAGGGACTGATTTACCCTTGAGGTATATTAAGACCACACCCGCTCTGGAGCTAGTCTGACAACTTGATCCATCGAAATACATCTTCCATTCAAGGCCATAATTAATCGTAAACATTTTCTCATCAGGGAATAATTCTAGACTTGGGAAGGAGCGTGATGAAGGAGCATCTTCCAATTGATCGACAACAACTTGACCCTTTATTGACTTCTGAGTAATGAAATTTATATCAAACTCAAAAAGCAACATAACCCACTTTACTAACCTCCCAACAAGGTCGATACTAGAGAATAGATGCTTCAAAAGGTTAGTCTTCACAATGACATGCGTTTTAGCATGGAGAAGATAATGCCTTAAATTCTATGTAGGAAAGACAAGAGCAGGACATTGTTTCTCCATGGAGGAATAATGGGTTTCATAATCAACTAGGATGTGGCTAATATAGTAGACTGCTCTCTCTTTCTCGACATCATCATATTGAGCCAACAAAGCCACCAAGACATACGGTGACGCTATGAGGTAAAGAAAAAGGGGTCTATCTTGCATAGCTAACATCAATACAGGAGGATTGGCCAAATAGGCTTTAATTGACTCAAACAGTTTCTGGCACTCTTCATCCCATATGAAGCAAACATCTTTCTTCAACAGATGAGTGAAAGGAAGGGTACGATCTGCCAATTGAGATATAAATCTATGAATAACCTAAATTTTCCCTTGTAAGCTTTGTAATTTAGTAATATTTTTGGGTGGAGGCATGTTAACAATGGCATCAATTTTATTTGTGTCATCTTTGATCCCTCGGTGAGAGACTATAAATCCAAATTTTTTGTTGGCATCCACACCAAAGACACAATTATGGGGATTGTGTCTCATCTTATAGATTCAAAGCCTTTCAAAGATAAGGAAAAGGTTCTTTACATGATCTTGACGAGTTATTGATTTCACCAAGATGTCATCAATATAATCTTCTAAGATCTTTTGAATAAAATCATGGAATATCAGGGTCATCACTGGCTTGTAAGTTGCTCCTGCATTCTTTAACCCAAAAGGCATAACCACATAATAGAAAGTACCCCAGGGGGTAGTGAAGGTTGTCTTGTACTGATCCTCTAGATTAATACGAATTTGATTGTAACTTGAGAAACCATCCATAAAAGATAACAATGCATGGCTTGCAATCGAATCTACAATCATATGTATATTAGGTAACAAAAAGTCATCCTTAAGAGAAGCCTTATTAAGATCACAAAAGTCAATGCATATACAAATACAACCATTGGGATTACTAACAACAACGATATTCAAGATCCAAGGGGAGTAGTTGACCAGACGCATAAAGCCTACTTTCAATAGCTTCTCTATCTTAGTCTTAACCATCAATGCCACCTTGGGATTGATCTTTCAGATTTTCTACTTAATCGGCTTGGTGTCGGGACATAGGACAATATTGTGAACCACTATAGACTAAAAAATACTAGGAATATCCTCATACGTCCAAACAATATTAGGATGTGAATGTAGGAGATTAGAGTGTTCATCCACTTCTTCCAAAGAGAGACACTTCCCAATTTTAATTACTTTTTTAGAGGACTTAGGATCCATAGAGATTTCAGTAGTATCTCCTTTAAGGAGAGAACTATGATCTTTAGGATGTGATATTGTAACATAATTACTAACATTGGATAGAGGGGACTCCTCGTCAACACTCAATACAAATTCTTTGAAGTACGCTTGTTTATGTAGGCAATATGGGAATCGTCTCTTGTGATGAAAGGAAGTTAACAGGGAATAGGAACCTAGGAATTCCTCAAGTGCTTCATCCGTAGAGAAGACATCTAAAGGGATTTTCTCGGCTTGCTCCCTATCCTCTATCAATTCAAGATAGACCAAACTCAGTGGTTTGGCCGAAATCATGTTAACACTCCACCAAGGTTTTTGTTTAGACTATTCAATAGAGCATCCCAAACTTGGATAGCGGTTTCACAGTTTAAAATAGATAGGGAATTGGATTCCTTGTTCAATACGCCCTAGGCCTTTATGCCCATAGCCATATCAAGAAGTGAGTGCATATCCAAAACCATAACAAGTTTGTAAAACTTCGAGAGGTGGCGGTTCTATGTAGAGTGTTTCATTCCACCAATGAACATCAAATGTCTCTACGGGAGTGCTCTCACCTTGTTCACTAGGTTCATAAACATTAACCTCCTTCATAGGAGTGGGACTACTCTCCTCAACAAAGGAAGGGTTGGTCTCCTGGATAGGATCACACTTCTCTTCCTTGGGAGCATCATCCATCTTTACATCAAAGGCATTTAGAAACTCTATACAAGAGGGGTTCACCTTGTATTCTACAATAAAAAAATCAAAGAACTCCAAGGAGCCCCAATCATCACCAAGGAAAGCATTTGACTGAGAGGAAGGAGGAGAAGACAAGGAAGACTTAGGACTTTCTACTTTAGGTGGTTCATCTCTAACAACATTTGCCCTGGGGATAACTTCCATGAAGGTTATTGTCGAGGAACACACCATAGCATCAACAATTAATGATATACAATTCTTAAGAGTGGATACAACTAGAGCTCATTTGGTAGCCACTATCCCATAGAGGTGAACGACTTTTGGATCTGCTTTAACTGTGAGCACTCAATTATTTGAGATGAACTTTAAAGAATGGTGTAAAGTAGAGGTTACAACACCCATAGCATGAATCTAGGGTCTCCCCAAAAGAAGATTGTAAGGTAAAGGACTAGGAATCACATAAACCAAGGTAGGTAAGGTAATGAGACCTAGTTGCAAAGGCAATATAATTGTTCCTAGAGCTTGATGGCCAACGTTATTGAACCCACAAATGTACAAAGAAGAAGCTGCTAAAGAAGATGAATCAACTTTAATCTTAGGTAATAGATCAATATCGCAGACATTGAGCTAAACTGGTGTCAATGAGAGTACACCTAATACCAATATTATTAATATTAATTATAATCATCAAAAGGTCCGCTTGCTTCTACACATCCAAAGGTGGGAGTTCTTGTGGATGGAATGTAATATTCGATGAGTTTGCTCAAATATGAGCCAACAATGCATTAAAATCCATAGGCCTAGTGGAGGCAGGCAAGAGGATCTTCCGCAAGGCATCCTGAAGCATCTCTTGATAAACCAGAGCATTCTAAAGCAGGTCCTAGAGTGAGATATTAGCCGGAGTAATACGAAGTTGCTCAACAGGATCATAATCCATGGGTGCTTTGATTGTAGGTTTAGGTGCTGAAGGAAGGCTTGGTTGAGAATGTGGTAAAGAAGTAGGAACTTGAGTGGGTTGAGACACAGTAACAAAGGGTTATTGATCCAAGTTTTTTTTGTTTCTTCGTGTATTATATGTGTTCCCAAAAAACATTATAAGTGGAGTATGTAGCTTTTACGAACCTTGAGTATAGGTCCAGTGAATTACTACGACACAAAATCCCATAGATAGAACAATCCTCCCTAGGATAAGAGTCAACTGGGGTTAAGTAAATGATGGGTTTCTTAGGACTCTGAGGAGCCACAAAGACCACAACTACATTTACTGACTCTCTAGCTTGCGGAGAGGAAGTTTTCTTCGGATATTTACAGATAAGGGAGAGCGCTTCTAAAAAGTCATCTAAAGAATCATCCAACATATCAAAATCTTCCTTAGAAAAGGTATTATCGTAAATATGGAAACATTGTAGAGATAGATTCGACATGGTTCACGTCGGTTCACAAAAATGTGAGATAAGAGGGATTCGTTGCACACAAGTCTCTTCATTTTCAAGAGAACACCAGGGAATGAACTGCCCTTATCCACCTCAACATAAACAGATTAGAGAAATGATAAAGAAATGTGCACAATATAATATTTCAAGGGAGACCACTTCAGATCCCGAAGGAGTGAAACTTCTAGATTTCTGCCTTAGACAAAGGAGCTCTCAACTAAAGGACAACAGTGCAGATTTAGGACGCCAACGCAACGCGCTGTTGTCCAAATGGCTCACTAGTGTCCTAAGCAACAAAAAACTTAGGAGCTTATGCAGACAAAACAAGGTTTCACTTCTTTACTCAGACTTAAGGTCTACTAGACAAAATGATGAAACATATAACATGAACTTTAAACAAATCACAAGAAGAACTTGGAGAAAACTCACCTTCAACTAGACATTCAAGTCTTCACTCCAAGCTTTGCTTTGCAACCTACACATAGAAGAACGAGGGGAAAAGGTCGGGGCTGTATAGGGGTTTTCATTAGTTAGACCCTCATTTTGATGTTACCACCTCCATAGAAAACCAAGTTGGAAAGGAGTGTAAACGAAAAGGACAAAGCGCGTGGTAAAAGCATAACCCGCTTCAGGAGTAGAACCTGCACCACTAAGTAGCAAATAAACAAGGATAAAAGAGTGAGAGAGAATTACCCACATGCCTAGACCCTCTCCAAAGCACACAAACACATCGTTGAGTGCTTGCTTAAGGGTTGTAGCTATTGGAAGGACCTCAGTCCGACATGGCTTCTCTTGTGAGAGTGCTGCTATCAAGAATGAAGAGAACTCAAGGATGGAAAAATGTAGAGAGAGCTTGATTGAATGGCTTCCAACACCAGATGACAAAAGATAAATTTTTGTTGCATGCAAGGGCAGCAAAGAGCCGTTGCATCTGAAGTCTGCCTGCTGGGACATGTGTAGAGAGAGTCAATATTCGAGATTCCCCATTTCAAACTTGGAAAACTGCCAAGATGCTAGCACACTGTGCAGGCATCCAAGGCCTAGATTTTTGGGAAACGTGTCGTTAGGTTCTTGTTGCTCCTCCACTAGTCCACATGGGGTCAAAATCGTGAAATTTTGACTCATGATATTTTTTCCATTAATGCTCTAAGGTGTCATAAATGCTAGGAAAAAGTGCAAAAATGTGGAATTTCCCGTAGGTGCAATTCTGTGACATTACACCAGCAAGAGAAGTAAAAGAGGTAAGTTATTTTTTCATTATTTTTCTTTTTTTTTTTTCCATTTTTTTCTAAGTTTAAATGATGAAATGTATGATTTTTTAAATTTTTTTTAATTTTTAGTTTACAAAAACTAAACCAAAACAAAACATTTAGCAATAGTGAAGGTAGAGAGCATGTTGAGAGGGGAGAAGAAACCCAATCAGTTGAAAGAAGGAAACCTCAAACAAATCCATATGAAATCCTTTCTAAAGATTTGAAAGCATATGCAAAAGGCCCTTTTAATCCTAAAAAACCTCTTCTTCAATTAACATCATGTATAGATTAAGGCAAAGGGAAAACCACAGGGGGTAGTAGATTGTGGCAATGTCACATTTGTAAAGATAAATTTTATGGGAGCTACACAAGAGTCTATTCTCATCTATTGGGTTTTGTAGGCCATGGGATCAAGGCCGGTCGTGAAACAACAAAAGATTTTGAGAGGGTAGAGTGTTATAGATTGCACATGGAAGCTTAAGGAAATCCTATTGAGCATCCAATGCAAACTCAATCCGCACATTTAACTTAGCCTATGCCCTCTATGCTTGGTAGTCCTAGTGTTGGTAGTGGTAGTGGTGGTGCGGGTGGTGTTCATATTTCCACAAGAGGGAAGAGGAAGGCTAGTACTTCTAGTGAAAAGCAAAATATACTTGCAAATATGTTCAATGTGCAAGCACGAGATGTGGTAAAGTCCTCCATTGCCTCCTTGTGATGACGATGAGGTGCAAGATGGGGTTTTGAGGGCCCTTGGAAAAATGTATTCAGTTGAAGAGGCGAGCCTAGTTTGTACATAATTCACTGACTTTGTTAATCTTCGTGGTCCAACATTCCGGAAACCAAAGGCCAAGGTAGATAGAACTATAGTAGCTCAAAGGGATCCTATTAGATGGTGGTCATGGCATGGGAAGGATGCACCACAATTGAGGATGCTTGCAATTCGCCTCCTTTCACAGGTAATACATTAAAATAATTTGATTTAGATTAGTGTTGAACATTTATATAATCATAATTGAATGTCCTAATTAGTAAATTACTAATTTAGTTTTCGTCTCCTCTCACAGGTTGCTAGTTCCTCTGATGTAGAGAGGAATTGGTCAAAATACAACTTTATTCACTCTATCAAGAGGAATAGGATGACCTCTAGATGGGTAGAAAAATTAATGGTTGTGCATAGTGCTCTATGACTCTAGGATTGTCAAACTCCTGAGTATTGATAGAATCCAATGTTATGGTAGGATATTGATCCAGAGGACATCACACAAATTGATGAGGAGAGACAAAAGGGATTGGTTGGAGTTCCATTAGATGAGCCAACCTCTCATACTCATAGTGGCAGTGACTCAGACTCTGAGTTTGATTGTGATGCAATGTTGGCAGATGCTGAGTAGAGGCAACCATCATACTTTCTATTACTATGTTTTGGACACTTGTGACTTTGTCATTTTGACATTTGTAGTGCAAACTTGTAGCCTTTGTGCATTTTATTATTTTATATCATATGCACATTGACTGTTTGACATGAATTATGGTCCATGGAAGCAATTAAGTAGCTGTAATATTAATTTTGTTTGACTCTATGATGTATATGTCAATATGATTGGTGATTACATTTGCAACTTTATGAATGTTCATTGTTATGATTATCATTACTCATATGAAAATCTGAAATTTATATCTCTCTCTCTCTATACACACACACACACACAGTATAGCCGTCCCCCCATCCCCAAAAATCTCCTAAAAAATGTCGTCCCTGAAACTCGTCCCATTGTTCAACCGTCCCCCCATACCGAAAACTTGGTGGAACATAGTCTTATATTGTTATTAAATGGGGGCCCAACTATATGCTCCTATACCAAATTATACATAATGAGCAATGCATGTTATACTATCATATCCCCAATTCTAACTCTTACAACCCTTAGGTGATCATGTTAACTGATTACACTATATATAATCAGTTTAGGGGTTATATATTACTTGAAACAACAAAATGATACAAATATTTATAACCTTTATCATACAACATTATGATATTTATATAAAACTCCAAAGAACATTATGATATAAATTGAAACAACATTTTCATACTTGCAAAAGTAATAGTAATGGAAGAACAACTAAATCATACATTTAATTCATTTGAATGTAAATGAACAAGGCTATATGAAACAACAATTTATATATCTTTGCCATAAATATATGTATGTCTACAATTTCCATATTTATATTGACAGTATTGGAGGCTATCATATACTCGACTATTGAGGGTTTCATGCACCTATCTTTTGGCCGACTATGTGTATGTGTGTATGCAAATGGCATAGCTATTTACACATTCTTAAAGCAGTTGTAAAGTAAGGATGATAGGTGGAATGATATGTATGTATGCAAATGTTACTGAAGAAAATGAAGATATGTATGAAAAATAAGTATACATTGAACACTGTATACAATTGAACATTGTATACTATCTATCATGCATGGCATACATACATACATATGTATGCCATGCATGTATGTTTGTATGTATATGCATGTATGCATGGAATACATGTATGTATGCCATGCATATGTACACATGGATAAAATTTTAATATTGATATGATATATAAATTTAGATGCTCAAATTATTACCGATTTAGGATTAAAATCCTATAAATGCATGTAAATTGATAACAAAATTTTGACCATACCAACAAAGGTGTTCATGTAGTATTGAAAGGGCAGAGAGGACAATGGGGGAGCGGGTAATGTTGTGCGAGGGGTTCATGATAGCAGAGGACACAGTTGGCCATACCATAGGTGCATGAAACCCTTAAGAGTCCACCATATGAAACCCATAAATGGTATGTACATATATATACACACATTATACCAAATGATAATGCATTATACCCTTAACAGGGTGAGTTACATACATTGTTTATAGATATTGTAGTGCAAATAGATATATTATTTGACCTACTCTGTGTATATATGTATCACACACACACATATATACACAATTAGTCACAATATAGTTGTAAGAAACCCTTAACAGTTGAGTTTATCATAATCTCAAATACTATCAATATATTTCTCGAAATTGTAAAGCTAGACATATAAAATGTCAAATATGTATTGATTGTTTAATGATATTGCAGTAGCAAACCTATATTTCTTGACCGACTACATGTATGTATATATATATATATATATATATACACACACACACACACACACACATATACATATGTGTTTATATACATAGTCGACCATAATATAGTTGCAAGAAACCCTTAAGAATCGAGCATACCATAATCTCAAATACTGTAAATATATTTGCTGAAATTGCAGAGGTAAACAAACAAAATTTCACAACCTTCTTACCATGTTTTAAGTGATATCGCAGTTATATTACCCACTTCTTTTGGCTAGTTGTGTGTGTACAAACATACACACACAGAGTTGATCACAAAATAGTTGCATTAATAAAACATGCAATAAAATTCAAAAAAAAATCATGCAATGGATATATATCGCTCTTGTGAGGTTGGAAGACAACTTCACTGTAATGGGAAAAGTTAATTATGTTTGCTTTTGGCAATGGAAGTGTTGATAAACACAGTAACTGCGAAAAATGCATCACTATGAGTCACCCCCAACCTCACCATCGCCGACTGTGAAGTGCACCACCATTATTTCTTTAATGGATGACTTAATGTGCCCAAAGTGAATGGGAAAATGCTGATGACGCAGGGTAGCAGGCAGTAAATGCACAATAAATGGGAGTTAAGTTCACCAAAACTAACGTGGCAGGAAACGGGCAAACAGTACCATGCGTCCACCATCGGTCCATGCCACTTTTGAACTCATAAAATGTGAATTTTGAAAAACGATCAGAAAAACTTGAAAAACATGCAATAATTTTTTCTCGACTGTTACCAATGGACTCTCTCTCCCATAAAAAAACACTTGACCGATGTAGACCCTGCTGACGTGGACCCCTCGCAAGCCTTCACCACCATCGGACCCTCTCCCTTATATGGAGGTGGATGATTTGCCAAAATTGCTGGGCTGTAAACTTATTTATATTTTGAATGCCCCCCACCATTTTACAAAGGCTGATAAAGATAAATTTAAGTTGCCTAAACATCTGCATGAAACAGCAACACTGTCTACGAAACAACAGCTCAGTTTTCATCCCTGGATGATTTGCAAGAATTCTTTGTTGCTTGTTGATTAATTCTCCAATTGGAAGGTGGGGTTCACAAAAATAATGTGATCTTCTTACTCTAATCAGCGCAGCTGGTGGTTATTTCGATGTCACCATCAGTTATCAAATGTCAGCTTAAATTACCACCCATATATTCTCTACCTCTTTGCCTTTTATCCACCGCCCAAAAACTACCCCCATTGGACTGCGTATAAAGGAAGCTTTGAAGCACAGGAGCTCATGCATATTTTGGAAGATGTAGAGGAATAGCGGAGTGTTGCTGAGGAGATATGGCGATCAAATAAAGAATGTAAAATGGTTGTGGACGCCATCCATGCCAAGGGCGGTGTGATCGACTACAATGGGTTCCTCCATAAAAGATGCCACTTTGGCATGGGGTGGTGATTGCGATGGTCAGGGAGATCGACACCGAGCGCACCGTTGTAAGATTGTCGCCCATAATAGACTACATGGATGCCACTGACTTTGACCCCCTTTCTCAACTCATTTAATTGGCATGCCCAATTCTTAACCTCTTGCTTAGAACTGCACATGATAGAGCTGCAATTCACAAAAGAAGGCCCCAAAGATGAGGGGGTAGAGGGCGAGAGCACAACTACAACAATGTGGAACATCAGGAAGGAGTGCAGAGGAATGCTTATGAGGAGCGGTGAATACATCAAAGAGATTGCTATGGAAGCTGTCCATTTCAAATCATGATCTATCCATCAGATTCACTGTTGAAGCGTAGCGCACCAACTATGCCCGCTCTACTTTCTTCAATCATGTCTAGAATCCTAGATCATGGGTTACACCGATTACCCTTTATATACTCCCCAACACTAAATTATACCACTCTAGGTACTGCATTTTTTTACACATTCAGTACTATCTCAATCGACCAAACAACTTTTATACGATTTAGAAGTGCCAACTTCATAGCTTAACCAAGCATTACTCACGACAACAATTCTAGATGCTCACACTAAAATATGGTAGCTCCTTGAAATTAGGGTCATCTCTAGATCTAGACTTAAATGTGGAGTGTTCATTTGTAATGGCCCTACTAACACATCTCTTTTTGGGAACCAGAGGCTTCATAGTTCATACACCAATAATAAATAGAATTCACCCTCTCCGGTCTGATATGAGATTTGTGATCTCATTTTTAAATCAAAATCATTAGTTGATTTTATGCTTCCAATTGCCTCCATTCACAATACTATGATAACAAACACATTTCAATCAAATGTTAGATCAAGCCAAGATTTGTGTAAGAATACACACACAATTACATAGTAACCAATTCATATAATCATCACTTGTTTAGAAATAGTGGTTGGCTCAAGCATATATTACATATACATAATGTAGATAACTTATGCATACATCACATATACATAGTGTGACTAGCTCATATATACAACACATGTGCATGTTATGAATAACTCATGCATGCCATTTATGCATAGTGTAACTAGCTCGTGCATACAACATATGCACAAAATATAGCGCATGCATGTGTAACATATACAATGTCACTAGCTCATATTTACAAAATATAAATAACTCATGCATGCGTCACATATACACATTGTCACTAGCTCATGCATACATAATGTGAATAACTCGTGCATGCATCACATACACATAGTGTGACTAGCTCATGCATACAACACATAAACACAATGTAAATAACTCATGCGTATGCCATATAAATAGTATGATTGACTCACACAAATCATAGGTACACATAGTGACCAACTAAGCACAAAGGATGATTTTAATTTTATTGCAAGCATCTTCCCCTTTACCTTCACTAAGGCATAAGCCCTTATGTACATCACAACTAGAGAAAGGAAAGTCAGTGCATCCCATACTACATTGTGGGTGTTATCTTTTTTTTTTTTTCTAATTCATTGCTAGCTATGATAGCTATAGAAAAGACAATTTAAATATAAGAATGCATTGTGCAGAATTAAAGTCTACTTCTGCCTTAGATTAGAGCATAGATGAAAGGTAAACAAAATAATGCAAACCTAGAAGAGCATTAGACCTTCCATGATTTCTGTAGATTGCTCCAAAGAAGGTGTAATGATGTTGTTGCTCTTGAAATCTCTAATGTGATAGTGTATACTTACAAATTTCTTATATGGAAATACTTGGGGATGACATGTATTTATATAATTGAAGATATTTTGAGAGTTTATTTGAATTTAAAATTAAGAAGATGGTAATAAATGTTGGTTCTTGGTGAATGGAGGGTCAAAATTGCATTGATTAGATGGATGATGGAGATTAAAAGTTAGTTTGGATTTGGATTAAAGGTAGTTGGAGATGGGTGGCCAGGATTAGTTTAGTTGATTTGATGTATAGGATTAAATGCTAGTTTGATTTTGGATTTATTTTAATTTTAAATCATGGATACTTCATGATTGTCCCATTAATGGAGGATTAGACTAGGATTTGGGGGTTTAGACTGAATAATTAGATAATTAGATAATTTAATTAATTAGGAGAATTGATGTAGAAAGTTTATTATGATTTATTTAATTAATGTGATCATGGAGGGAATGCACTAAATATTGAATCTTGATTAATTAGATAAATATAATTTATCTAATCAATTAGTGTTGAGAATGCGATTACGATAGGCCTAGTATGGTGTCAAAAGTGTTGATGTCGTGTGTCATTAGGATGTGATTAATTTTGGGTTTACATTTTTCCATTCTTTGAAATGACATTGTGACTAAAAGAAGTGACATTATTTCAAAGGAGAATAAAATATACTTGTGGTTTGTTAGAATTGTGAAACAAGCACAAAACCACAAGCCACGAGATCAAACAACAAACAAATACACCTTCTACGCAAGAGATCTGCAAACAATATATGCAACATTCCTCAACAAGAAAATACTTATAGGATTACTAATTACAAGAGAGAATGAATGCTTTATAAGAGAAACCCTAATTATAAAGGGATTAGATCATTACAAGTGTCAACATCTTGTGTGATAAGACAAATTGATCTAATATTAGCTCTATAGCTAACATAAATAAAGCATTGAGTTAACTAATAAAGAATTTACCTAGGTTTACCTTAAGTGCATGAAACTTAGAATAATAATTAATTAAAGTAATTAATTATTCTCTAATACATGATAACTCTAACATCCCCCCTTAAGATGAACTTAGGGAGTAGCTAAACAACTCTAAAAATAGAATGCATGATGGGTCCCGAAAAACAAGGCCATGTAAGGTATCCATGTACAAACAATAGATATCTATAATGCAAAGAAATAGAGAAAACCTCATGGTAAAAACTCTACTCCAAAAAGAGATGAAAACCAAGTGAAGGAATAAAGAAGCCTCCAAACAAGAGTGAAGGATAAAGTAGCCTCCAACACAAAGTTGTCCCAAAAGATAGGAACAAAGGATGAACAAAAAAGAACATCACTGAAGCATGAAGAAGCTGCAAAAACTGTCATGGAATGAATGTTGTAATGTCAAAACAAGAACCTCTGCTAAAACATATGATGTTTAGGATCACGAAGAAAAGAATATGTATGAGTGCCCCCAATGACACTACTCGAATCAGATGGAAAACAAAGGAAAACACTTGGAAATTGAAGATACAAATGGAACAAGTACTAAAAATATGAAGAACTGATCAAGTGAAAATGGAAGGTTGCCTCTGAAAGCAGGAATGCAAGAGTGTCCATATGGTAAGTGATCCATCTCATCGAAATGAAAGTAACCAGCCACTGATGTACATTGCATTCGAAAATACGTAGGAAAAAATATTGTATACATAGCTCACTCCAACGCAAATCCAAAGAAGCATTAGCACCAACAGTAGAAACCCCCCATAATGATGAAAAAGGGAGAGCCATGATAGGTACACTAAAACTAAATGCCAAAAAGAAATGCATGAAGAAGAATCAGATACATTTGATTGTGCAAAAATGAGAGTACCAACACATATAAAGGGTGTACAAAAAAAAGACACACACATATGAGGCTGCTGTCGTGGAAGGGACACTCACTTAACAAAGGTATGATGGCAAGCAAAGGCAAAAAATCAAACCCCCCATGACACTTTATAGCATAGTGTGAGTACAATAAGGCACAAAATGATGTGCAAGATCCCAATAATCATGTGAAATACAAAGGCACTTTATTTCAGTGTGTTTACATAATGAAAAGTGCATACAATGGGAGCCCATAATGTCCAAAAAAGGACTACATATTGAAAATACAATTCTTTGACAGAAAAAAAAAGGAAATTGGTAGCACCATGATGAAGTACACAAAAAACATGCACTTTCAAAAAAAGGTACCCAAAAAGGAGTTTGGATGCAAAATATATGGCTCGTCGAAGTCTCCAAAATGAGAATTGAACAACAACACTAAGAAAATTGAATTCTAGAAAAAACCATAAGCCCAAATTTGGAAAACACTTCCACCACTATGAAGAGCACAAAATTCTACCATGTTTGTGTAGACACGTAAAATGTATTGATTGACATTATGCATTTGATCCTCACCACTAACATCGTTTTCATCCCGAATCATCCTTCAGTCTAACCATTTAATCAAATATCCTTATCTGATTAAATTCATCAATATTCTTCTCTTAATTAAATAAATCAGTTATCTAATTAAGTCACCTTTTCTCGATAATTAAATCAACCTGTCTGATCTAATTATCCTATTTAATTAAATAATTAATTTTATTTGATTAAATCTCTTAATTCTCTCTATTAAAATAAATAAATTAAAACCTTATTTAGTTTAATCTAACATCATCTCTTTTAATTAAATAAATTAAAATCTTTATTTAAATAATCCCTTATCACATTCTTCTCATATTTGATTTAAATAAATCCACAAATTTAAGTCAAATAAGTCACATCGAGGATGAGCATCACAGGGAGGCTCGACGGCGTCTGAACTCTTTCGGTCTTCTGGTGCTCTTTGGCGACTGGCTACTGCCCGCCCCCGGTCACGGGGCTTGCATAAGTGTGAGCGTTCTTTTCTCCTCTTCCTCTATTATGCAATAAATGTTGAATGTTTCCCCCTCTCCACTCCTTTGCCGTTCGGCAGAGGCCGTACCCTCTAATTCATCTACGACGGCTCCTAGGGATTCGATGGACTCCGGATCACCGCCTCTAGATAATTCTGACTCTATCCCGTTGCATCTGAAACCTAAGTCTTTCTCCGAAGCGGTGGCCTCCACTGGTAACCCTATCAACGCGAGCATGAGGTTTTCTCTCTCCAACTCCAATGAAGCCGCCGGTTCCGGTAAGGTCACTGGTGTTGCTCCGTTATCATTTTCCATTTCTCCTAATCCATAAATGCTTGATGAAATTAGCAAGGAGAAGAATAGATTAAGGAATTTTACTATTTTCTTTTCTGCTGTTGAGGTGGACAAATGTCCTCCTAGGAAATTCCTTGACGACTAGTTTCATAATTACTAGAACCTGAAACTTGGATATCACATTTCCTTTTGTCGTCAGATCCAGAAGGGGCTTTTTATTATTTTCTTTAACAAGCATGAAGCTCAAACTGAAGTTCTTAAAAGGCAATATTGGTCTGTTGGCTCTACCTCCTTTCGGGCCTTGGCTTGGTCGCCCGAGGCAATACACGAGGAGGTCCTTGCCCTCTCGGCCCCTCGCTGGATATTGGTTAAACAATTACCGCCTTTCCTTTGGTGTTTTCTCCCGAAAATGCTTGAACCACTCGGTAAGGTCATCTGTATGGATGACTCTGTCCGGCTGGTCCCTCATATGGATGCTAGAATACTCATCTCGCTGAATCCGGGATTAGAAATTCCTTCTGTGATTAACATTTGCATTTCAGAAGACAACTTCTCTTGCCCTATTGAAATCCTCGGGGGGCTAAACACTTGTTTCCTCTGTAGAAGAGAAGGCCATATGAGAAAAGACTGTCCCATTGTCAAGAAGAAACCCTCGCAGCATAAGCCCGCGGACAACCGCGATACGCCGGATCTTGGAAAGCCTAGTCCGAATCCCTCTTCGAATGACTGTTCCCTTGCCGTTGCTCCCTCTAAACCCTCCCCGACCCCTCCTCCCCCTGTCCCCTCCTCTGCGTCCCTCCAAGTCATTTCTCTGCCCCTGGTAAGTGCGGACCCTAACCTAGAGCCCCTTTCATTGTCCAAGACCTCCAATAAGCGCAGGCGGAAATCTAATAAGCAACCCCTCTCTTCTGCAGAGAACCCCCTCTCCCTCTGCCTTCAACCCTCTTCGTTTCTTGCCCTCCCCGGCGAAGCTTCAGAATTTGAAACCCCTTTTGTCACCCGCCCTTCGCATCTCGCCCTCTCAGATCTTTCTGCTAGCTGCTCGGACCCTCTGCCTCCTCAGAGCCTCCCCCCTAAAGTCTTCCGTGAGCTTGATGAGGACTGCCTGCTCGAGATCATCCCTGCTAGCATCTACCCCTCTGCCCCTGATACCCGCACCGAAAAGATTATTATGGATATGAATTTTTTATCTCCGGATGAATCTGACAATGGAGAAGAGTTTAAAGATGCTTGCTCCCTGTCCAAACGCAGGGGCGGGAAACTTGGCTCCAAGAATAAAAACCCCTCCAAGAAAGTGCTAAGGGTAGTCCATAGCAATGTCCCAGCCCAAATTCAAGGTCCCACCGGTAACTCCTCTCCAATTGTTTCATCATGAACTGCACTTCATGGAATATTAGGGGTCTGGAGTCCCCGGATAGACGGTGGATCGTTAAACATTATCTTGACATCTGCAAACCCATGGACTTCATTATGCTGCAAGAAATTAAATCTACTGGTTACACGCTGGACTCTTGCCTTAATTTCGTTTGGAAAGATGCAATTAAAATCCATACCAACCACCAGAGGGGTAGGGGTGGGGTTGCCCTCCTGATTAGCCCCAGATGGGAGACTCTTATTTCTAGCTATGGGATTTCCCCTGCAACAGAGCAGTGTGGGTTATCTTGAATAGCAACAATCAGACCTTTGGCGTTTGCTCTGTCTATGCCTCGAATGACTTCAGGGAGCGTGCAAGTCTATGGAACTGGTGTGCTACCCTGCCTAATATCCCCTGGCTTATGGGGGGGGACTTCAACATGGTCGAGTCCCAAGAGGACAAACTTGGTGGACTCCCTTTTGCTTGGAAAGACCTTGAGAAACTGCACTGGAATAGAATGGTTAATGCTAAACTCCTTTTTGATCCCCTGGCTGGCACCAAGGATACTAATCCTAGGATTTGGCATACCTGGTGTAATTTACAATAGGGGCACTCCAGAATCTACTCCAGGCTCGACCGCTTCTACGCCAACAAAAATTGCTTCTCTTTTCTGCCTGACATAAACGGCAATGTTGTCCTCGTTACCCCCACCTCTCTCTCCGATCACCATCCCATATCTGCTGCATTAGAATGAACTTAGCTCCTTCCCGTTGCTTGAGATCAGCCCCTAAATTTTCTCTCAACACTAGCCTCCTAAAAGATGAAGACACTCTCGCTGCCATCCACCTCGTTAAGATTATTAATAGAAATACCTCTCCCTCCTGCTCTCATCTGGATAGATGGGACAAAAATCTCCTCGCTTGGCAGAAGCTTTTGAGGACCATCAGGCAAAAAAGAGCTAAAGACTATAGATTTACCGAAAAACGTCTCTCCTCTACTCTTCAGTCTGCTGAGACCAACATTCAAACCAACCCCTTGGACTGTGACCTTGTTTCCCAGGTGGTCAAGGCCAAGGATGCCCTTAGGCAGCACCAACAGATTAAAATCAATGGTGCTAGGGTCAGATCCCGTGCACACTGGCTGCAATTCGGTGATAGGGGCTCGAAGTTCTTTAATCTCCTCAAAAAAAGCATGCTAACGAAAACATCAAAAGGATTGTTGTGGATAACAATGAGTTAACTGACATAGACAACATCAAAGAAGCCCTTGTTAATTTTTACCAAAACCTTTTTGCTTCTGAAGATTCGGAGGATGCCTCATCCCTCAGACAACAAGTTTGTTCCCTCGTCCCTAACAAGATTTCCACTGATGAAGCCAATCACCTTTCCAAAGATCTCTCCCTGGAGGAAATTGAAAAATCTATTAACTCTCTTAGCAATGACAAGGCCTCGGGTTCGGACGGTCTCCCGATGGAGTTCTATAAGGCCAACATTGGTTGGATCTGCCAAGATCTCCTTGATCTATACTTGGAAGCCCTCGTTAGAGGTTCCTTGGGATGCTCTATCAATAAGGGAATTATTAAGCTGATCCCCAAGGATGGGGATAAAGCCCTCATCAAAAACTGGCGGCCGATCACCCTCCTTAATGTCTCCTACAAAATCTTTGCTAAGCTCTTGGCGCTGAGAATTGAGAAAATTCTCCCCAATTTTATTTGTGCTACTCAGACTGGCTTTATCAAAGGAAGGTTTATTCTGGAGAACCTGATCACTAGTTGGGAAGCCATGTGCTGGTCCAACTACTCTCAGCAGAAGTCTGCTATGTTCCTTCTTGACTTCGAAAAAGCCTATGACAGGGTGGAATGGAATTTTATCACTATGATGCTTGAGGCCTTCGGTTTTCCTAGGGTTTTCTGTAACTGTGTTAAGATTCTTCTAAAAGACGCCTCGGCCCAGATTGATGTTAATGGTTCTCTTTCTGATCCTTTTCCCCTCGGTAGGTCCATCAGACAAGGCTGCCCCTTGGCCCCTGCCCTCTTTGTGATAGCTTCAGAAGCCCTGTTTTATATCCTCAGAGATAATTCTCTATCCCCGACGGTCAAAGGGATAACTCTCCCTAATAATGATGAGCTCCTAAACTGCCAATTTGCTAATGATACTGCCATCTTCTTTGATACTAGGCCTGACAACTTCGAGGCCCTAAATTCTAAACTCAAGCTTTTCTGTACTATCTCTGGGGCGAGATTGTCCCATGCCAAGTCTATCTGTCACGGTTGGGATGAGCAGCCCCCTGACTGGTTCAAAGCTTATGATTTTCAGTGGGGTGGCCCACATAAAATTGTGCGTTATCTAGGCATTCCCTTCTCTGTTGACCCCTCTCTCAAGGACATGTGGTCGTGGGTCAAAGATAAGATCACCAAAAAGTTGGGCAAATGGCACAACAGAGCTTTATCTTTGGCTGGCAGAATGCAGGTCTGTCAAAAAATTCTTTCCTCTTATAACATCTACTACTCTTATGCCTGGATGTTCAGCAACTATCAAATCTTAGAAATCCAAAAAGCTATCAGGAGCTTTCTCTGGTCTGATGGTAAAGGAAATAAGAAAATGCACGCTGTCAAGTGGGAGTGGTGCCATATCAATAAGTTCCTTGGGGGGCTTGGGTTGAAGGATCTCAGGCTCCAAGGGATTGCTCTTGCCACCAAGTGGATCTTTCACTCCCTTGATGGCAATGATCCTTGGAAGGTCCTTGTTAGAAGCAACATTGAAAGAGGCTTCCCCAAGAATGCGAAGTCTTGGAAGAATCTTCCTTTTACTGACCTTGTCATTAGCAACTTCCCTGTTCTTGTTCAAGGGTCTGCGATTTTTAGATCCATCTGGAAAGCGTGGGGCCAAGTTAAGAAGTTTGTCTCTAACAAGGCTTTCCACGATGATTGCCATCTCTTTGGTGAAAGGTCCATCTGGTGGAATCTCTGCTCCTCTGAAAAACCCCTTGCCCTCTCTCAAGGTTGCTCCGCTAGGCACTGGTCGAACAAAGGCATCTCCCAACTTGCTGACCTCTTTGAGCATGATGTTTTAATCAGCTGGGAGGATCTCAGAATCAAATATGACCTCCCCATCTCCCAAAAGAAAACATATAGTATGATTGTCAAAGCCGCTAAAGACCTCCCCACCTCTTGTCATGTTGACTCTCACAGATTCCTTAACTGTAAGTGGCTTGATGGTACCGTGCTTTCCAAGATCAAAGCGAAGAACATTTATAATATTATTGGCCACTCAGAAGCCATCATAGACCATGTTAATTCAGTTTGGTACACCACGCTGGATGCTCATGCTTGGAAGAAGTACTTTGATTTTCTTTGGAAAGGTCCTACCGAACCTAAAATTAAGTGCTTCAACTGGCTTTTGCTGCTTGATAGACTCCCTATCAGAAGGGATCATACTGAGGCTGACATTTGTAAATTCTGTAGACTCCCCGAGATGGCTAGACACATTCTTCTTGATTGTATCTTTGCGAAGGAGATTTGGATCATGTTTGGTGTCACCTATCCTATGTTATTTACTATTCTTGATATTGTTACTGGTCATATTAATGGTCTGAAACATGATTCTAATCTCTTTTGGAAGATTCTTTCCTCTAATGTTTTATGGCAAATCTGGAAGTGCAGAAATGAAGAAAGATATCAGAATAATCCCCGTGATCTTACTGAGTCCTTTCGGAATCTCACCTTCCTTAAAATTTTTTTGCAGGTTCGCACTACCATGATAATTGAAAAGAAAAAACTCAGAAGGTTTCTGAAGGACGGATACGCCACTTTCTTCATATATGAGATGAAGGGAGGCTTCGCTTGGAGGGACATGCTAAACAATCAGATGCTATTCGAGAACATGTGCAAGACCCTCTCCCAGGAGGTGATGAACAACATAAATTCCAGCAAGGACATGACAAGAACGCTTGCCCAGATTCAGGAGATGAAGTTTATTGTCTGGATGGAAGGTGCCAAAGGCTAGATTGCCTGGGTTGACAGACTGGATGACATCCTTCAGTAGCTTGCTGCTCTTTGGGGCTCTTTTTGTAACGATATTGTAACGGATCTGTTTCTTTTTGTTTCGATTTTGATTGACTTTCTGCTCCTGAGTTGAGGCTCGGCCTCCTTTGGGCTGTGCTGTTCACTCTTTGGATCTTTTTGTAATCTCTGTGACTCCTTTATACTTAATATAAAAAAAAAAAGTCACATCACTTAATTCTTTCATTAAATTAATTAACCTAGATTAGTTTAATCTCATATCATGTCCCATCCTCTAGCTTTTCCCACTTGCACATGAAAATAGATTTAATTGATTTATTAAATCTCTATTTTTTTCAACAAAGCATCTTTTGAGGAATATTCCCCAAATTTGAATTCAAATATCAAGTGGGATAAGTCCTTCCAACAAGGCATTAACTCAATCTTACATGTCCTTTGCCTTGAGCCAAGTGGCATTCAATGCATTCTTTCTTCCCTCTTGCATGCCATTTCAACAAATTCAAAATTCAAAAATATGCATTTATTGGCACAATCATCAAAACTTGCACATCCTCCATCCACTCACAAGTTGACAAGTGGCACTTTGCCATTGGCTAATTCTTAGTCCCACATTGCTCTATTTTGGGCATTCTTTCAAATTGTCAATCTATAAATAATGGGCTAATCTCTTCATTTTATCATCCACAAATTGAGTAAACTTATTATGCTCAAATAATTAGCAAATTCTATCCATCACCATTTAGTTCATATCTAGGTTATGCAGATTTTTCTATTGGAGCACTCATCAAGCATCAACAAAGTGGATCAATTATCATCACACATCAATCTTGCATCATAGGAATTGGGAAAGGGCCAATTTTCACATCAAATTGGCACCAATTCCCCCATGGGATCATGAGTTTGCTAGTTTAATTAGGATTCAATCTCTTTTATTGTTATCTCATTGTATTCTTCATTGCTTTTCTTAATTTGAACTTTGTAAATGGATTCCATGGGGAATCCTTGTTCTTGCTTGCATTTCACCTTTTAATGTGTTTGTTCATGTTGTTTTGCAGGTATTAGGATTGGGGTTCGACAGTTTGAAAAAAAAAATGAAATGAAAAATATTGTTGTACAAATGAGATATGGCTTCTGGAAGATAGGGTGCAAAACTGAAAAGCCTAACGTAGAGCTCGACTGAGTAGGGAAAAAAAGAACTCCTCCACCAAATTTAGTAAAACTACCTCCAAATGTGGAGGTCCACCAATTTTAGTAGTGTGAGAAAAAAATTCCTCCAGTACAGTGCATTTATTTTGTTTTGCAAAAAAAAGAATTGCAAAAAACTTGCTTTTTATATTTTTTTAAAAGAAAAAAAAGACAAAGAAAACTTTACATATTTTTTATTTAAAAAAAAACATACAATTTTTTTCAAAAAAAATATTAAAAATAAATAAATTTGGCCAATGGGGGGGCGGAGCCCACCCCACACCACTCGTGGGCGGGGTGCCCGAGGGGAGTCATCGCTTGCCATGGGTAGGAGGCAGTACTAATCGGGTACCCTTCTCACTTTGGGGTGGGGCTCGAGGCTTGTCACCCTTGCCGTGGTAGGGGGCGACCGGTACCTCGGGTACCTCTGAAACCCAATTTTTTTATTTTTTAATATAAATTTTAACAAAAAAACTTGTGACTCCTTTAAAAAGGCTTTTGACATTTTTTTATTTGATTTTTAAAAAAAAATTGCAAGAAAAAATATCGTGAAATATATATATATATTTTACCTCGATTCGTGTGTTGGGGAGGCTGTACGACCTCTTTGGCAAAAAAAATTGCCTCAAAAACTCCTGACACAAATTTTGGTGATTTGACAAGCAATCTTAAGGCTTTTGGGCCTTTTGAGCATGATGAAAACCTCCCTTTTGGCTCAAAATGCACCAAAAATGTAGCTACCCTCCGGATCTAGAAAAAAACAACTGCTTTAAACCCTCGTAGATCTGCAATTAGGAACCCAAATAAGGCGAAACAAAAGACAAATATGACTTTCTTAATGGCTATGAATCTAATGGTGAAGTTATTTTTGCACCAAAATGCGCCTAAAATCGCCCACCTCCAAAATTTGCAAAAAATGCAAAGGGGATTCAGATCTGAAGCCTACAACCCTTGTTGAAGAAAAAAAATTCATAAATTGAGAAGGGATTTGTTGAATCCACGCTCTAATACCATGTTAGAATTGTGAAACAAGCACAAAACCACAAGCCACAGGATCAAACAACAAACAAATGCACCTTCCATGTAAGAGATTTGCAAACAATATATGCAATATTCTTCAACAAGAAAATACTTACAGGATTATTAATCACAAGAGAGAATGAATGTTTTATAAGAGCAACCCTAATGATAAAGGGATTAGATTATGACAATTGTCAACATCTTGTGTCATGAGATGAATTGATCTAATATGAGCTCTGTAGTTAACATAAATAAAGCATTGAGTTAACAAATAAAGCAAACCTAAGTTTAGCTTAAGTGCATGAAAATTAGAATAATAATTAATTAAAGTAATTAATTATTCTCTAATACATGATAACTCTGATAGTTTGATGAGATGAAGGGGGGAGGCAGGATACCTTAGTTGGCTAAAGGAAAATAAAGTTAGTAAATGGATATGGGATAGGATTAGTAAATAGATATGGATACGTATAAGGGATGTCTCCTTGAGAGAGAAAGCAAATGAAGATAGAATGGGCGGTCTCTCAAAAATAGAGGATGAAAAAGAGATGAGGAATGAGGGAAAGTTGATGAAAAATGAGGGGGAAATTGGCAAGGTTAGAAGATGGATTATGCCCCAAACATTGGGATATGGATTGATGATTAGTTTTTTGATGTTGCAACACTTGAAGGAATTTTTGATGGGATATGATTTTGAGGGGAATGAATGTTGGTGATTTCAGGTTCATTGGAGGAATCATTAGGGAGATTCCAAATATATTGAGCAACTTTTTTCTATCACACATGACGTGATGCGCCAAGGTATAAACACCAAGGTGACAATGTGCCAAGTGCACGAGGGATTGAAATCTAAGTAGGTGTATGACCTAATGCACCATGTTATGGAAGACCATGATGGGGTTGGTCATGATTTGCACCAAGTATCAACTCACAAATGCAAGCAAATAAATAAATACACAAGCTAGTAAAAAATAATGCACAAACAACAAAACAAACGAGATTTTTCCCCTTATCAAGATGAACAAATTTATGATGATGATACCGTTGTTGATACATGGAAATGATATATCTTGAGAATAACACGAGGTTGGGAATGATGCATCTTGATGATGATTGTTGACAAATCAGACATGGTTTGGATTTTAGCAAGATTAAGGACAAAACTTATGGATGTCTTTGGATGAATTTGGGATGCTTGGAAAGATATGTTTGGATTCTTTGGCTTTGCTATTGTATGTGGATGGCATTGTTGGGATGGTTAATCTAGATTGTGAGAGGGATTTGGAGTGCTTGCATATAAATGAATTGGTTTGGGTAGTCATTTACTTGGGTTGCTCTCTCAATGTTATAACCAATGACAAGGGAAAAACAACTTTAGATGTAAGGATGGGGGTAGATTGGATTCAATGTTTGAAGGATTGGGTGTTAGGATGGGATGGATGGGGGTCAGATTGATGAAGGAGTTTAAGAGGTGATATCTAAGTACTACGTCACATAGGAATAACATACCTTTACGTTATATATCCCATTTATGATTGTGTTGTAATGCTAAGGGAAGTCAAGATGTGGTATTGTTTGTAACAAAAGACTGGATATTATCTATCAAGTAATGTACAAAACATGATTTCAACATTTTTCCCATGTCCTTGTCAAGGTCAATAGTGAGAAGGGAGGATGAATTAGGTATTGAAACATGGGTATGTGAGTGTGATGGACAAGTATGGTAGGGTGGCATGATGGAATTGATATGTATGATGCAATGGAGCTTGCCTCCAAGTGCAAAGTTCACATAGACGACTAATTTCTGCATGATGCCCATGAACACATTTTCATAATAGTACTTTCCCAAGGTTCCATGAGAATAGTTTTTAGTATTGGACAATTTTTTCTCTTTATTATTTTTATTTTTATATTTTTTTGGATTACTTTTGATTTCTACTAAAATGTAGGACGTTGCAAAGAGAATAACACACATGAAACTACAAATAGAATAATGAAATAAATAGAAGAGATTGGAGCAAATATAAAAGAACAATGGGTAAAAATACAAACCAATGTCATATTTCAATAAAGGAAATGGTGAACACAAATACAAATTTTCAACTTTGACACATAAAAGTGGTTTTTATGTTTTGAATTTCAAAATAATATAAAATAATAAAATGTAGAACTCTTGATGAAGTTTATGCTTGTAATTTTAAAAAATAAAAAAATGGTTTGATTTTTTTTTTTTATAAATTTAAGAGTAGAAATGCATTTATTTTCTCCATTCCATCTTCTTCGATTAGTTTCGTTCATAAATACAAAAGCACCTACGAGTCAATGGCTATGTTTATTGTTCCCGATGCACGTTGTGTTGTCAACAATGTCGAGGAGTAAAAGCACATAAAGTTTGGAGCTGGTGAACCGCAAATGGTGAACTGTGAACACACAAAACGACAAGGAAGAATAGTAACAAAAAACCGACAAGAACAGTTGTGATCATTTACATCGTCTTGCATATCTTGTTTGAGATTGTACGCTGTTGATTGACAAAATACACTTGGTGAAGTTCAAATAAGGAATGCCTTCAACATAATTATCAGCAAGATCATGTCACAAAAGTTGATGTTATGGTTTATCTCTCTATGGAACTATATAACCTACCTTACCTGGTACTCCAAGTACTTGCAATTAACCACACTCCTTGCACAATTCTAACCAACCAATATTAATCTAGATTAGTCAAAAACAAAATCAATACATTAAATTTTTAACTGATAGCATGATGTAATAATAATGATATCATTCATTAATATTGACATCTTTTCCTTGTATTTTTTTGTTTGTTTGCTCATCCATGCTTCCTTTCAAGTATTTCATAATTGTTTTTGTCCTCTTCTATGATAATCTCTATCTTCAAATGTCATATGATAAGGTGGGTTTCATTTTTTGTAGACAATCATCAGGATTTGGAGAATTATTTCCTATGACATCTTTAATATCTTTTGCTTGCAAATTGCATGTAGAAAGCACTTCCCAGTGGGTCCCTTAATTTTTTTCTTTAAAGCCTTATATAATCCAATGACCCTTAGACTCAATGATAGGTGTAATCTCTTCTTAGTATTAGAATTATTTTCGATTAAAAGCTTTGTTTTTTTAAATAAAAATAATTGACATTTTATAATAGTACACGAGTATAAATTTAAATTATGAGCAATCTTTTAGTTAAGTTATCATGAGTAGGAATCTAGTTTGTCAAAATCATCCAAGAGTTAAATATAGTTCAATTTCAACTACAAAGGATTTGAACTTTGGTAGATGGTCTAATAAAAAATTTACCATCATCTTTATCTATTGAACTACAAACCTTTAGTAAGATGTAAAACTTTGGATCATTCCTTTCATCTTTTTCTCTAAAAAATTAACTCATCATTAAATTGGACTTGGGATTGATGGTGGGTGCTCATTCAAACATCTCTTTGATTTATTGCCAAGACAAAGTATAATATTTTAAGGGTTGAAGTCTAGTCAAGGCCAAGGATCTTAATGTGGTATTTAATCTATAATTCTTGGAAACTTGTAGGAAATTCTAGTTAGAAAATAAAGAATCAAGGAAAATCCTATTTGTTGCGTTTAGTCACAACAAATATTGAGAAAGAAAAGAATGAACAAATAAGGACAAACTAGAGTTATTACCCTTAAGCAAATGATATTAAAGGTGTTCTTAATTTGTCTCGCTTTTGGTTGTGCAAGTAGTGAGATCCTCAAAAATTCCTAATGACTTGACTTATATATAATTTTACAACTTCTCAATATTTAAGTTCTTTTAATTGTGTAAATATAACTCATACAAAACTATATATATATAAACTTGAAAAAAAGCAAGAGAATCAATTACACCATACTTTCAAATATACAAAAAAATTAATATAAAAAGATTTCATCAACTCTTTGTCCTTACATTTTCCTTTAACAAGTACTTTCTGATCCAAAATGTCTAAAATCTGATTGATTTGAATCTCAGCAAACCTAGACTTATAGTCCACACTCTATTAGCCACCATTTTAAACAAGTGCTGGTGGGTACTAGAAGATAAGATGAATAAACCTCATCCTCATCATCAAAATAATTGTCTATAAGGGCATTAACTAACTCCTTCGAATTGCCAAAAAAAATCCTCTACATCTTATTCCTACACTGGCCAAACATCAACACCATACTAAATATTGCCATTTCTAACATCACTTGCTCATTTTAGAGCATTTTCTTCTCTTCCCTTGTTTCTAAAAGAGAACTAGGTATAATTTCTTTTACTCCTTTTCAAAGCTCTTATTAACTTGAAGACTAACTCACAAGATGAAATTGTGATTTGATAAATAGGAGGTATTTTTCACCGCGTGTCAAATTATTATATTGCTATCAGGATTCAACAGTGTAGTTTTTGAGTCAAACTCATTGACCCATGGATCAATGAGTTTGACTCAAAAGCTACATGTTGAATCCTAATAACAATATAATAAATCGTGATTTGTTTAGAAAAACTGGTGAGATTTATGATCTAAATGTTAATTTATTGTTATTTAATCATAATAAATTATGGTGTTAATTCATAATTGAAAAGTGATTGTGAAAATTAATAATGTCAAAGTCAGATCATCGAATAATGTAATCAAACAAAAAAAAAACCCCATTTCTGTGTTCTTTTATTATTTTGTCAGATCCCATGAAGTCAGGGCCACAGAATGGTGGACAGGGACAGTAATGGCACAAGTATGGGTGCCACGACAGGAAAAGAGGACGACAGACAACAAATTTAGTGAAGGTATGGGCATCACTTCTTTTGCAGGCGAAGACTGCAGGATGTAGAAAAGCAATGGTGCAGATGAGATGAAAGGGGATGTCTGTGCCATAAAAAGGGCATGTTGACCCTCTCTTGAGCAGAAAAATGGCAGGTACCGGGTCAAATTGGCACGTACAACCCAGTCCTTGACCCATGAACTGAACAAAAACATGATTTTGACCAAATTTAGGGGGAAAGAGACCACAAAAAAATGTGAAGAAAAGGGGTCGAATAGGAAGAACAAGCCAGAGAGAAGGCGAATTGGGTATAATCGAGTTACAGAGGCATTTTAGGAAAGCAGGAAGAGGTGAAGGTGGGATGAAATCTACCGAAAGAAATGTGTTCTCAAGGAATACCATGATCGTAGGATATACTCAGAATTGGGTTGTTGAAAAGGTTTTTAAAGCTTTGAAGCAAATGCAATTGGGAGGTGAAAAAGCCACAAATTCCACCGTTGTTCCTACCAGGTGTTTGGCTAGAAGAGGCGTCAAATGTATGAACGACCTCATCTAAGAAGACACAAGGGGTGTGCTATAGATCTTCTTGGAGAGTGTGATAAGGGATGCCATCACATACACTAAGCATGCTCGTCGTAAGACCATCACCACCATAGATCATGTTGCCTACACCCTCAAGAGACATGGTAGAAATGTCTATAGCTCCAATGGTTAAATGGGCATGTGGATGGTATTCTTAGGACGTTGATAAGAGGCAAAAGGAGAGACAACAAGAGACATGGTAGAAATCTCTATGGTTCCAATGGATAAATGGGCAAGTGGATGGTATTCTTAGGGCATTGGTAAGAGGCAAAAGGAGAGATACCAAGAGACATTGTAGAAATCTCTATGGCTCCAATGGTTAAATGGGCAAGTGGATGGTATTCTTAGGACGTTGATAAGAGGCAAAAGGAGAGACAACAAGAGACATGGTAGAAATCTCCATGGTTCCAATGGTTAAATGGGCAAGTGGATGGTATTCTTAGGTCGTTGGTAAGAGGCAAAAGGAGAGATACCAAGAGACATGGTAGAAATCTCTATGGCTCCAATAGTTAAATGGGCAATTGGATGGTATTCTTAGGATGTTGATAAGAGGCAAAAGGAGAGACAACAACATATTCGAGCATCTCAATTAACAATATTTTCAACGCCATCCCTACAGATAAGTACACTTCATAAATCCTTTCCAAAATATATTCAACTCGAAATTATCTACTTTGCTGAAGGTAATCAACCAAGGTTGATACTTTCTCATGATTATTATTATAAGGTCGTTGATATTTTGGAAGTGATTAGACTTACACTTCCTAGTTGCTTTTGTCTAAAAGCTTTTGAGGCCCTTGCTACAAACCATTTTGAATATACTTTGCAAACAAGGTGTTTCATGAGACCTCTTTGAGGTATTTTATCAAAGTGTCTTGGTACCTTGTAAATTTATCAAGTATTGTTGTACAATGATTTGATTGTGGGATCTAATCCTTGAGTTAACTATGGAATATTGAAAGGTAGGATATTATGTTCTTATGAATGGACTTCTCAAATAATATTTAGAATTAAATTATTTATGTGTGTAGCAAATTGTAATTGCTCATATGTGTTTGTAACACTATGTTTTACTCCATAATCTTCATGATGAACCTTGTCCTAGATGTCCTCGAAATAGCCATATATCATGGCTAAGGGTTAGGGGATTGTCTCCTTGAAATCTATATTTCTAGTAAGGAAGAAGAAACCTTGTATCACATAATGAGCTAATAGATTTAGTAAGAAGGCATGACATATTGAAATCTAATACTTTATGAATGTATGTTTCAGAATCATAGATAAAGTCTTGAATAAAATATGATATTTATAAAGAAATGCTTGGGTAAATCTAGAGGAAGGGTCTATAAACTTATACCATGATATTAATTCTCTAATAAACTTCTACACCCAATTTGTGGTTAGGTACTTAAAAAAGGAATTAATACCTATGTTCCCTTATTTGGCTACATCGGTTAGGCTCATTGACAATCTATTTTGAGCATAGTAATGAGACTTAGACTCGGCAAGGGTGACTCGACTCGGGACTTGATACCCAGACTCGATGCAAACTTAGCAAAGTGAAAAACCCAAGAAATTTAGAGATTTTTAAGGATTTAAAACTTGTTTCATGCACCTTTTATTAAATAAACCTTAAAGACACAGTAACATCATCAAATAGAAGCTAATTTGATTACATACACAAAGTATACATCGATCACATAAGTATAAACACAAATTGTAGTTGAGCTACAAAAGGAAATAACACACTTAGATATATAGTCAAAGACTCAAATGTATACAAAGTTCATGAAATATGAAATCCATGACATCAAATGTTCCAAACAAATATGAAATATCAAAACAATAACTAGAAGTCTATGGCTTAGAGAAGCTTGCATCCTTCCTACGAATGCATCTAAGATAGGTACTGGATGATGCAACAACCATAATCTCAAGTTTGAGGGCAATTGCCCCAATAGGGTTGAGGTGAAGTGCCCCTTGCAAGGGTTTGGGGGCAATGTCCCCAGTGGGGTTGAGAGGCAATGCCCTGAGCGTGGGGATTTGGGGCAATGCCCCTAGAAGGGTTGAGGGGCACCACCCTTCGTGGGGTTTGGGGGCAACACCCTAGCAAGGTTGAGGGGTAGCACCCCCGCGGGGTTTGAGGGCAGAGCCAAGGGGTTAGAGGGGTGGAGCCCCTACCACCAAGCACAAATTAAGATGTCCAAAACCATACAAAACTTCATGGCATACATAATTTTGCATTCACAATAAGTAAAAAAAAGCAAGTTTTAACTTTAAATTTTATGTTTTTTTTGCACTTTTCAAACTTGCCTGCATGAGTTTGTTTGACAAGACTCGCTCAGACTTGGTGAGTCTGAGAGACTCAATGAGTCTCACCAGGACTCGTCTAGACTCGACCGAGTTCGAGTCTGAGCCCCCCAAGCTCGGTTGGGGTGATTTGACTCAAGACTCGTTGAGTCCAGGCGAGTCCGAGTGTGTCTTGTTACTATGATTTTGAGTTTACATAGTCTCATACTAGCTCTTGAATATTTAACTACTTAGTGAAATGATTGAAGTGTGAAGAATTTATTATAGGTTGAGACCTTATGTGAAATTATTGATCTATCTTATATATTAATTGGACATAACTTATGTAAGATATCAAATTACATAGCACATGATTTAAGTTACCTTATTTAGTAAGGGGTATTCATATAGTAGTTCATTGCATGTTTATTTGAGATGTAGCGAGAATGTCACTATGATGTATCAAAATGTGTGGGTTATTATACTTTAGAATTTATAATGTGTTGAGACATCTTAGTATATAATTTGTAGTTTAACAATTAGATATGTATATAATGGCCTTGTTTGATAGGAAGTATGTTAAACTCCATGCTAGCAATAGTAGGATATACCTACATTTTGATCATATGAAGTCATTAATAGATAACCATTGAGGCTATAATTAATATGTGGAAAGTACAAACATTATCTAGACTATGAATTGGACTAACATAAGAGTATCGGACTGTGCCATAACACAAATGAGATAAGAGGGTTAAGAATATTATTATTTATATATAATTCAATGCACATCTTCATACGGTGATATAAAGGATATTGTGTTTCCCATTGGTCTCAAGTACGACTCGAACATTGATCATTTTTAAAGAAAGTATATAATTATTATCATATGTATTTCAAGATCTAGAAGGATGTCCTATACAATTATGATACTTGATCTTATAGAACCATATTGTAAGAGGGGACCTCACTTGGACCCATGCCAAGGATTTTGGCATAATTGATGCACATAATGATATTTTGACTACTACTAGCTTAAATAGGCGTGTACACTCTTTATCAATGTTCTATTCTTAGATTGAGTTAGTTTGGCTAGTAACCTCAAACCTAGGTATGCTTGGATCTCCATGCCTATCTAGAGATATATTTTGGCTAACATTATTATTGATAAAATCTAGTTGGATTTTCTTGTCATGTGTAAGAGAACCTTAATGTATATGAGAGATAAAATAAGTATTAAAATTGGTTAAGGTAATTAACTTCCCTACTCCCTTTGGTGGGAAATTTAGATTATCCTTATTTATAAATTGGACAAGGGGTTTTGTGTGTTAGAATTCCAAGTGTATGCTCCTTGAAAGAGACCTTGTGAGAACTATAAGTGACTTTGATTCCATTTGGAAGTGGGAATGTACATAGATCTTGGGCGAAGGATACCCTTGTGACCTCAAGTTTGTATGGGGAGTGTTTAGGGGGGATAAATTCAAGTTTTGGGGTTGTTCCTAACTTATTTGACCTTCCCTCTTCAGTAGGCTTCAATTTGAGGCTAAAATGGGTATTATATGGTTATGAATGAGTTAAGGAAGCTCGATAACTTGTATTTAATACATAATGTGCTTCTAAATAATAAGTTGGGAATGGATTTGACTACTTTATAGTTGGTATTTTTTTATTGTGTACATGTTGAGTAAATGTCATTAAGGATAACTTTAAGAACCCCCCCTTGGAAAATCTTACACCCTGTTGTGCATTTACCTATTTACTATTACTATGATAGGGTAAATTACTGCATATGTCAATGTATTTGGAATTCTGATTTGAAAATATATATGGTTGCACTTTGTTTATTTGAATCATTGGAAAATTATGAATGAATGTTTATTTCATTTGATGTTATACAATAAAATGGATATCTGAAATGGATAGTTATTGAATTGGATATTCTAACTATGAAATGTATAATGCAAATGCTTGTTTTGATGAATGGTTGACTACTATGAAAATGTGTTAAGTTGGATGCAAATTCAGAGTCAATCCTCTAGAAGCAAGGGGAAGTATCACTTAGGAGAGGAACTTGGTTGGGTAACTTGTAATGAAACCTAATTGAGCTTACACACACTCACTTATAGAATGGTTGAGTCAAGTCATAGTTTGGGGAATTGGTATGTCATCCTTTAAGTATGATGTGTTTGCATTAGGAAGGATCTTGATTTCTGTTAAGAGCATTCTTGGTTAGTGTTAGTGATTGGTGCATGTGAGTTCTTCTTTATATTGCTATATATGATCGATGACATATATCGACATAGAATGTATATATGTATGCATGTGCATGTCGAAAATAACCCATACACATGAGATAATCTGTATATGAGAATACGTAGGTAGACGTACCTACGCATGCTCATGGGCATGGGGATATCGAATTCACAATAAGACATGTATGTATATATGTATAAATACATCACATGCATATATACCTATCGATAAGATAGCAATTATATATGTGACTAATTGTATAATCAAATGTGTATATATATATGAGATATATGCATATATACATATATATACACATGTTGATATACACATATGTGTTGACAAATAGGAATTTCCATATGAGTATGTCGATATATGTATATGTACGTATACATGAATATATAGATATGTATATACATATGATATTGCATATGAAATGTTAACTTGATCTCATTCATTCGAATAACAAATGGACTATTTAGACAAACTTATTGTCAAAGAATATATATATATAGCATTTAATGCTATTTAAACAATTATTATATATTTGTACATATATATATATATATTATGGCCGATTCAAAGAATATATGATATGGCCGATATAATGTAGATATAGTGCTTCATATTATAGTGTAATGTTAAGTGATTAAACCACATATATTATCATTGATAAAATGTGATGGAAATGCATAAGCTTTTATTTGATGCACATAGCTTATAGTTAATGAATAAAGCATAATGTTTAAAGTGTTGCACACTATACAAAAGCAACGTGCAGTGTAAATGAATAAAGCAATGCTATTAAAAGGGAAGTCAACTCATTTGTTATGTGTCAAATGCTTTGGAAATGACCAAGTCAGCTAAGTAAAATGTAGCCAATAAGAGTATTGACTTATTCTTCTACGAAACAACAAGCTAAATGATAGGGAATATGGTAAATTGTTGGCGCCATATTATGAACTCAATAATTCAATAGAAGTCTCTTAAACTTGCAAGTCAATTTCTAGAAGAGAACATGTGCAAATATGAATTGATCAACATGTTGTTGGAAAGAAAAGAGTCTTGTTGATATGATTTCCTTATGAGTGCTTGTACATACTCCATATTAAGGAGTGAATGTTTATCGTCAATAGTATTATATACTAGAACTAATGAAATGGGAATAGCTTGTAAATTTGTTTATGCAAAGTTAATTTGTAGACTTAGAAATCTATAATGTTATATCTAGGATTAGAATATCCATTGAATGGGATAACTTATGCTTATGCTTTAATGGTAGAGATATCATTGTGTTTTGGGAAATAGGAATAGGTTATTTCCGAGGTTAAAGTTTACCTATGGAAGGAAATTACCTATGAATAGAATATAATGGCCTAAAGTTAAATCAAGCTAGGGTAGTGTATGTGAATAGGATGACTATCACTCAAAGTATTGAGTGAGAATAATTTGGCCAAAGTAGTGTAATTGCCTTTGGCTACACTATCAATTGACCGTGTTCCTTTTATACATGCTAGTTCAGGATTGTAGTGGATACAAGTTCTAGTTGTGTAGGGCACAACGCTAAGCTCAGAATGGTTGTAGTTAAGAGGTTACTTCATCAATCACTTAGTCGAAGGGTAGGGCCATCTTGCCATATGTGGCAGTTGTGCGGGGGACTGCATTTGAGTTTGTGGTTGGAAGAAAATCACTTGAGTGATGCTTCTCCTCAATAGATGTCGACCAATATTTGAAAGGAGGTTCTTAGACCATTTATATCTATTGCTTTGAAGCTCGATTGAGCTATGCATGTATTTTACATGTACAAAATTTGGAAAAATTGTAATATGTGGAATATTATATTGGAAATGAAATCAATGCTTGGAATTTGTTGTCATTTATGCTCATTTGTTCTCTTTTGGAAAGGAAAAAAAATATAGAAATGTTAATAAAACACAGTTTATTTACTTGAAAGTGAAAACTTAGGAACTTTACTTGTGTGAACAATTGGCATCTTACACATGGTATCAAAGCTACCAGGTTTAGCTTTGGAATCTATGTGCTCACCATACTTTCCATCCAACATTAAATGAGATGAATGTTTGGAAATTATTGTGCCAAGATGGTGTGTCTTAGGTTAACTACAAGAAAGTCAGTAATTGGGAATGAGCACTACTTGAAATCCAAGAAGGAAAAAGAGGCAATTGCTCATATAATGGAGGGAACCAAGTATGTAAATGTTGTCTGGTAAGAAATACTGAGACTATCAATCACACCCTTTCTCGGATTAGTGAAGTAAAGAGAAGGATGAAGGAGGAGGCCAATTTCAACTATTTAGCTCTTGTCTCACTAGCAAAGTCTGAATCCTTGTCACTTTCTAGGGATATTCCCTTAGAATGTAGCATCAGTCCTACATTAATATTTAGGGACCCTTGAGTTCTTTTGTTAATGAAAGTGATTGTAATTTCCCCAAGTAATGAATAAGAGGGTTATGTCCCCCATAACTATGTATTAGATGATAAATCCGAAGGTTAGTACCCCTTTTGGGGTAGATATGAGCAAATGAGAGATGAACAAAAAATTGAGGGGTATATCTCGTTGAGTTATGTGTTTGAGAGCGAATCTGAGGGATACTCTCCACTTGACTATTTGAATAGTCATTCTATGTAAATTGAAAGGATATTGAGATCCTTGTGAATAAATAAAAATCATGTGCTTACCAAAAGCTTGTGCTCCAATCTTATGTGATTTTTTTTTTTTATGTGCGAATGAATGCTCATTTAAATGTTTTCAATAAGATAGTAAGAACATGATTGAATATAATAAAGATGAACCTTCAGGTATAACCCTTTTCTTGCAAAGGATGGTGAGAATAAGGACTAGTTCGGGAGGAAGTCAATAAGTTAGACAAGGTATGGAGGGTGTTGAAGCCAAATTGGATCAAATTTTGGCTATCATTCATGAAACCAATGCAAGGTTGGGAAATCTTGAGCAAGAAGTAAAGGAAAAAGATAGAGTAGAACAAGAAGTTTGAATTAATGAAGAAGTCCATATCAATGAGGATGAGGGAGAGAATTCTCATGATCATATTCAGACCCATGAACATGAGAATGAGAAATCACACTCTCAATCAGAAGGAAATAGTAGGAAGCATTTGGAACTACACTTTCTAGGGACATGAGGAAAATAACCCACCAAAATTTGAAGGTAGCACCAATGGGGAAGAAGTTGAGGCATGGTTGATTCAGATGGAAAAATATTTCAAGATCAAAAGCTATTTTGAGGTCACGAAAGCGGTATGGGGAGCCTACCGGTTAGCATGAGAAGCCTCTAACTGGTGGATGAACAAGAAAATGGAACTTGGTCTTAGTTCTTTGAAACTTACATGGAACGAGTTTGTGGAAATATTTTGGAAAAGATGGCTACCCCAACTCTTTTACGACCATGAACTCACTGAATTTCAAAATTTGAGATAGGGTCGAGAGATTTCAGTAAATGAGTATTGGGAAAAATTCACCTGTTTGTTACATTATGTACCAATGTATCAGAAGGATGAAAGTTTCCACATTAGGAAATTTATTATGGGGCTTAATAGCCTGATTGGTGGCGAAGTAGATGTTCATGGTCCAACCACTATTGAACTAGTTTATGAGAATGTTGTTAAGCAAGCGTAGAAGCTGAAAGCCATCTCCATCCACCAAGAGTATATAAACTATAAGAAGTTCGAAGGAGCCCAAGTTAAACCAACTCTAAAGAAGTTTGATGAAATGCCAAAATCTTAGAAGCAAGGGGATAAGGGACCCCAAAATAATGGAAGAGAATCAAGGAGGGAATGCAGAAGGAATAATTTCAATGGCAGTAATGTCAACAGTGTTGGAGTTAATGCTAGTAGGCCTAGTGAATCTGCAAGGAAGAAAGGACCAACAATGTGATGCTTCACATGTGGTGGAGACCACTTTGCTATAAATTGTCCCAATAAGCCTTCTGGGTCATGATCTCATGGAAACCCACTTCCTTCCTAGCAAAAAACATTCCAACAAAAGATTCATGCCGCCCAAGACAATCGTCAAGCAGAGAATCAAATTACTCCAATGGAGACTCTAGGTATTTTATTTAATTTTCCTATGTTCATACTTATAGATATTAGAGCTATTGAAAAACTTTGTTTCACCTAGAATAGCAAAGCAAATATCTAGGAAAGCTGGTCAAATGGAAAATTCATGGGTTGTAGAATATGCAAGCCATACAAAAGCAACAGTGGAACAATGCTTGTTCAAAGCTAGGATTGAACTTCCTTTTTTCTCTACGATGGTAAACCTATATGTAGCACCCTTAAGATCCTATGATGTTATCCTAGGAATGAATTGGCTTTGGAAGCATAGAGCCAAGGTATATTGTCATGCCAAAACTGTAGAGTGCTTGGATGATCTAGGTAACTAGCTAATGTTGCAAGGGATACCTAGGGAAGTCAAGTTGCATCAAATATTTGCCATGCAATTGCATAGGGCCAAGAATAAAGGATGCAATCTCTTTGCAATAAAGATGGAAAAGCTTGAGGAATGTAAGGAAGTTATTTCTCAAGATGGCATTTTCAACTATGGGCCACAGGACCACCATGAGGTAGAAGATGGTGAAATTATGGAAACAAGAGAGACAAATATGGAAAAATATCCTATCTTACAGAAGTTTGTGGATGTGTTTCTAGAAGAACTATCTAGATTATTGCCTAAGGATATTTGATTTCTCCATTGATATAGTGCCTAGATCGGAACCAGTTTCCAAAGTGCCTTACAGGATGAGAACAATTGAGTTAATGAAGCTTAAGGCATAACTAGATGAATTGTTATGTAAGGGATTGATAAGACCCAATGTTTCACCCTAGGGAGCGCTAGTGATATTTGTGAAGAAGGATGGTATATTGTGCTTATGTATAGATTATCGAATTCTTAACAAAGCTACGATAAAGAACAAGTATCCATTGCCACACATTGATGACCTTTTTGATCAAATGCAAGGAGTTGTTGTGTTTTCTAAGATTGATCTACGATTTGGATACCACCAATGAGGATCAAAGATGAAGATATTTTTAAGACTTCCTTTAGAACAAGATATGAGAATTATGAGTTTACAATCCTACCATTCAGACTTACTAATGCGCTGACAACATTTATGAATCTAATGAACAATGTGTTTAAGGATTTCCTAGATAAGTTTGTTTTGGTTTTCTTGGATGATATCCTAATTTATTCTAAGAATGAGGAGGATCATTGCAAGCATTTAGAGATAGTTCTTCAACAACTGAGGGAACATAAGTTGTTTGGGAAACTCTCTAAATGTACCTTCTTTAAGAAGAAAGTGTAGTACCTTGGACATGCGATTTCAGCTGATGGTATTTCAGTTGATCCAACCAAAATCAAGGCAGTGTTAGAATGGCCAGTGCCCAAAAATGTATCTGAGGTAAGAAGTTTTATGGGTTTGGCAAGATATTATCTAAAGTTTGTTGCAAAATTTTCCAGAATAACCTTTTTTATTACTTCTTTGTAGATGAAAGGGAAGAAGTTTGAGTGGATAGAAATTTTTTGAGCAACATTTGATTAGATCAAGGAGAAGTTGACTACTACTCCAATTTTGAATGTACTAGATCCTGATGGTGACTTCACTATTATCACAGATGCATTGAGAGAAGGCTTAGGTGGAGTCTTAATGCAAGAAGGGAAAGTAACAACCTATGAATCAAGGAAGATCAAACCCTATGAACAAAATTATGCTTTGCATGATTTAGAGTTAGCAACAATGGTTCGTGCATTGCAGATATGGAGGCATTACTTTTTGGGAAAGCCTTTTGAGATGAAAGCTGATCATCAGGGTTTGAAATATCTATTTACCCAACCTAATCTAAATGGATGGAAAAGAAGATGGTTGGAGTTGATATTTGATTGTGAATTCAATATCAGCTATATCAAGGGAAAGGAAAATCGGGTTGTCGATGGCTTAAGTCATAGAAGACATATTGCCTCAATAGTAACAATCCAAACCAACTTTAAAGGCCAAGTGTTGTAGAAATTCAAGGAGGATGATTACTATGTGCAAGTTAAGAAAAAACTCGTGAGAAATCCACAAGATGCAAGGTATGAGGGATTTCACTTTGAACCTAATGGATTGCTAAGGTATAAGGGAAGAATGTATGTGCCTAACTTAGAAGAGTTAAGGAATCTTGTGTGGAAAGAAGTTCATGAAGCACCATACTTTGGACATCCTGGCATGAAAAAATGTTGGCTGATGTGAAGCCATTATATTTTTGGAAAGGGATGAAAGGGGATGCTTAGAATGTGAAAAGGTTAAAGTTGAACATCATCATCTTGTAGGCCTATTATATCCACATGATATTCCAGAGAGTAAGTGGCAAGTCATTAGTATGGAATTTGTGTAAGGATTACCTATGTCAAGGAATAAGCACAATGCTTCTAGTGGTTGTGGACAATCTTACTAAGGTAGCACATTTTATACTTGGGAATCTAACAGATGGAGCTCCTATCATAGCTCAAAAATTCATTCAAGAAGCATTTAGATTGCATGGTATTCTTGAGATGATTATCTTAGATAGGGATGCACATGTGACCTCAAGGTTTTGATAAACCTTATTTTCTGCACTTGGGACTAACTAAATATAAGTACAACATATCATCTAGAAACAAATGGACAAACTGAAAGGGTGAATCAAGTAATCGAAGACCTACTAAGAATGTACTGCATGGATCAACAATATAAGTGGGAAGATTACTTGCCTTTAGTGGAATTTTCTTATAATAATACCTATTGTTCTGCAATTAAGATGGCTCCTTTTGAACCATCGTATGGCCGAAAGTGTCAAACCCATATAAGCTAGGATAAACTTGAGGATAGGGTGAGTCTTGGGCCAAAGATGTTGGTTGAAATGGAGGAACAAGTTAGAATTGTTAAGCAAAGGACAACTGAAGCCAATGATAGGCAGTAAAGCTATGTAGATGCTAAGCGAGTACCCAAGAGTTTTGTAGTGGGTGATAAGGTGTTGTTAAGGGTTAAACCTCATAAGAGTTCCATAAAGTTTGTAAAGTCATCCAAACTATCTGCGCCCTATGTAGGTCATTTTGAGGTTCTTGAGGAAGTAAATCCTATAACTTACCGAATTGCGTTGCCACCAACTCTTGTCCGGATGCATAACGTCTTTCACGTTTCTTACCTAAAGAAGTATATACTAGGAGATACTCATGTAATTGATTGGAATGATTTATGTAATGCCCCGTTTTAATAACCTAAGAATGTTGCAATAGTGTATAATGGTGTAATAATTTTTTTTTTAAATATTAATATTAAATTAGTTAATTGCATACATTCGTTAAGTTACTAAACGTTACACTACTTTGAGTTTTCCATAAGTGACTTAAGTATTTCGCATTGCACATATTAATTAATAACATAAACATTTAACATTGCATAACATTGAAATTTCCATTCAAGATAATATAATAAAGTACAAACATGTTTCCATACATTGCATTTGATAGAATATACAATACTCATCCATCTGATGAGGTAGTTCAATAATGATTACAATTACAATTACATTGTTCACCTCTTATACAATTGAGGGATGTTTTCAAATACAAGTTTACAATAAGAGAAGTGCATATAAGATCCAAGTGCGAGCTCTGCATCCATGAAGCTCTCGATGCCATGATCAAACTGGGGACCCAACGGAGTAAGGTGCACGTTCCACCCAACCATGTGGTACCCGTAGGTCCACCCCCCATGCTAGGAGATAGTAATAAGGTTACCTAGACCTAATCTACTAACCCTAGACACTAGTACAAACAATCTAATGGTTACATTGCTTCCAGATTTGGAAAATTGAATTAACTACAAATACAAGGTTAACTGTTATTCTAGGTGGAGTGTCATCACAATGTAGCAAAGGTTACCCTGGTGTTTCTTCCTAGGTTCCGGCCCCCAATCCTTGGGTTACCCTAGTAACCTCTTACGAAACCCGGCCCCTATTGCATACTATTGTGGAATCGAATGTATTTTAAAGGAACAAGACACCGATTTTCCATTCCAGGCCTTCTCATCTTATACTCATGACTGAAGTAGCTCAAGAGTCATAAGAGAGGCAAAGTATCTTGTTAAGAGTTTTAATCTATCTACTGTGTTTCTTTAGTTTTCACTGACTTACTAACTATTTGTAAGTTACCCTGACACCACTTTGTGTGTCGGCCCTTACAAATAGCCACTCCCCTAAACATAACATGGAAATCTATGTTTTTCCTTCTAGGGTTTACAAAGTGTACATATAACCAAAATCGCTATAAAAGACCAAACATGAACATCAAATCATTGATCATAAAATAGGTATCAAACCTCCATACAAAACTTTGTACACATTCTTGGTTAAATAATCCCTTTCCAAAGTTTTAAAGTTTAACTGGAAGACTTGTGCAGTTAAGACATTCCCAACTAACCCAAAGAAAAATACAATTTCTAATTATGGCATATCGGGAAAATTAAACATCTCCTATTCAAATATATTAAATCCAGTCAAACAATAATTGAAATAAATATCAAATTTATAATCTACTCAATTTCATAATCATATTTAATGATATTATTTTAATTTCTCATCTTAAACTTTTTACATATTATTTAGCAATACACCTTCATCTAAAATATTTACACCTAAAATTATATTAATTAACATTTATTTAAATATATATTTATATATATATATAAATAAATATATTCCAAATACATATATATATATATATATATAAATACGAATATAATATATATGTAAAACTATTAAAATGAAATCCGAAATTTATTACTTAATACTCATCACAGGAAATCCGAATTATAAACATTTAACGCCATTTCAAAATCGGAAAAGATTTTTTTTTAAAAGAATATAACTTCAAGCAGGCCGCAGCCCTGCCACGGCACCCGTGGGGTGGGTGCGACCCTCTCCAAGGCTGCGCCTAGCAGCCGAATGGCTGCTGTGCGCAGCCATGGGAAGGCTGCGCCTCCCCAATGGGAGTGGGGGAGGGTTTCGTCCCTCCCACAACAGTATAACATTTTTTTTAAATTTTTTTTTTTGACACAGAATTTTAAAACGAATTTCGCCGGCGGAATTTATTCTGTACGACGAATTTTAATAGAACATTCATAATTTATATAAAACAATTAAACACAATAAATAGATGTCTTTTACAATCCAATTTAAAAATATAAAATATATGATATAATAATCCTTCTGGGTACTCAGGTAATTATCAGAGGATTTTCTTTTAAAAACAGAGAATTAACATAGGGAAATAGGGAAATAAATGAATTTCTTCCGAGTACAAAGATTTTTTATTCATAATATATAATTCAACTTAACAGAGATTTAAGGGTATTCTTCAAATCAATCACAGATCTTCAAAATGATCTACCTTTTAACAAATAATTTAATCTTGAAACCTTCATTGGTTTTACAAATTTTCATCTGTAGGTTTTCCTGCTGAATAAATTAAATCTCTGTTTGCCCCTATTTGTTTCCTTATAATTTTCTTGATTATACAATTTCACAGAGATTTTCTTTCATTGTTTTCCCTAATCTTGTTTTCTTGAAATTCATATAGATAACAGGAAGTTTTACAAAAGAATTCAAAGAAGAACAAGAGAAATAACCAGAGAAATACCTGCTTTCCTGTGTTTGAAGATTTGGTTGTTGAAGAGTAACCTCTGCCTGTAGAATAAATCCACTTGGCTGTAGCGTACTATTCCAAAATCTTCTTCCAAAGAAAATCTTCAAATCCAAGAGAAGCTTTACCAACCACCAAGATCCTCCAAGGGATCTTCCACAAATATACAACCTCAGAGGAAATAACAAATCCTCTTAGAAAATAAATTTTTACACAGCAAGAATTTTTTGTTTTGTTTTTTAAAGGCTCTGATAATTTCCCTGTGACAAAAATTGAATAGCCTCTGTAATTTCCAAATCCTCAGATAATATGCGTCAACAACCCCAACAATAATCAATTAAAGCACTGGCACACTTGTCGAGAAGTGGTTACCAAAATATCTTCTCCACTTCTCGGCAATTTGCCAATTCAAATTTGCATGCAAATTTTAATTTTATTTAATTTAAATTTTACAACCACTATACAAATCTCAAGCATTTTAATTTAAATTTACAATTTTGCACAATTTATTTAATTTTCAAATATAACTATTTACTCACTTAATATTTTAATTTAACTAATTAATTTATTTAATTAAATAAGTTTGATCTTTTATAATCAAACCATTTAACCAAATAAGCTAATTAATTAATTAAATAATCAAGCAAGTAATTTCTTTAACATTTAAAATTAATTTAAATAACAATAATTTAAAACAGAATATTCCAACATTAAAAATTAACCAAATTTGCTTTTCAAACGATTTATCCAAACAAAAATTGACAATACAACCTATGACTCTGAACTAAAACAGAAAAAGTACTAAGACTAGGGTTAAAGGCTAGACTAGGGTAAACCAAACTACTATCTCCCGATCAACGTATCCGTTGAGTCTTGACACGCTCAGACCTGAGTACCCAGGTGGAGTCGGTGCCATGTACCTGCAATTCTTGCAACCAAGCAATAACATGCATACAAATATATATATATAAAAGCCATTGAACAAACACACCGTGCGGAGAAAATCACAGATATCGCAGGGCACTCGCAAGCGAGTGATGCGATTCTGTTCTCCACACCAATACACGTCACAACAAACTGACAAAATAAATAGTTGTTAGTCCATCACAAACATGCACATAGCAATAATCAACTGAAAGTAAAGCATCTAAACTATATCCAATCATGTCTAAAATCAATAATCACCAAACAATGTATCATCATGTCACAGAATAAATCCACTATCGCTCAAAAATAGCGATCAAAATATCCAACAAAACATCATAGGTCTAACAGTGTGAAAACATAACAGCAGAAAGCATAAGCATAAACGGAGGGGTACTACATCCTCCCCCCTAGGATCAGGCTTGCTCCTGAAAGCCTGCGAACAGATAGGGATAAAGTTCCCTCATGCGAGTCGCATCCTCCCAGGTAGCTGAAGCCTCATGGCTAGGATCCCATTGGACCCTCACCTGATCAACGTCTCGACCCTTGAGACCGAGCGTCCGGTGTTGTAGAATGGCCACGGGCTCCAAAGCCAGCTGCCCGTCCTCTACCTATAACGCATTCCAATCAAGTACATGAGATATGTCGGGATGATATGGTCTAAGAACTGACACATGAAAAACATCATGAATACGAGATAAACTGGGTGGTAAGGCGAGTCGATACGCCACGGGACCAATTCTCTCTAAAATCTCAATGGTCCAACGAAACGAGGCGCAAGCTTAGAGCCTTTTCCATAGCAAATAGGACTCTTTCGCGGTCGCACTCGAAGAAATACTCTGTCACCAACAACAAACTGTCGATCGATCCTATGCGCATCGGCATATTTCTTTTGCCTATCCTGAGCTGCTATCAAATGCTCTCTAATACGGTCAACCTGTTGCTCCATGTCACGAAGCATCTCAGGTCCAAGTAACACTCTATCCTCAAGTCGATCCCAACTTAGTGGAGTTCGACAAGGACGACCATATAATGCCTAAAATGGTGGCATACCTATGGAACTCTGATATCCGTTGTTGTAAGCGAATTCTACTAAATACAGATAATCCTCCCAATGAGACTGTTGGTCCATTACGTACATCCTAAGCATATCCTCTAATATTTGGTTAACTCTTTCCGTTTGTCCATCAGTTTGAGGATGATACGCTGAACTAAAGTTCAACTGTGTGCCTAAAGCATGTTGTAATGAAGTCCAAAGGGCTGAAGTAAATACATGATCTCTATCCGATATAATCCTACGAGGAATCCCATGTAATCTAACGATGTCCTCCATGAATATCCTAGCTACAGATGAAGCATTATATGTTGAACGTATAGGTGAAAAGTGAGCTACTTTAGTCAAATGGTCAACAGTTACCATAATGGCATCATGTCGACGTGATGACGTAGGTAACCCTACAATAAAGTCAATGGATATAATATCCCATTTCCATTCGGGAATGAGATGTGGCTGCAATAATCCAGTAGGATGTTGATGTTCAGCTTTGACTCGCTGACATTCAAGACATCTCGATACATAATCAGCAATATCACGTTTCATGCCAGGCCAGAAATACAATAGCCGAAGATCAGCATGCATTTTCTTGACTCCTGGATGAGCTGAGTATGGAGCTCGATGAGCTTTAGTCATGATTAAAGTACGTAGACCTTCAACATGTGGTACATAAATATGATCTAAATGTCGTAATATACCATCCGATTCTAAAACATAACCTGCAAATCGACCTTCTAAAGGTCTACCCAATTCAATCTCTGACCTCACTTCCTAATATAATCTATCAGTAGGAAGTGCAGCTACTATTTGACTTCTCAAATCTACTTCGAGAGTAGTAGCAGAGATCTCATGTCGACGTCGACTAAGAGCGTCAGCCACTACGTTCTCCTTGCCTTGAACATATTTTACTTCAAAATCGTACTCACACAAGAACTCCATCCACCGTCTTTGCCTAGCATTTAAGTTAGGTTGTGTAAAGATGTATTGCAAACTACGGTGATCAGTATGAAGTTCGAAATGATGACCTAATAGGAAATGTCTCCAACGAACTAATGCATGCACTACTGCAGCTAATTCTAGGTCATGAGTAGGATAGTTTAATTCGTGGTCCTTGAGTTTACGAGACTCATAAGCAACCACACGCCCATCTTGCATCAAAACTGCTCCCAAACCCTCTAAAGATGCATCTGCACACACTACGAAATCCTTAGTAGGATCAGGAACAATTAGTATAGGCGCATTAGTCAAATTTTCTTTAAGAGTATGAAAAGCCAACTGACACTGTTCTGTCCAAACAAACTTCTTCCCTTTCCTCTGAAGAGAAGTAATAGGATGACCGATTCTAGAAAATCCCTCTACAAAACGCCTATAATAGCCAGCTAGACCCATAAAACTACGAACTTCACCTACATTAGTAGGTGCGGGCCAATCTATAATGGCTTGGATCTTTGAAGGATCCACAACAATACCTTTTCCAGATATTACATGTCCAAGGTATTTTATTTCAGGTTGAAAGAAGTCACACTTCTTCAGGTTCGCATACAATTGATTTTCCCTTAAACATTGCAATACCTGTCTCAAGTGTTCTTCATGTTCCTTCATGTTTCTCAAATAGACTAAAATATCATCGAGAAATACCAGGACAAAACGATCAAGGTATGTATGAAAAACACCATTCATTAAACTCATGAATACTGATGGTGCATTCGTTAACCCAAATGGTACTACTGTGAATTCGTAATGCCCATAACGAGTTCGAAAAGCAGTTTTATGAATGTCTGCTTCAGCTATACGCAATTGATGGTAACCGGATTTCAAATTGATTTTAGAGAACACATTAGCTCCCTTAATCTGATAAAAAAGATCATCGATTCTAGGCAAAGGATAATGATTCTTTATCGTAACCTTGTTCAATTGACGATAGTCAATACACAGCCTAAGAGATCCGTCCTTCTTTACAAGATTGATCTACGATTTGGATACCACCAATGAGGATCAAAGATGAAGATATTTTTAAGACTTCCTTTAGAACAAGATATGAGAATTATGAGTTTACAATCCTACCATTCAGACTTACTAATGCGCTGACAACATTTATGAATCTAATGAACAATGTGTTTAAGGATTTCCTAGATAAGTTTGTTTTGGTTTTCTTGGATGATATCCTAATTTATTCTAAGAATGAGGAGGATCATTGCAAGCATTTAGAGATAGTTCTTCAACAACTGAGGGAACATAAGTTGTTTGGGAAACTCTCTAAATGTACCTTCTTTAAGAAGAAAGTGTAGTACCTTGGACATGCGATTTCAGCTGATGGTATTTCAGTTGATCCAACCAAAATCAAGGCAGTGTTAGAATGGCCAGTGCCCAAAAATGTATCTGAGGTAAGAAGTTTTATGGGTTTGGCAAGATATTATCTAAAGTTTGTTGCAAAATTTTCCAGAATAACCTTTTTTATTACTTCTTTGTAGATGAAAGGGAAGAAGTTTGAGTGGATAGAAATTTTTTGAGCAACATTTGATTAGATCAAGGAGAAGTTGACTACTACTCCAATTTTGAATGTACTAGATCCTGATGGTGACTTCACTATTATCACAGATGCATTGAGAGAAGGCTTAGGTGGAGTCTTAATGCAAGAAGGGAAAGTAACAACCTATGAATCAAGGAAGATCAAACCCTATGAACAAAATTATGCTTTGCATGATTTAGAGTTAGCAACAATGGTTCGTGCATTGCAGATATGGAGGCATTACTTTTTGGGAAAGCCTTTTGAGATGAAAGCTGATCATCAGGGTTTGAACTATCTAGTTACCCAACCTAATCTCAAATTATGGAAAAGAAGATTTGGACTGATATTTGAGTGAATTCAACTATCAGCTACATGCCTAGAAATAAAATCCTGGTTGTCGATGGCTTAAGTCATAGTACCTGTATTGCTACCAAGTCCTCAATCCACCCCAAGGTGCATTGGACCAAGCTGTTGTGACCCCTGGAGGATATTACTACTGCTGTTAGAAAAAATGTGAGAAATCCACAAGCGCACCAGTTGGGTTTTCTTTGAATTAATATTTGTAAGGTATTGGGAGTTATGTTGCTGCCTAACTTAGTGAGTTAAGGTTGTTGCTGTGGAAAGAAGTTATGAAGCCCATACTTTGGAATCCCACATGAAAAAAGTTCCTGATGTGAAGCATTATATGTGCAGAAGGGATGCCAAGGGGCACTTAGAATGTGAATGGAGCCTTTCTACATCATCTCTTGTAGGCCTAGCCTTCCACTCGAACTCCACCAGAGTAAGTGGCGTTCATTAGATGGAATTTGTGAAGGATTATAGGCTCAAGGAAAAGCACAAATAGCTAGTTAAGTGCCAATACCTACGAAGGTAGCACTTTTCAAAGGGAATCTAACATATGCTCTCCGTCATAGCTAAAAATTGTTCAAGTGCTTTAGATTGCATGGTTTCTTGAGATGATTAAACAGATTTCAATGCACATGTGACATCAAGGTTGGATAAACCAATTCCTGCACCACCACTAACTAAAATCCTCTCAAATATCAATAGAAACAAATGGACAACTGAAAGGGCACGGGTGCATCGAAAGCATCTAAAAATCTACCATGGATAACAGCCTAAGTGGGACCTTACTTGCCAGTAAAGGAATTTTCTTACGGCTCCCCAAGAACTCTGCAATTAAGCAATAATAGAATCCTGATGTATGGTCCCTCTACTCAAAGGAGATCTAGCCCTCTCTCTGACAGCCTCCTGCCATCTAATTGCCAAAGGTCCAAGACGAGCTAGACCTCCTCTTTAGTGTTAAGCAAAGGAAACCTCCCCAATGATGTTCGATTTTATGTAGATTTAAGCGACTACCCAAGCTTTTGAGTGGGTGGTGAGGGCTTGGAGGGGGAGTAACCTAGGGATTGGCCCTCGGCCTCCACCTCAACCTCTACCACGACCTCTTCCTCCTTGCCTAGGCATGTTCCTACACATAACAATAACGAGTCTTAGATACTATTCAACCAAGGCTAACAGTTGTGACACTACGTACTAGGTCAACCTAATGGGCTCGTGATTACCCAGAGCGTCTAGTGTTTGTAAACCTGGCTCTGATAGCAATCTGTAATGCCCTGTTTTAATAACCTAAGAATGTTGCAATAGTGTATAATGGTGTAATAATTTTTTTTTAAAGTATTAATATTAAATTAGTTAATTGCATACATTCGTTAAGTTACTAAACGTTACACTACTTTGAGTTTTCCATAAGTGACTTAAGTATTTTGCATTGCACATATTAATTAATAACATAAACATTTAACATTGCATAACATTGAAATTTCCATTCAAGATAATATAATAAAGTACAAACATGTTTCCATACATTGCATTTGATAGAATATACAATACTCATCCATCTGATGAGGTAGTTCAATAATGATTACAATTACAATTACATTGTTCACCTCTTATACAATTGAGGGATGTTTTCAAATACAAGTTTACAATAAGAGAAGTGCATATAAGATCCAAGTGCGAGCTCTGCATCCATGAAGCTCTCGATGCCATGATCAAACTGGGGACCCAACGGAGTAAGGTGCACGTTCCACCCAACCATGTGGTACCCGTCGGTCCACCCCCCGTGCTAGGAGATAGTAATAAGGTTACCTAGACCTAATCTACTAACCCTAGACACTAGTACAAACAATCTAATGGTTACATTGCTTCCAGATTTGGAAAATTGAATTAACTACAAATACAAGGTTAACTGTTATTCTAGGTGAAGTGTCATCACAATGTAGCAAAGGTTACCCTGGTGTTTCTTCCTAGGTTCCGGCCCCCAATCCTTGGGTTACCCTGGTAACCTCTTACGAAACCCGACCCCTATTGCATACTATTGTGGAATCGAATGTCTTTTAAAGGAACAAGACACCGATTTTCCATTCCAGGCCTTCTCATCTTATACTCATGACTGAAGTAGCTCAAGAGTCATAAGAGAGGCAAAGTATCTTGTTAAGAGTTTTAATCTATCTACTGTGTTTCTTTAGTTTTCACTGACTTACTAACTATTTGTAAGTTACCCTGACACCACTTTGTGTGTCGGCCCTTACAAATAGCCACTCCCCTAAACATAACATGGAAATCTATGTTTTTCCTTCTAGGGTTTACAAAGTGTACATATAACCAAAATCGCTATAAAAGACCAAACATGAACATCAAATCATTGATCATAAAATAGGTATCAAACCTCCATACAAAACTTTGTACACATTCTTGGTTAAATAATCCCTTTCCAAAGTTTTAAAGTTTAACTGGAAGACTTGTGCAGTTAAGACATTCCCAACTAACCCAAAGAAAAATACAATTTCTAATTATGGCATATCGGGAAAATTAAACATCTCCTATTCGGATATATTAAATCCAGTCAAACAATAATTGAAATAAATATCAAATTTATAATCTACTCAATTTCATAATCATATTTAATGATATTATTTTAATTTCTCATCTTAAACTTTTTACATATTATTTAGCAATACACCTTCATCTAAAATATTTACACCTAAAATTATATTAATTAACATTTATTTAAATATATATTTATATATATATATAAATAAATATATTCCAAATACATATATATATATATATATATAAATACGAATATAATATATATGTAAAACTATTAAAATGAAATCCGAAATTTATTACTTAATACTCATCACAGGAAATCCGAATTATAAACATTTAACGCCATTTCAAAATCGGAAAAGATATTTTTTTTAAAAGAATATAACTTCAAGCAGGGCTGCGCCCAGCAGCCGAATGGCTGCTGTGCGCAGCCATGGGAAGGCTGCGCCTCCCCAATGGGAGTGGGGAAGGGTTTCCTCCCTCCCCACAGCAGTATAACATTTTTTAATTTTTAATTTTTTTAACACGAAATTTTAAAATGAATTTCGCCGGCGGAATTTATTCCGTACGACAAATTTTAATAGAACATTCATAATTTATATAAAACAATTAAACACAATAAATACATGTCTTTTACAATCCAATTTAAAAATATAAAATATATGATATAATAATCCTTCTAGGTACTCTGGTAATTATTAGAGGATTTTCTTTTAAAAATAGAGAATTAACACAGGGAAATAGGGAAATAAATGAATTTCTTCCGGGTACAAAGATTTTTTATTCATAATATATAATTCAACTTAACAGAGATTTAAGGGTATTCTTCAAATCAATCACAGATCTTCAAAATGATCTACCTTTTAACAAATAATTTAATCTTGAAACCTTCATTGGTTTTACAAATTTTCATCTGTAGGTTTTCCTGCTGAATAAATTAAATCTCTGTTTGCCCCTATTTGTTTCCTTATAATTTTCTTGATTATACAATTTCATAGAGATTTTCTTTCATTGTTTTCCCTAATCTTGTTTTCTTGAAATTCATATAGATAACATGAAGTTTTACAAAAGAATTCAAAGAAGAACAAAAGAAATAACCAGAGAAATACCTGCTTTCATGTGTTTGAAGATTTGGTTGTTGAAGAGTAACCTCTGCCTGTAGAATAAATCCACTTGGCTGTAGCATACTATTCCAAAATCTTCTTCCAAAGAAAATCTTCAAATCCAAGAGAAGCTTTACCACCACCAAGATCCTTCAAGGGATCTTCCACAAATATACAACCCCAGAGGAAATAACAAATCCTCTTAGAAAATAAATTTTTACATAGGAAGAATTTTATTTTTTTTGTAAAGGCTCTGATAATTTCCCCGTGAGAAAAATTGAATAGCCTCTGTAATTTCCAAATCCTCAGATAATATCCGTCAACAACCCCAACAATAATCAATCAAAGCACTGGCACACTTGTCGAGAAGTGGTTACCAAAATATCTTCTCCACTTCTTGGCAATTTGCCAATTCAAATTTGCATGCAAATTTTAATTTTATTTAATTTAAATTTTACAACCACTATACAAATCTCATGCATTTTAATTTAAATTTACAATTTTCCACAATTTATTTAATTTTCAAATATAACTATTTACTCACTTAATATTTTAATTTAACTAATTAATTTATTTAATTAAATAAGTTTGATCTTTTATAATCAAACCATTTAACCAAATAAGCTAATTAATTAATTAAATAATCAAGCAAGTAATTTCTTTAACATTTAAAATATTAATTTAAATAACAATAATTAAAGCACAATAAACTAACATTAAAAATTAACCAAATTTAACTTTCAACAATTTATTCAAACAGAAAATGACAATACAACCTATGACTCTGAACTAAAACAGACAAAGTACTAAGACTAGGGTTAAAGGCTAGGCTAGGGTAAACCAAACTACTATCTCCCGATCAACGTTTCCGTTGAGTCTTCCTGACACGCCGTGACTCGAAAATTCCGGTGTGAGTTTCCATGGCAAATTCGCAATTTTGCAACCAAGCAATAACATGCATACAAATATATATATAAAAGCCATTGAATTAAACACACCGGCGGAGAAAATCACGATATCGCAGGTACCCCGCAGTTTAGTGATGTATTCTCGTTTCTCCACACCAATACACGTCACATCAGACTGACAAAATAAATAGTTGTTAGTCCATCACAATCATATACATAGCACTAATCATCTAAAAGTAAACATCTAAACTATATCAAATCATGTCTGAAATCAATAATCACCAAACAATGTATCATCATGTCATAGAATAAATCCACTATCGCTCAAAACTAGCGATCAAAATATCCAACAAAAACATCATATAGGTCTAATACAGGAAACATAAATGCCAGTAAAGCAGCATAAATCCGAGGGTACTACATCTCCCCCTAGGATCGCTTGCTCTAAAGCCCTCACAACGATAGGGATAAAGTTCCCTAATGCGTGTCGCATCCTCCCAGGTAGTTGAAGCCTCATGGCTAGGATCCCATTGGACCCTCACTTGATCAACGTCTCGACCCTTGAGACCGAGCGTCCGGTGTTGTAGAATGGCCACGGGCTCCAAAGCCAGCTGCCCGTCCTCTACCTATAACGCATTCCAATCAAGTACATGAGATATGTCGGGATGATATGGTCTAAGAACTGACACATGAAAAACATCATGAATACGAGATAAACTGGGTGGTAAGGCGAGTCGATACGCCACGGGACCAATTCTCTCTAAAATCTCGAATGGTCCAACGAAACGAGGCGCAAGCTTAGAGCCTTTTCCATAGCAAATAGGACTCTTTCGCGGTCGCACTCGAAGAAATACTCTGTCACCAACAACAAACTGTCGATCGATCCTATGCGCATCGGCATATTTCTTTTGCCTATCCTGAGCTGCTATCAAATGCTCTCTAATACGGTCAACCTGTTGCTCCATGTCACGAAGCATCTCAGGTCCAAGTAACACTCTATCCTCAAGTCGATCCCAACTTAGTGGAGTTCGACAAGGACAACCATATAATGCCTAAAATGGTGGCATACCTATGGAACTCGATATCCGCTGTTGTGCTTTAATTCTACTAAATACAGATAATCCTCCCAATGAGACTGTTGGTCCATTACGTACATCCTAAGCATATCCTCTAATATTTGGTTAACTCTTTCCGTTTGTCCATCAGTTTGAGGATGATACGCTGAACTAAAGTTCAACTGTGTGCCTAAAGCATGTTGTAATGAAGTCCAAAGGGCTGAAGTAAATACATGATCTCTATCCGATATAATCCTACGAGGAATCCCATGTAATCTAACGATGTCCTCCATGAATATCCTAGCTACAGATGAAGCATTATATGTTGAACGTATAGGTGAAAAGTGAGCTACTTTAGTCAAATGGTCAACAGTTACCATAATGGCATCATGTCGACGTGATGACGTAGGTAACCCTACAATAAAGTCAATGGATATAATATCCCATTTCCATTCGGGAATGAGATGTGGCTGCAATAATCCAGTAGGATGTTGATGTTCAGCTTTGACTCGCTGACATTCAAGACATCTCGATACATAATCAGCAATATCACGTTTCATGCCAGGCCAGAAATACAATAGCCGAAGATCAGCATGCATTTTCTTGACTCCTGGATGAGCTGAGTATGGAGCTCGATGAGCTTTAGTCATGATTAAAGTACGTAGACCTTCAACATGTGGTACATAAATATGATCTAAATGTCGTAATATACCATCCGATTCTAAAACATAACCTGCAAATCGACCTTCTAAAGGTCTACCCAATTCAATCTCTGACCTCACTTCCTAATATAATCTATCAGTAGGAAGTGCAGCTACTATTTGACTTCTCAAATCTACTTCGAGAGTAGTAGCAGAGATCTCATGTCGACGTCGACTAAGAGCGTCAGCCACTACGTTCTCCTTGCCTTGAACATATTTTACTTCAAAATCGTACTCACACAAGAACTCCATCCACCGTCTTTGCCTAGCATTTAAGTTAGGTTGTGTAAAGATGTATTGCAAACTACGGTGATCAGTATGAAGTTCGAAATGATGACCTAATAGGAAATGTCTCCAACGAACTAATGCATGCACTACTGCAGCTAATTCTAGGTCATGAGTAGGATAGTTTAATTCGTGGTCCTTGAGTTTACGAGACTCATAAGCAACCACACGCCCATCTTGCATCAAAACTGCTCCCAAACCCTCTAAAGATGCATCTGCACACACTACGAAATCCTTAGTAGGATCAGGAACAATTAGTATAGGCGCATTAGTCAAATTTTCTTTAAGAGTATGAAAAGCCAACTGACACTGTTCTGTCCAAACAAACTTCTTCCCTTTCCTCTGAAGAGAAGTAATAGGATGACCGATTCTAGAAAATCCCTCTACAAAACGCCTATAATAGCCAGCTAGACCCATAAAACTACGAACTTCACCTACATTAGTAGGTGCGGGCCAATCTATAATGGCTTGGATCTTTGAAGGATCCACAACAATACCTTTTCCAGATATTACATGTCCAAGGTATTTTATTTCAGGTTGAAAGAAGTCACACTTCTTCAGGTTCGCATACAATTGATTTTCCCTTAAACATTGCAATACCTGTCTCAAGTGTTCTTCATGTTCCTTCATGTTTCTCAAATAGACTAAAATATCATCGAGAAATACCAGGACAAAACGATCAAGGTATGTATGAAAAACACCATTCATTAAACTCATGAATACTGATGGTGCATTCGTTAACCCAAATGGTACTACTGTGAATTCGTAATGCCCATAACGAGTTCGAAAAGCAGTTTTATGAATGTCTGCTTCAGCTATACGCAATTGATGGTAACCGGATTTCAAATTGATTTTAGAGAACACATTAGCTCCCTTAATCTGATAAAAAAGATCATCGATTCTAGGCAAAGGATAATGATTCTTTATCGTAACCTTGTTCAATTGACGATAGTCAATACACAGCCTAAGAGATCCGTCCTTCTTTACAAAGATAACAGGTGCTCCCCAAGGGGAAACACTTGGATGAATAAATCCCTTTTCTAATAATTCCTCTAACTGAATACGAAGTTCCTCTAACTCCTGGGTTGTCATTCTATAAGAAGCTCTAGATATAGGCTCAGCTCCAGGAACTAGGTCAACTCTAAAGTCAATATCCCTCTTCGGTGGCATTCCAGGAATGTCATCGGGAAACACATCTGCAAATTCCCTAAGAATAGGATGATCATCAAGAGATACCTCTCGACTCTCACCCTCTTCCAAATCAGTAACTGTTGTTGCAAACAGTTGACATCCCTGACGAAGACATCTCTTTAATTGCATAGCAGAAATCATCCGCAAAGAGATAGGTCTTTGAATACCTACGATTTCCACTTTCGCACCTAAATCATTAATGCAACTAACTGTCTTAAGTTGAAAATCAATTACAGCATGATAAGATGCTAACCAATCCATACCTAAAACTATATCATACGATCCTAAGGGTGTAACATGTAAATCTACTAAGCTAGTTAACGTACCAATTTTAAGTTCACAATTATGTACTAAGTTTTCTACTGCTACTCTCACCCCTGAGGTGAATTCAACTTGCCACTTACCACCTTGCTTTACCACCACAAGACCACAACGGTCAACGATGGTCGATGAAATAAAGGAGTCAGTGGCTCCGGAATCAAAAAGTATAGAAACACTAACACCCTGTAACTTACCTGAAGTTTCGACCACCGTGTTCTGGTGATCGGCTTGGAGGTCATTAACTGTAGCATATACTGTATGTGCTCATCTTGCATCTCCCACCGTAGGCTCTGAAATTGTAGGTCGAGGCCCATAACCAGTAGAACCTCTCATCGGACACTGCCTAGCTATATGTCCCTGTTGCCCACATGAATAACATCCTGTACCTGTGCCTCTACCAAATCCTCTACCACCCGAAGGTGCATTGGATTGCTGGTAACTACCCCTACTAACAGTAGACTAAGCACTCTGTGCAGGCTGATCCTGCCTATTGCACTTGTTGCGCCACCAGTTATGACCCTTTCCTGTTTGAGGACTATTTTGTTGTTGTGGTTGAGAGTTATTGTTCTTTTGAGGTGTTCGTTGTTGTTGTTGTTGCTGCCCACCCTTTGTGGGTGTCTGTTGGTTCTTAGAAGAACCACCTATCTGTGCCTGTCCACCCCGTGGACTAAAACCTGCTGCAGGAGCACTCCCAATCTGCACTCCTGTGTGCCCACCTAAAGCCATAATAAGGTTTTCCTCTACAATGTGAGCCTTCTCTACCGCGACTTCCATAGTCTTTGGCTCAAAGACTCGAACACCACCACTGATGCGAGCGTTTAAACCCCTGATGAAGTGCTGTACTAGCATAGGCTCATCATCGCCAATACCGACATACTGCTTAAGTTCATAAAACCTACGTTCATATTGCTCTACAGAAAGAGCTAACTGACGTAGATCATGGAACTCGTCAGCCCTACGCTGTCTCCAGTGTTCCGACAAGAACCGAGCTCTAAACCTCTCGAGAAACATCTCCCAAGACACAGAACCAATATCCAAATGGAGCTTCTGCTCCTCTAGGCGCCACCAAGTAGAGGCAAATCCTCTCAAATGCATAATAGCGCATCTGGCACGGGTATTGCTACCGTACGGGTGCATGGCAAAGCATCTACCCAAATCTAGTAGCCAGGTCTCAGCCTCTAAGCCACCTCGTGAACCATCAAAGGTAGGAGGACGTGCCCTCAGTAAATCCCTCATGTGACTAGCAATAATAGAATCCTGATGTGCTGTGTCCTCTACTCTCCTAGGAGATCTATCCCTCTCTCTGACAGCCTCCTGCTCATCTACCTGTCTAGGTCCAAGACGAGCTAGGACCTCCTCTAATAGTGGACGTATCTGAGAACCCTCTACTGCTGAATGTTCGGGATTTTGTCCCTCATTTATCTGACCCATCTGTTCTGCCTGATCACTGTGGTGAGGGCTAGGAGGGGGAGTAACCTGAGGGATTGGCCCTCGGCCTCCACCTCGACCTCTACCACGACCTCTTCCTCCTTGCCTAGGCATGTTCCTACACATAACAATAACGAGTCTTAGATACTATTCAACCAAGGCTAACAGTTGTGACACTACGTACTAGGTCAACCTAATGGGCTCGTGATTACCCAGAGCGTCTAGTGTTTGTAAACCTGGCTCTGATAGCAATCTGTAATGCCCTGTTTTAATAACCTAAGAATGTTGCAATAGTGTATAATGGTGTAATAATTTTTTTTTAAAGTATTAATATTAAATTAGTTAATTGCATACATTCGTTAAGTTACTAAACGTTACACTACTTTGAGTTTTCCATAAGTGACTTAAGTATTTTGCATTGCACATATTAATTAATAACATAAACATTTAACATTGCATAACATTGAAATTTCCATTCAAGATAATATAATAAAGTACAAACATGTTTCCATACATTGCATTTGATAGAATATACAATACTCATCCATCTGATGAGGTAGTTCAATAATGATTACAATTACAATTACATTGTTCACCTCTTATACAATTGAGGGATGTTTTCAAATACAAGTTTACAATAAGAGAAGTGCATATAAGATCCAAGTGCGAGCTCTGCATCCATGAAGCTCTCGATGCCATGATCAAACTGGGGACCCAACGGAGTAAGGTGCACGTTCCACCCAACCATGTGGTACCCGTAGGTCCACCCCCCATGCTAGGAGATAGTAATAAGGTTACCTAGACCTAATCTACTAACCCTAGACACTAGTACAAACAATCTAATGGTTACATTGCTTCCAGATTTGGAAAATTGAATTAACTACAAATACAAGGTTAACTGTTATTCTAGGTGGAGTGTCATCACAATGTAGCAAAGGTTACCCTGGTGTTTCTTCCTAGGTTCCGGCCCCCAATCCTTGGGTTACCCTAGTAACCTCTTACGAAACCCGGCCCCTATTGCATACTATTGTGGAATCGAATGTATTTTAAAGGAACAAGACACCGATTTTCCATTCCAGGCCTTCTCATCTTATACTCATGACTGAAGTAGCTCAAGAGTCATAAGAGAGGCAAAGTATCTTGTTAAGAGTTTTAATCTATCTACTGTGTTTCTTTAGTTTTCACTGACTTACTAACTATTTGTAAGTTACCCTGACACCACTTTGTGTGTCGGCCCTTACAAATAGCCACTCCCCTAAACATAACATGGAAATCTATGTTTTTCCTTCTAGGGTTTACAAAGTGTACATATAACCAAAATCGCTATAAAAGACCAAACATGAACATCAAATCATTGATCATAAAATAGGTATCAAACCTCCATACAAAACTTTGTACACATTCTTGGTTAAATAATCCCTTTCCAAAGTTTTAAAGTTTAACTGGAAGACTTGTGCAGTTAAGACATTCCCAACTTACCCAAAGAAAAATACAATTTCTAATTATGGCATATCGGGAAAATTAAACATCTCCTATTCAAATATATTAAATCCAGTCAAACAATAATTGAAATAAATATCAAATTTATAATCTACTCAATTTCATAATCATATTTAATGATATTATTTTAATTTCTCATCTTAAACTTTTTACATATTATTTAGCAATACACCTTCATCTAAAATATTTACACCTAAAATTATATTAATTAACATTTATTTAAATATATATTTATATATATATATAAATAAATATATTCCAAATACATATATATATATATATATATAAATACGAATATAATATATATGTAAAACTATTAAAATGAAATCCGAAATTTATTACTTAATACTCATCACAGGAAATCCGAATTATAAACATTTAACGCCATTTCAAAATCGGAAAAGATTTTTTTTTAAAAGAATATAACTTCAAGCAGGCCGCAGCCCTGCCACGGCACCCGTGGGGTGGGTGCGACCCTCTCCAAGGCTGCGCCTAGCAGCCGAATGGCTGCTGTGCGCAGCCATGGGAAGGCTGCGCCTCCCCAATGGGAGTGGGGGAGGGTTTCGTCCCTCCCACAACAGTATAACATTTTTTTTAAATTTTTTTTTTTGACACAGAATTTTAAAACGAATTTCGCCGGCGGAATTTATTCTGTACGACGAATTTTAATAGAACATTCATAATTTATATAAAACAATTAAACACAATAAATAGATGTCTTTTACAATCCAATTTAAAAATATAAAATATATGATATAATAATCCTTCTGGGTACTCAGGTAATTATCAGAGGATTTTCTTTTAAAAACAGAGAATTAACATAGGGAAATAGGGAAATAAATGAATTTCTTCCGAGTACAAAGATTTTTTATTCATAATATATAATTCAACTTAACAGAGATTTAAGGGTATTCTTCAAATCAATCACAGATCTTCAAAATGATCTACCTTTTAACAAATAATTTAATCTTGAAACCTTCATTGGTTTTACAAATTTTCATCTGTAGGTTTTCCTGCTGAATAAATTAAATCTCTGTTTGCCCCTATTTGTTTCCTTATAATTTTCTTGATTATACAATTTCACAGAGATTTTCTTTCATTGTTTTCCCTAATCTTGTTTTCTTGAAATTCATATAGATAACAGGAAGTTTTACAAAAGAATTCAAAGAAGAACAAGAGAAATAACCAGAGAAATACCTGCTTTCCTGTGTTTGAAGATTTGGTTGTTGAAGAGTAACCTCTGCCTGTAGAATAAATCCACTTGGCTGTAGCGTACTATTCCAAAATCTTCTTCCAAAGAAAATCTTCAAATCCAAGAGAAGCTTTACCAACCACCAAGATCCTCCAAGGGATCTTCCACAAATATACAACCTCAGAGGAAATAACAAATCCTCTTAGAAAATAAATTTTTACACAGCAAGAATTTTTTGTTTTGTTTTTTAAAGGCTCTGATAATTTCCCTGTGACAAAAATTGAATAGCCTCTGTAATTTCCAAATCCTCAGATAATATGCGTCAACAACCCCAACAATAATCAATTAAAGCACTGGCACACTTGTCGAGAAGTGGTTACCAAAATATCTTCTCCACTTCTCGGCAATTTGCCAATTCAAATTTGCATGCAAATTTTAATTTTATTTAATTTAAATTTTACAACCACTATACAAATCTCAAGCATTTTAATTTAAATTTACAATTTTGCACAATTTATTTAATTTTCAAATATAACTATTTACTCACTTAATATTTTAATTTAACTAATTAATTTATTTAATTAAATAAGTTTGATCTTTTATAATCAAACCATTTAACCAAATAAGCTAATTAATTAATTAAATAATCAAGCAAGTAATTTCTTTAACATTTAAAATTAATTTAAATAACAATAATTTAAAACAAAATATTCCAACATTAAAAATTAACCAAATTTGCTTTTCAAACGATTTATCCAAACAAAAATTGACAATACAACCTATGACTCTGAACTAAAACAGAAAAAGTACTAAGACTAGGGTTAAAGGCTAGACTAGGGTAAACCAAACTACTATCTCCCGATCAACGTATCCGTTGAGTCTTGACACGCTCAGACCTGAGTACCCAGGTGGAGTCGGTGCCATGTACCTGCAATTCCTACAACCAAGCAATAACATGCATACAAATATATATATATAAAAGCCATTGAACAAACACACCGTGCGGAGAAAATCACAGATATCGCAGGGCACTCACAAGCGAGTGATGCGATTCTGTTCTCCACACCAATACACGTCACAACAAACTGACGAAATAAATAGCTGTTAGTCCATCACAAACATGCACATAGCAATAATCAACTGAAAGTAAAGCATCTAAACTATATCCAATCATGTCTGAAATCAATAATCACCAAATAATGTATCATCATGTCACAGAATAAATCCACTATCGCTCAAAACTAGCGATCAAAATATCCAACAAAACATCATAGGTCTAACAGTGTGAAAACATAACAGCAGAAAGCATAAGCATAAACAGAGGGGTACTACAATTTACAAGTACAAGATCCCATATCGGTAACAATCGAGCCTATCAAGGTGCTCAAAATGTGTAAGCTTCGCTTGCATAATAGAGAGGTTTTGTAGTGCAAATTCTAGTGGGATGAGTATGTAGAATATTTTTCCTTTTGGGAAGACTATGTTGAAATAGAGCAAAAGTTTCCACATGTCTTACATGCTTTTGAAAGTGCTTAAATAAATGTTTTATTTTCTTTGTTTAAATTATGTTTGCTACATAAAATCATCAGGGACAATGATTCACAAGGGGGGAGTATGTTACACCCCGTTGTGCATTTACCTATTTACTATTACTATGATAGGGTAAATTACTGCATATGTGAATGTATTTGGAATTTTGATTTGAAAATATATATGGTTACACTTTGTTTATTTGAATCATTAGAAAATTATGAATGAATGCTTATTTCATTTGATATTATATAATGAAATGGATGTATGGAATGAATGGTTATTGAATTTGATATTCTAACTATGAAATGTATAATGAAAATGCTTGTTTTGATGAATGGATGACTACTATGAAAATGTGTTAAGTTGGATGCAAATTTAGAGTCAATCCTTTGAAAGCGAGGGGAAGTATCACTTAGGAGAAGAACTTGGTTGGGTAACCTGTAATGAAACCTAACTGAGCTTACACACACTCAATTATAGAATGGTTGAGTCAAGTCATAGTTTGGGGAATTGGTAAGTCATCCTTTAAGTATGATGTGTTTTCATTAGGAAGGATCTTGATTTCTATTAAGAACATTCTTGGTTAGTGTTAAGTGTTTGGTGCATTTAAGTTCTTCTTTATATTGCTATATTTGATCGATGAGATATATATACATAGAATGTATATATATGTATACATGTGCATGTTGACGATAACCCATACACATGAGATAATACATACATGAGAATATGTAGGTAGACATACCTACGCATGCTCATGGATGGATTGCTCATGGGCATGGGGATATCGAATGGACAATAAGACATGTATGTATATATGCATATATACATCACATGCATATATACCTATTAGAAAGATATAAATTATATATGTGACTGATTGTATAATCGAATGCATATATAAATGAGATATATGCATATATACATATATATACACATGTCAATATACATGTATGTGTTGAAAAATAAGAATGTTGATACGAGTATGTTGATATATGTATATGTATGTATACATGAATATAGATATGTATATACATACAATATTGTATAGGAAAAATTAACTTGATCTCATTCATTCGAATAACAAATGGATTATTTAGAAAAACTTATTGTCAAAGAATATATATATATATATTATAGATAATTCAAAGAATATATGATATGGCTGATATAATGTAGATATAGTGCTTCATATTATAGTGTAATGTTAAGTGATTAAACTGCATACATTATCATTGATAAAATGCAATGGAAACACATAAGCTTTTATCTTATGTGCATAACTTATAGTTAATGAATAAAGCATAATTTTTAAAGTGTTGCGCACTATACAAAAGCAATGTGTAGTGTAAATGAATAAAGCAACACTATTAAAAGGGAAGTCAACTCATTTTTTATGTGTCAAATGCTTTGGGAATGACTAAGTCAGCTAAGTAAAACATAGCCAATAAGAGTATTGATGTATTCTTCTATGAAACAACAAGCTAAATGATAGGGAATATGGTGAATTGTTGGTGCCATATTATGAACTCAGTAAATCGATATAAGTCTCTTAAGCCTATAAGTCAATTTTCAAAATAGAACATGTGCAAATATGAATCGGTCAACTTGTTGTTGGCAAGCAAAGAGTCTTGTTGATATGATTTTCTTATGAGTGCTTGTACATACTCCATATTAAGGAGTGAATGTTTATCGTCAATAGTCTTATATACTATAATTGATAAAACAAGAATAGCTTGTAAAATTGTTTATGCAAGTAGACATAGAAAGCTCTAATGTTATACACGGGATTAGAATATCCATTGAAGGGGATAACTTATGCTTATGCTTTAATGGTAGAGATATCATTGTGTTTTGGGAAATGGGAATAGGTTATTTTTGAGGTTAAATTCTACCTATGGAAGGAAATTACCTATGCATAGAATATAATGGCCTAAAGTCAAATAGAGCTAGGGTAGTGTATGTGAATAGGATGACTGTCACTCAAAGTACTGAGTGAGAATACTTTGGCCAAAGTAGTGTAATTTCCTTTGGCTACATTGTCAATTCATCATGTTCCTTTTATGCATGCTAGTTTAGGATTGTAGTGGATACAAGTTCTAGTTGTGTAGGGTACAACACTAAGCTCAAAATGGTTGTAGTTAAGAGGTTACTTCACCAATCTCTTTGTCGAAGGGTAGGGACATCTTTCCATATGTGGCATATGTGAAAGGGACCACATTTGAGTTTTTAGTTGGCAAAAAAGTGCTTGAGTGATGCTTCTCCTCAACAATTAGCGACCAAGATTTGAAAGGAGATTCTTGGACCATCTATATCTATTGCTTTGAAGCTCGGTTGAGCTATGTATGTATTTTGTATACAAAATTTGGAAAAATTGTAATATGTGGAATATTATATTGGAAACAAAATCAATGCTTGGAATTTGTTGTCATATATGCTCATTTGTTCTCTTTTGTAAAGGAGAATTTTTATAGCAATGGTAATGAAACATAGTTTATTTACTTGAAAGAGAAAACTTAGGAAATTTACTTGCGTGAACAATTGGCATGTTACAAAAAAGGTGTAAAATCCTAGAAAATCTTGTATATGTCCCAAAAAAATATTAATTTTATTGGTAATTTTTTTCTTTTTTCGGGAAAAATAACAAATTCAATTGGAAAATCTTTTGTAATCACTAGAAGTTTGTAGAAAATCTTGTTGAATTTTTTTTTTTTGAAACCAATTAAATATTTTCATTAGCAATTAAAACCTTTTTTCAAACCAATAAAATATTTTTATTGGCGAGTTAAACCTATTTTTAAACCAAAAAATATATTTTTGTTGGCAAATTAAACCTATTTTCAAACTAAAAAAATATTTTTGTTGGTGAATAAAACCTATACTTAAACCAATAAAATATTTCTGTTGATGAATAAAAGTTGTACTCAAACCAATAAAATATTTTCATTGGAAAATTAAACATATTTTCAAACAAATAAAAAAAATTCATTGGTGAATTAAACTAGTATGCCAATAAAAATCGTATCATGGATGGTGAAAATATCAAATGCTATAATATTGTTCTATTCTAGGAAAAGTTTTCCACACATCCAAATTCCTACATAAAGTCTCTAAAATGGAGACAAGTGTCAACATATTATAAGTTCTTATTAGAAGTGAGCCACTGAGCGAAGTACTATGTCTAAAGCCAGATGTTAGTGCAAGTTAACAACTAGTAATTACAAGTTATATTATTTAATAAGTTAATATAACATTAATATACTTAGAAAAGTACTTATATTATTATGCAACTTAATCGTTTGATGGACGGATTTAGTTGCATTCTAGAAACAAATGTTTGAAGTGCTAGACTTGCAAATTCAAAAGTTGATAGAATGATTTTATAATATGAGTTTCCAACTCAGATTTGTGCAAAGTTGTCTTTGAGCAATATTTTTCATTGCCTCTATGTATTCCTTCATTTGAAAATAAAAACAAAACTCAAATTCATTAATGTGTTCAATTATCTATATTAGTTTTTTGCTCAATTGAAGACAAAATTTGGTTTCTACTACTAGATACACATTAAATGATTATTGATGTTCATTGTTGTATATGCTACTTGGTGGAACTTTTAAAATTTGATGGCTATCTTGTTTCCTCTAGTCCTTTGGAATTTTGAAATTCCTCAATTGTGCGAACTAGGGTGTGAAAATTAATTATAGAAGGCTTCTGAGATTTGTGCCTTTTCCTTAAACCCTTAAGCCCTCTTAAACCCTTGTGTTCTTGTTATATTTTTCTATTGACTGGTTATCTGGGTTGCCTTTTGGTTAAGTTGTGTTTTTACGTCATGACCCTGTGTGTTTACAGGTCTTGCTATTACCTGATAGGTCCGGTTGTGGAATTTAATTTTATAATGCCTTCCCCATCCTTTTTCCCTAGGTGCTCACATTGAAAAGAAAATTATGCACATGTGGTATTACAATCATCTAAGTTGCTCGTATAAAAGTGTTCCCTATCTCTTTCCGTGCTTCTGCATTAGGATTTTTGATGAAAAAAAAAGGCTTGTGGAATTGTAGAAGGTGTACAAGTGTCACAAGCAGAGACTAATTCCAGGGCATGAAAGAACTTTCAGAGAGTTTTGTGTATAGGATCCATGGAATGTTGGCACATGGTGGGAGATTAAAGGATTTTTCAAGTTTGTGGGCCCATAGCAGTATGTCATTTTCTTGGTTGCAGAACCATAGGACATTGTGTGACAATATTCTCACATGGGATAATCCTATTGGAGAAAGGGGACAATTGTGTCCTTTTCAAGAAAATTAAGGCTTTAATTATCATTGATATTTGTACTTCCATTCCAGATGAACGGCCCACATTCAAAATTGATAAATGGGTAGATGAATGAAATTCCCTCACACAAACAAGAAGTAATGGCAGATGTAACAGATGATGGCTCATCTTTTAAGTTAATTGCCTTCATAAATTTTTAGTTCAATGTAGCTAGTTGTCTCTTTCATTTGGTCTAAAATAATAGAAAATTCAACAAAGGTGTGTACGTTCTACATCAACTTGAGCTCTAAACAATTAAAAAATAGGTACACCCTTCTTGGAAAAATTCACCATTGTTAAAGTCTTGAACTCATAATCAAGTCTACAAAATCTGTTGTGTAATATTGTAAAGTCCCAATAGGATAGTGTAGAAATATGTTTTAAAATCATTTTGGAATTATGAGTCGATCAAACACCCAACCCTCTACATCAAAAATATCCTTTGAGGAGGATATTATGGCCCAATTGTCGAGTTCCTCAAAACAACCTATGCATTCCCTCAGCCCTAATGCAATAGGTGGGATGGTAGACAAGGCCAAAAATTACAAAGATGTTGAGTTGAAGAACCTAAATGACACAATCACTGGGTGGGAATTAATCTTACACTGCTATGGAAAAAGAAATCGCCATATGCCCCTATCTCCAATGCATGGACCTATGATTTGGGGAAGTTGGTTGTCCCTAATTTCTTCATAAATGTGGAACTTATTAGGCACCTTGCTTCTGAATATGATGAAAATATCAGAGTAATTAGGGCATTGGATGGAGGTTTCCTATTGGATATAACCAAGGAGTTTGTTGCTAATGTTTTTGGATTCCATGTGGCTGCAAGTAAGGTTATAGACCTTAGCTCTTTAAAAAAAAATACCAACAACTATAGAAGTAGATTTAGGGTGCAATGGCTCCCTAGATTCAGACGAACGAGCTACACAGGAAAGTCATTGAGAATCTCTGATAATGAATCTAAGCCTTTTGACGTCAAGTCTTTTGAAGACTTTCAAAAGAACATTTTGCGTATTATGCCACATATTAGGGGAAGATGCACACTCAAAAATGCAAATACCTCTGCTGTATATGGTTGTTGACATACAACATCCTTTCATCAATAGTGACTTTGACTATGCCAATTTTATAGTCGAGGCTATTCACAATCAACTGGTGGACATTAAGTGAAATAGTAAGGAGGTGAGTTTTAGGTGGTATTTTCTCTTGTCATATGCTTTTGTATAGGGGGAAAGGTCATTGGAGTAGATATTCACAATTGAACATGAAATATAAAGAGGAAAATGATCTCCCAGTGCAGTGTTGGAGCCATATTTGGGACAAACAATGTAGTGAGACCAACTATGTTGTTTTTGAGAACTATTTTGTAAGGGAGGTCTTGCCAAGGTCGGGTCTACCTAGCATCAAATTACACAAGGAAATTTTGGATTTCCTTAGGACTAAAGATAGGAGGCCAAAGTTAGGAGTACAACATAATTGTGGAGACCATTACCTCTATGATAGCTTAGTTGTTATTAGAATATGTGGGTGTCTTGAAGCCCCCCATGTGTTGCTTAGGTGTGTGCCATCTAGATTGGAATTCATGTAAATTATACGACAATTGAATGAGATTGCTCAATTTCATTTAAGGAAACAAAAGAAGGGGTCCTTTTTCCCTCCTGTTACCACCTTTTCAGATTTCACTTCAACCAAAGACAACTTCTAGGGAGGCTAAAAGAAATGCTTGGGGAATATAGGTTATATCAAGGAAAGGTTAGGGATTTTGACCTTGAAGGTTTCATACACCTAGTCAAGATGAGTATCAGAAGGTTCACTTTTTCCCATCAGAGTTATGAGAGTGAAGATGTCATAAGAAACTATAAGGATGATCATGAGGAAACCATCAAGAAAGTGAAATGGATTGCATTCATCAGGGTAGAGGCTACATAGACAAAAAAGGATAAGGACTATCCTAGGAAATTTTTTAATATTGGTAACCCAATTGCTAAGATTGAAGCAGTTTTGAAGAATTTTGACAGAGTTCTAGGTAAGGTCCCTGCCTTGGAAGAGAACCTAGTAAAGCGACCTAGACTTAACTGTTCTTCCAAAAGGCGCCAAGGGCCTGTTATTACAAAAAATGTGCAAAAAAACTCACCATGGATCACTCCCTCTCCTTCCCCTGAAATAATCAGTGTGGAATCTCCCCCAAGGGAGTAACCATAGAAGAGGATGAAAATTGAACAACTACCATTGTTGATTGACTATCCTATCAGTCAGGATGAAAGTGAAGATGTTCATGTTACCATGGATGATATTCAACTGTATATGCCATCTCCCCCAAGACCAAATATTGTTGGCCTTCTCCAAAAAAGATTTAGATAGGATGTCCAGCCATGGGGAGAGATAGCCTCAATGATGTGAGAGAACTAGCATGTTCAAAATTTATTTTTGATGATGAATTTGTAAAGTCCTAGGAGTTTAAATATTTATTCATAAGAGCGAAGAGAGAGGATTACCATAGAAGAGTTCAATCAACACAAGTATATGTGCCTAGAGAAAATTATGATGAAGTAGCTACAAAGGTGAGGGTAGAAATGAATTTTGAGTCTAATAAAATTACTCTTGAAGAAGGGAGAAGAATGGTGTAGGATAGTGGCTTATTACTGCTCCTTGAATGGGACATTACTTCGGAAATAGTTTTTGATACTATTAGGAAATAAGAAGGAATTTTTTTTTCCATAGAAGAGGAAGCATAAATGACATTGTTAGGATTAAGGTTCAACCCACATTGGGAAGCCCTTACAATCTGGGCCCTAGCCCTAAATAAAAATAAACCTATGGTTGTTGAAGCATTAAAGGATATTAATTAAAGGAAGCTTGATTCTAAAGAGGGTGTTTGAAACCCTGCCCCTGAAGTTGTCGAATTAGTGGTAGATGTTTCCAAGTTTAATGAAGCTTTTGTTTGAAGGTTGCAAGACAAACTTAATGCATTGTTGAAGGAACATACTAATCTCATAGAATCTTACTACCAATAGTAGGTATTGTTGACTCAATAAACATCCCTTCTCACAAGTATGCAGGAAGCAAGCTCCTCCTTTGCAGTTCCCCCTGCTCATGTGATGATTGAGAATGAAGAGCTTAAGGAAAAGATTCAAATGTTGGAAGAGCATTTGAAAAATGCTCAAGAGATTCAAGAAAAGGAGAATGTATGCATAACAACATGCATCTTGGAACACAGGCTATTTAAGATCTTAACAAGGTTGGAAACTACCTATGAGTCATATGTGAATTTGAGAGGTGTCATTGCCATAGTAAATGGGGATCAAGATCGGCTCAAGTGTATATTTGATAAATGGAATCCTAGATTTACATCTTTGGAAGGTATGTATAAGGGATCTGCAAACACATCTGGTTCCCCACCTGATATCCTTCTTACCTTTACTATTGTCAAGATGGTACAAAATGTGCAAGGGTATATGGAAGGTGTAATTGAGGTTGCATAAGAAAAGCTGACCTATTTTTTAAATATTGATAACAAGGTTGTACCTTGCTTGTTAGAAGATAATGAGGAGTTAAAAAACTTGGGAAAGTGGAAGGATAGCTCCAGTATTGTAATCCCCACACTTCTCCTTGTGATTTGCAAAGACAATAAATTTGACATGAATGAACTTAATTCATATTCAAACAAGTTGGTCAATGCAGATCATAGTAAAGAAATTTTCTATAGAGAGGCCAGTGCAATACTTGATGCCAAGTATCATCAATATTTTTTAGAATGTGGATGTGATCTTAGCTCATGACTACCTTCTGAGAGTATGTTTAAGGCATGGAATGAAAAGTATAATTGTTTACCCGACCAGTGAGTTGTTCCATGTATTTATTCCTATGCCTCTTGATTTAGATTTTGGTTGTCCGAAAGGTCTTAACTAGATATGGTGCCAAGTAACTCTTGGAGATTTTTTTCAGAAATAATTCATTTCAAGATCAGTCGGTGTTTATTATGGTAGGTTTGCAAAGTCAGTAAAGGTGGTTGACAAAGGGCGAGTTGAGAGATTTGATTTTCGTTTCAATCAGATCTCACTAACTAGGTGTAATTGCAGTATGTGTTTGTCAACCAAATGTCAGAAGAATCCTGCTAGACTACAAAGATTTCCTTGGAGAACTCAACACCAATGCTCTTATGGATGCACTAAATAATTTCCACTAGGTTCCTACACATTTGTATATGTGGTCTCTAATTGGTGGTTTTAATGCCACCATTTAGAATTTTGTCTTTTGTGTATCCAGCCGGTGGATGAGGTTCTTTGCTTGTTGCTTCTCTTATGTTATAAAAGGGAATTTCGAGCCTCATTCAAAGGGTTATGAATTTTTGATCTTTCATCTTTGTAAGCTCTTTTTGCACAGTTTGAGCTATTTGATAGCATAGATAGGAAATGTTGTAATTTTTCTTTGTAATAACAATAGATGACTCAAATACTTAGTGTATTTCTTTAATTTTGAATATCGACCTATCTTTCTCTCTAGTATTGTATTCACTATCTTTTGACTCAAAATAATCAAGGGTTATTTATAAGTTCTCATATCACATCATGTGTTATGGATGTTGAACTGTTAGCTTTTGTTCAAGGAATGAATTAATATTGCTTTTAGTTATTCATCAAAGATTGTGTGAATGCAGTAGGGATTTATAAGTAGTGTGATAAGTGTTGTTCTTTTCTTGGTTTCTCATTATAAGGCAACAAGGTTATAAGAAGCCATGAGTTGGTCTATTGTAGGAGTATATTTCATTTTCTATGTTGCGGATAAGACATTGATCAAAATAATTCATAAAGTTTGAAGATTGATGTAGAATCACATATAAAATCAAAAATCAAAATTTTACTTTACTGTAGTATATTTCATGCACAAATCCACGGTACAAAGGAAACATTAAGCTTATAGGAGGCCCTAGGGTGATTTATCTAATTATACCACCTTCTCAAATACCAACATGAAGAAATCTGTTATCAAAGGCATCATGGTTAAGAAAACTATTATATGATTAAATGATGTTATAGGACCACCCTCTTAGGTTTTTTAGAGCTCGAAATTTAGGGGAGAAAAGTATAAAATTTGTCTCTCGTTCATTGGCCACTAGCCTAAGTTCCCCAATTATAACCTGTGGCTAACCTTGAAGAAAATCCATATAATCAGTTGGAAACACCAACACTATTGTTGTTAATATGTTATTAAGCATTGAGTTGAATGATGAATCACTAGTTACAAGTAAACTTATTAGTATGATAATTAAAATATGATTATTAATAATATGTTAATTTATTCAATCTGATTCACAATTTCATGGAATACAATAGAAAATATCAATTACAATTTGGAATATGATTCATGAAATGTAGTATAAATACCTAAAAACTGCTAAATCACTTCCATTTTCCAAATCACATCTTGGTCCTCACTCTGAAAATGAGATTGAGAGTCGTCTTGACTATGAGTTTGGTCTTCATTTTCTGTCCTATGTACGTTCGCTTAACTATATCTCAATTTCAACATTCATTGTGTCACTGTCATTTGTGCCACTGCCACTAACATTTGAAGTGTTGCACAACCCTCTTTTTTAATATATGGACTTCCAAACTTTGAGTTCCCTTTCAAAAGGAAAACTTTTGACATTGTACCTAGTTGTAAACATAATCAAGCAATTTTCCAAATTCTTGTCTAGTTTTTATCTTATCTTTGATTTAAAAAACCCCAATGCACTGAAAACTCTCTCATCCTCCACCGACCCTGATATCATTGTTTGACATAAATCAACAAGTTTGAAATATTCTGATAGCGAATCACACAATATTTTACTCTGACCAAAGGTTTCCCAAACCCTTGTTATTGATCCCGCTTCCCTGGGTTTCTCCATGGAGTCAACCTAGTCAATCATACTTACTACAAAATTTTGAGCTTGTTCTCTAAGCTTAATTTCATCTATAATTCCTCCTTTTCTGTCCATCGTATTCTGAACTTTTCAAAAATTGTTTAACCAAGGTAATTAATTTTTTATGAAAATAGTTTGGGTTTTGATGGTTGCCTGGCATCCAAAATTGAGGATACACAATAGACATGGCTTCAAGTATTTGTTCTCGAGGAATCGTTCATAAACCTCTAAGGAAAGACATCTTCCAATAGATTTTAAATTACTACTTACAGATTTAACAATCTTGTTAAAATCTTTGTAACAAGTACTTCCCTAATAGAGCATCTAACCATTGTACAATAATGCATTAGTATCTCAAATCCATGCAAAAAGACACATAATTGCTCGCTTGCATTAAATTGTAAATAATTTTTAGGATTATTCAAATATGTAATTAACTACAAGCTTACAAAATTTAGACTTTGAACTGGATAATCTGTTAGATTTATATATAGATTATCGAGGGTCATGCATGTCATTCTACGTAGTTTAGTATTTTCATAGATATACATAGTTATGTCTTGGGATTTCTTCACGAGATTGTTCATTTCATCTAGCATGGAGAGAAGACCAACTAAAGTTAAGAGTGTCTCTATATCACTTAACCTATGTAAGAGGTCATGAGCTTTGTCTACTATGTTGCGATGTTCATACATTACTCCAATCAAGGAACAATATTTTGAAAAAAACTTGTTGCGTTGGTCCATGCAAGGAGATCCATTTGGTATCAACATCCTTAAGAAGCTTGTTTCCTCTTGTTATTCCCTCAACAAAATTTTAAAATTTCACAAAACGTTTGGGACTTGAGTAGAAGTATGTGTAGAGCTCGTGGACTAGATTTGCAACTTTTGATATTGTACGAAACTTGCTTACAATTTTAAATGCTAAATTTGTTATGTGGGCCACGCAATGAATGTAAATCATGTATGGTGAACAAGTAGTTTGTAACTTTATGCAAATATCACTGATGTGACTTTGCATTACTGTAGCTCCATCAGCTCCTACACACACGAATTTTTTGGCAATTGTCATGTCATCCATACCTCCAATTTCATTCAAATATTTCTTAAATAGTGTGACCAATCACATAGTATAGGTTAACTACACTTGATCCATATGGGTTTGAGGCATATTTAATCCACTAAGCATCAATCCCAATAAGATATTCAATATTAATAAAAATGAAGAAGCCATTAAAAATAACATGCTAAAACACGAAATCTTGACAAACATCTATTCTAAGCCATTGAATCTTATCCTATTAGGGGAGTGGTGTTGCACTGATGTGGAATAGAGACGCTTTCCCAATCCCTTGGATAATATGAGCCTTTCCAATTGATTTTATTAATTAAAATTGATGGAAATTGATGAAAAGGATGAACAAAAACATGATAAAAGCTAGATTAACATGATAAAATCTGAGATGTTTGATGTAAATGTATGCAAACCTATTCTAAATGTGCACAAGATTCAAAGATGCAAACCCTAGATTCCAAAATATTATAAATGGATGCAAACTAAATTACCATGGAAGCCATTAATGGATGCTAAGCTAACAATGCATGGAAATTAATCTAAAATACTTATCAAATGTAAAACATGAGTGCAAATAGGTGTGAGTTTCAACAACATAAGTTTGCTATCAAAAGATTGATCACTATTCAATAGATGCAAAGTCTATTTATAGAATAGGAAAAGAAAACCAATGGTCAAGATTGAAAGAATTAATCAATGGTCAAGATGGAAAGAAGATGGAGGTATGGATCATGGATTCCCATCAAGGGTTGAGAATTCAAGTTGATTTTTAATCAAGGGCTCACAATCATGCAAAGAAGCACACTTTCAAAAATTGCTCAAGAAGTTTGTTACAAAGAAGAATATTCCCTTTTTTGAATGAGTGAAAAGGGAGAATATTCTTAAAAAATATTCTTATGCAAGTGGATGAGGAAAATTAGCATTTAGCAAATTAAAACAAAGTTTTAATGTGCAAAGGGGTGGGATTAGGATATTTAATTAAATAACTAGGATAACTAGGATTTATTTAATTAAATAAGAAGATATAAGAAGGATAATTAAATAATTTGTATTATTTGATTAGACATAATGAAGGTGAATATGATGGAGAGTGAATTAACCTAATTAGTTTAATTATATTAATAGATGAACATGAGGCCTTTGATTAATTAACTAGGTTAATTTAATCAAATAAGTGAAAAGAGGATGATTCTAGACTGAAACGGTGCTAGTATATCAGATTCAAGTGTGTGATATCATTCAAGACATTTTTAAGTGTCTACAGCTAGTTCAAATAGATTTTGTGATGTTGAACTGCCCTTCATTTTATGAACACATAGAAGATGAGGTTGGTGGACTTGTCGATGTATACTATACACATGCATACATACCCAAGAAGTATTATCTACCGCAATAATTCCATCTAAAGATAATGCAATGAAGTTTGACTCTTTTATTTTCTCCTATAAATCTTGCTTTTCCACCTTAGCAAGACAACTTTCCCAATCCCATCTAGTGTTTATTGACCAATGTGCGCTAGGAAAGTTAGGAACACTCAAAAAAGATAATAAATTAAAATATTTTGGTTAGTCTGTCATAGGACACCCTTTGGACAAAATATGAAAAATAACACTCATCTAAACAGTTTTTTCCAATTGTGCTCCTACCATTATCTTTCAAAATTGAGCTTTAATTGAATCTCTACATGCAACAAGCTTCACCATTCTTTGCACATGATCATCATATTCTAGGCATACTTAACATGAAGACATTCTTCCTTTAATTTCTATCTTACTACTGATTTTTATTTTCTGTTTATGATTTATTTTTCATAAACTTTATCGATATGCTTTTCTATAGTGTCAAGCTTTAGTTGCAACTTCTTGTCTCTTTTATATTTCCAACTACAAATATTACACTTGCATTCTATTGGAGGTTCATCTTTGTTTGCATTCTCCATTGGTTCAATGAATGGGTACTTTGACACCCACTCAATCTGAAAATTTCTTGTCATATCCCACTCGTGCCCTATTTTTTATTTGGCTTTTCTTTTCCTCTTCCTTGCAACAACATCATCTACAGTGCCAATATTTTCATCCAAGCCAATTAACTCATTCTAGCTAAGCTGGGTATCCCTTGGAACATCTTCTGCGATATTGTCATCCTCATCTGACTTAATTAACTCATTTTGATATTCTTGTGAGGTATTGCCAATGGTTTCTTCATTAATATTTGGTGCAAGAGTTGATGATGTAGTACCATCTTGATCTGATGGATCAAAAAAATTGCCAAAGTAAGACTTTATGGTAACTCTACATTTTGGAAATTTTGATGGCCTCCCTTCACCACCATGAGGAGTCTTACTCTTGTTGCATTTGCTACTCGAAATCTTGATCTCTCAAAAAATAAAGTTGGAAAAGTGTCTTCTTATTTAAGGACATACAATATATATCCCATTGCCTACTCAATATCAATTTTTTAAGATTGAAGAAAGAATGAAAAAGAGACAAAAAATCTTATAACACTATGAAGATTCAAGAAATGATCACTTACCTATAGATTTTCACTGACTCTCTATTCGTTAATGCAAGAATGCCTATAGTTGTAAGTTTGTAACTTGCAAATCGAAAGCTCACAAGTTCAAAACTAAACAAAATGTATAAGAATAAATTAGAGTTTCAATTGTATTTATATCAATCCATATTTGGTGAATTCCCTGGGGTCTTTAAATGGTATAGTAAAAATTTGGTGATACTGGCATGATTATACAACGATACATTTAATTGGGTGAATCAAACCTCGATGGAACACACACGTAATTTTCAAGGTGATTATGACCCTACGATTAGCGTGGTGTTATCATAGTATTGGCAAAATGGGTCCTCATACACAATTATTTTTTAATGTAATTGGTGAAATATGTCCCTCAAATGTAATTTTTTTTAATGTTATAGGTGAAATGGGCCCTCACATGTAGTGAACATTTAATTATTTTGGAGAAATGTGTCTTGATACACAATGTTGTTTTAATACTATTGGCGAATGTGTGGGTGATTTAATACATGCTTTTGAGATTCTAGGTGAAAATATTAATTAGTCTGTTTGAAATGCATAGTTTGTTATGACAAAACTATTAATTACATATAACTCATAAAATAAATCGATGACAAATGGAAATGCATTAGATCGATAATTCATAAAATCCGCTGATTTGGCCAGTGTTGGTTGCAATTTATTTTCCAATTTCAACTTGGCCGATATGTACTATTTGCCAATTGACGAATATTCACCACTAAAAAATTCCTTGGATGTCATCTCATGTTGGTTCAACGTGATTCTTATATGTTTGTGAAATTCAAATCCAAACCTATAAGACTATATGTATAGGCTCCTAATTCAATCAAAATTGGGATATACTTATCTAGGTCCACTTGACTAGTATTGTGAATCATGTTATGATCCCCACAAGTGTGAACCTCCAAGATAGTTTAGCAGTGATAGGCATTTATTGAATCATGCCAATGATTGATTTTTGGGTTGTTGCAAGGGATTAGTTGATATTTACTTGGTTCATTGATGTGGAGGTTACCAAGGGCTACCTTAGTTATGATACATGACTGGTTGCATAGGTAGTTACCACACCATGCAAGTAATAGTAACCAAAGCTAATCGTTGTATCATGAGGGTTCATTGTTAGTTACATATTGCACGAGGATGATTGATGCCAAGTGCCTCCTTAGTTGTAAAGAACATAATTGGCAATATCATTAAGGTCACAAGGTGGTATATGTCAGAAGCTACTTCTTCCTAGCTAGATAGACTTGTTAGTGGTGGCCTATAGACAATTGGAGTTGGAATCCATTGAGCTAGATAGGTTCACTACTTGTAAAAATCTCATTTGTGCTCATATGACCCTTGGGATGGAGGATGGACCCCCAATATAGTGTACATACAATGAATCCTCTTCCTAGTCATCTAATGGTGTCACAAGTAGTATGTGATGATTGCCATCATCATGACTAGTGTAAAATACTAGGAAAAAGGATGGAACCATGGTGTAGTGTGTAATGCACCAATGTTCCTTTTTCTATTTGGGATGCACTATGGCTGGGTGGTAGTCATTCATTGTGGATGTGTCAATCTCTCATTGTTTATATGTTAGTCACTACTATACTTGTGAGGTGTGTATGAACTAGTCACTATTGCACTTGTGATGCACATATGAGTTAATCACCATTGTATTTGTGATATGCATATGAGATAATCACTGTTGTACTTGCAATGTGTATGAGCTAGTCACTTTGTGTATATGTGATGTATGCTTGAGTCAGTGACTTTGTGTGATCTTTGGATTATGAAATAATATGACCCCTATGTGAATTTGTGTGTTGTACACTAATGGTTGGTATGGAACCAACACTTGATGGAAAATTGTTATCATTTTATTATAATTGGACTAAGTTAATAACTTACATGTAATGAATAGCCATGCATTAAAAGTGATATCAAAGATCTCATACAAGAGAAGAGGTTGAAATCTCTCTATTATGGGTGTATGAACTATGAAGCCTCTAATTTCCCACAAGGGGATATGTAGGTAGGGTCACCATGAAAGAACCCTCGAAGTTTATGTCTAGGTCTAGAGATGACTGTAGCCTTGGGAGCTTATCACTTTCATGTGTAAGTTGTAATGCCATGAGTCAACACGCTTAGAACAAAACATGATGGAACAATTTTTTTTTGAAACAACACCAATAATGCAACAATGACATGTTGTGCTTGCATGACAATGTGCACACGTGTTGCAATGACACAATTATAAGAACAACAATTCAAATTGACCATTGCATAAGCAAGGTGGCAACAATGAAAGACTAGCCAATTATGTGGGTTGCAATTTTGACCCTTTTGTATAATTAAAACTATGAATGATGTTATATGTTGCCACACTTATTAAATATAGGTTCTTTACACATTTTATAATTAGGCATGTAATTTCAAGAAAAAATTACAAAATAAATCATTTAATAATGGATTTGCAATCTTTATACCATGTGCATAAAGCATTGCACTACTTTTTTTGGTCAATGTTGCCTTACTAAATCAAAGTTTCACTATTAAAAGGTGGCAAATCAATTAAAAACAACATCAATGGGAGCAAATTGAAGATTAGAGCTAAAGTTGGAAGCATCAAAGAAGGATCAAGGATATTGTCATATACCTTGTTATTGTAATCATCTATATATATATTCAATCTTTTGAAATCAATTGTCATTTGTTGTCATTTTGGTACTATGCACTATATCTTGTTATTCTTTCTTGTAATTATTTTTTAAAGAAATAAGCTTCTAATGTGTAACCCTTACATCTATAGACTATTGTTAATTCTATACATTATCAATTTATATATTTTACATCTATGCTACATGGATAAATAATCTTTCATTAGACCATCCATCCATGAACGAATCATAATTGTTCATTAAAAACAATGATAATTGCATAAACATAAGAAAACACATGAAAGTAATACAACAAACAACAACATGAATAAGCATAAGACAACACAATAAAATCCATTAGTGCATAGTTACATCTACACAATTGTATTAGTCATTAAATATTCTACACATTTCCCAAGGGCAACTATTATCGAATCTCTCAAATCTTTTATGGGGCTTGATCCTAATTGAGGAAGTCATATTATTTAATTACCTCAAGGCATGTCCCCAAAGGTGTCTCAAAGGTGTCTACAACACCACCATTTCTTAGGTATCGCAAGTTGAAAAAAATTACATAGGCCAAACACACAACCATAAATGCTATCATGTCAAAAGAAGCAAAACAATGTGTAATCACATTTTGCTAATACAAAAACATCAAACAAAGAAGATATCGAAAATCCAATTTAAACTCCCGATAAGAACTTCTAATGTAAGATAATCTAAAATAAAATCAAAACAAAATAACACCAACCTTAACAAATGACTAAACCTTCTACAACTTATCTTCTCATTTTTATTCTACACACAACTTCTTCTCTCTTTAATTTAAAATCTAAAAACATAATTGATATTTTATTATGGTCTAAAATTATATTAGATTCTAAATTAAAACAACCTAAATTTAAAAGGGATGTTTTTTTTTTTGGTTATGTTTACTCAACTATAATCATAGCATTCCCAATTCCATGGATGCTTCATCAATGCAACTAAAACCAGAAAATCAAAGACCTATATTATGAGAAGGTACGAATCCTAGGGATCATGTCAAGGATTCATTACAAAATATGCTACTTATGATCACACAATGAAATACATATAACACATATCCACCTCCACCAAAAAGTAGAAGACCTGTATGTCTTCTGTGACAATTTCTTTCTGGCTGTAAACATCAAATTGCATAGACCAGACAAGGCCATGGGGATTCCTTTGGAGCCCACATATCATGCAATCCAAGGAAAACCCATGTTTACAAACACAATAATTCCTGATTGTGTTGCAGACACGTGTGGGTTTTCAATTCTACACGCACATAACTTTGTGCCTGGTAAATGCAATGATGAAGGCATAAATGTCCTCCCTCCGCATGCATGAAATCATATCATGGTATTAACAAAAGGAGGAAAAATTTACAGGAGCACTGTTTCTGATATGTACTACATCTATTGACAAAAGTAAAACAATATTAAAGAAGTTTATTTCTCAAGATACTATGAAAAATCTCCAATATTGTAACCTCTAAGAACTTAAGCTACCTGTATTTGTGTTTTAAAATGCTAATCCTAACTAAAGCACCTAAAATTAGGTATGGACTGTGGGAAAAATCCAATAAGTAGACTAAGATTGGCAACCAGGCATCTCTAGATGTCATAATTAATACAATCTAAAACATTTGTTAGACTAAGATTGGCAAGAGTTATGGGAAGCTTTGACAAAAATTGAGATGTATGAGGAGTTAGAAAGGGAATTAATTGTCTCTGATATATTAATTTTGAGGTGATGTTTTGAGATGTCCTTAGAAGAAGACTGATTGAACTTTAATTGAGACTTATATATTTTTATATAATTTAATGTTTATTCTTCTATATTTGTACAATTTTGAATGTTCATTCATATATAACATTCTTATATAATTTGTAAATGTTTATCTTATATAACATTTTTAAAATTCTTAAGCACTAAGCACTCATTTAAATTTTTTAAAGTGTTTTATCTAATTTTTATTTATGCATTGTTCATGTATTTGAATACTCTTGAAATTTGTAAATGTTTAATTCTTTTATATTTGTACAATTTTGGGAGTTTACAAAAAATTGTTATTACTCATTTAAAATTTGTGAGTGCTTTATCTCATTTTTAATCATACTAAATAAAGTTGAAATTTATAAGTACATTTTAACACTTCTAATATTTGTAAATGTTTATTATATTGCATTTTAACACTTTTAGAATTTGTAAATGTTTATTCTATTATATTTGTACAATTTTGAGTACTCCTAAAATTTATTCTAAAAATTGTAAGCACTCATTTAAAATTTGTAAAGTGCTTTATCCCATTCGTATTTAGACAATCTTCATATATTTGAATATTCTTAAAATTTGTATATGTTTCACATTCTTTTGTATTTAAACAATTTTGAGTGTTTAAAACATTGTTAGAATTTGTTCTTTAAAATCTAGAATTTATTATTTGTACAATTTAGAATTTTGAGTGTTTGTCAAACATTGTTAGAATTTGTTCTTTAAATTTTAGAATTTATTATTTGTACAATAGTGAGTTGAGCGCTTTACCCCATCTTTATTCCTATTGCAAATTTGAAATTTGTAAGCACTTTTTCTCTTCATTAGTACAATATTTTGGTGTTGAAGATGCCAAAAACCTTGATGTTTTCAAGCTTTTGTTAAAATTTATATTTGTTCATTTAAGAAGTGTAAATGCTTTATCCCATCCTTATGTATTATATAATCTTTGATGTTTTAAAGCACTATTCAATTTGTAATTGTTTGTTTGTAGTTTGTGCTGACACTTGAAACCATCTTTATTTAAACAAATCTTAAGAACTTTCAAACAATATTTATTTATTTTATAAACAAGATACTTATAACTCATTTTTAATTTTTTTATATAAATATATAAGATAATTTATAATAGAAAACCATCAATAAATATTTATATGATAATTTAATCGTAAAATAGACTGTCAAATATCCAAACCAGTTTAGTCGATCATGATGAAATGGATTAGCATATGGAATTTATAAACGGTAAAAGCTTTACATTTTAGCTCATGCTACAAAATATTTGATGATTGAATATTTCAAAAGTAGTAGAAATTACGTTTCCATTGAAACAAAAATATATACAATACAACTTGGGTTGCTCTCACTTCAGCTGTCTCCTTTTTGGATAAGGAGATCTTTTAAAGCTGGACGACTAAACTTACAAAAGTTTAGATTATGTTATAAACCATTCCAGATTTTGTAAAGCTGGAGACTAAACTTACAATAGTTTAGAATTATGTTATAAATCATTCCGAGGGTGTTTGTTGCTAGGGATAGCTGCAACCCAAATTGTAGACAACCGACCCTATTAACTCTGGCCCATTCAGCCGTTGGTTGTTCTCAAAACTGTATTGTACACATACAAAACGGATCAGCATTCAGAGGAAAAAAACACATAAGAAAAAAGAAAAGAAAAAGTTTCCTATGAAGACTGACAACCCCACCTCTTCTGGGAGAATTTAGAAAAAGCTCCAGAAACAGGAATAGTGCCGCATAGATCATTGTCAGATACATCCCTGCACATACAGTATGTTATTATTGTCAATGATAAAAGAAGAAGCGACTGCAAAAGATTTTTTTAACAATGACGAGATGCTTTGTCCAACGTACAATATTTTAAGGCTGCTCAAGTTAGTGAGTCTTCGTGGAATCCGGCCCGTCAGTTTGTTACCATTAAGACGCCTGCACATTTCGAAACATTTTCTTCATGTCAAACAGATGATGTATTAGGTAAACAGGCACTGTATCGCCTCTCTTAGATGAGGAAAATAAACAGCTTTGTCATGTCATGTCAAGAAAACAGCTTTTCCTATGTCCCAAATAACAATAAGTTACTTCACAGAAAATAGTGTTTTCTATGTCTTAAATAACAAAGAATGTGTAGAAAATCGAAATAGTATATTTTTTTGTTAAGAAATAAAAATTTGTACGTTATAAATAACAAATAAGATACGTTAATGCATAAAAATAATAGTTATATGGATTTTTTTACCGTTAATGAAATTATACAAGAGTGTTTAATCAGAAGGTAGATAGTAGACATATAATTTTCAAAGTTCATAATGTTATTGCAAGAAATCAGTATTTGACTGTGTAAGTTTTTTTCTCTTTCAACGTTAAACTTCATGATCTATCATCAGGAGAGTAAGATAAGAGAAGAGAATTGCTTTCTAGATATGTATTAGATTATAGATTTTTTTTTTTTAAAGGGTAGGGGAGTGAAGATGATAGAAAGATCTATAAACAAAGAAAAATAAAAAGAAATAAAAAACAGAAAGGAAAAAAAAAGGCAGTACGAAATAATGATTTTCATGTTTTAAGTAACAAATAATGAATAAAAATTGGTATAATATTCTTCAAAAATAATCAATTTACAACAAACAATTTAATTTGTTCAAAATAATAAGAAAAAATTATTAAAAATATGTTTCTTTTTCATTTTAAAAAGAGCTCACTGAATTTATGATTTTAGGATCTCAAATTTTAACACAAAACAAATTTGCAAAATTAAATTTAAGAATACTCTTACTTATCTTTATCAACTAAATTTATAAATTCTCTTATTTAAAATAAATTAATAATAGACAATTTATGTATTTTTTAAATTTAAAAATAGATCACTGAATGTGTGATCCAAAATAAATTTGCAGGATTAGATCTACAAACACTATTCCTTATCTTCATGGACTAAATCTAAACCTACCCTTACTTTTCTTTATGATTTAAGTTAAAAGGCTATTCCTTATTTTCATGAACTAAATGTAAACTTACTCTTACTTTTCTTTAGGATTTAACTCAAAATCTTATTCATCTTCAAGAACTAGAAAAGTAATAAATAATACCAAACAAATGTTATATTTTCTATTTTCCATTTTCCAACTAACATGAACTAGAAAATAATATTATTCATATTACTAATTACAAATATTGTAAAAAACATTAATTCTAAGTCTTAAAATAACAAATAAACATATTCCAAATATTAAATAATTTCTTAAAAAAATGTGTTAAGCATTTTTAGATTTGATCATAGAAACTTTTTTATCAATATTTTGAACCAACTCAATGAAATAATAAACAAAAGAAGAAAAATAAAGCTTTTTCTTTTCTATCAATAAATAATAAAATGTGATCTGAAATATCCATAAAAAGATTTAGACAGTCAAATACACTTTCATTCTAATTTAATAGACTAAAAAAATTAAATATACAACTATTTTCCCTATTATCAAAACATCTAAGTCTTAAAATAACAAATAAACATATTCCAAATATTAAATAATTTCTTAAAAAAATGTGTTAAGCATTTTTAGATTTGATCATAGAAACTTTTTTATCAATATTTTGAACCAACTCAATGAAATAATAAACAAAAGAAGAAAAATAAAGCTTTTTCTTTTCTATCAATAAATAATAAAATGTGATCTGAAATATCCATAAAAAGATTTAGACAGTCAAATACACTTTCATTCTAATTTAATAGACTAAAAAAATTAAATATACAACTATTTTCCCTATTATCAAAACATCTAAGTCTTAAAATAACAAATAAACATATTCCAAATATTAAATAATTTCTTAAAAAAATGTGTTAAGCATTTTTAGATTTGATCATAGAAACTTTTTTATCAATATTTTGAACCAAACTCAATGAAATAATAAACAAAAGAAGAAAAATAAAGCTTTTTCTTTTCTATCAATAAATAATAAAATGTGATCTGAAATATCCATAAAAAGATTTAGACAGTCAAATACACTTTCATTCTAATTTAATAGACTAAAAAAATTAAATATACAACTATTTTCCCTATTATCAAAACATCTAAGTCTTAAAATAACAAATAAACATATTCCAAATATTAAATAATTTCTTAAAAAAATGTGTTAAGCATTTTTAGATTTGATCATAGAAACTTTTTTATCAATATTTTGAACCAAACTCAATGAAATAATAAACAAAAGAAGAAAAATAAAGCTTTTTCTTTTCTATCAATAAATAATAAAATGTGATCTGAAATATCCATAAAAAGATTTAGACAGTCAAATACACTTTCATTCTAATTTAATAGACTAAAAAAATTAAATATACAACTATTTTCCCTATTATCAAAACATCTAAGTCTTAAAATAACAAATAAACATATTCCAAATATTAAATAATTTCTTAAAAAAATGTGTTAAGCATTTTTAGATTTGATCATAGAAACTTTTATCAATATTTTGAACCAAACTCAATGAAATAATAAACAAAAGAAGAAAAATAAAGCTTTTTCTTTTCTATCAATAAATAATAAAATGTGATCTGAAATATCCATAAAAAGATTTAGACAGTCAAATACACTTTCATTCTAATTTAATAGACTAAAAAAATTAAATATACAACTATTTTCCCTATTATCAAAACATCTAAGTCTTAAAATGTGTTAAGCATTTTTAGATTTGATCATAGAAACTTTTTTATCAATATTTTGAACCAAACTCAATGAAATAATAAACAAAAGAAGAAAAATAAAGCTTTTTCTTTTCTATCAATAAATAATAAAATGTGATCTGAAATATCCATAAAAAGATTTAGACAGTCAAATACACTTTCATTCTAATTTAATAGACTAAAAAAATTAAATATACAACTATTTTCCCTATTATCAAAACATCTAAGTCTTAAAATAACAAATAAACATATTCCAAATATTAAATAATTTCTTAAAAAAATGTGTTAAGCATTTTTAGATTTGATCATAGAAACTTTTTTATCAATATTTTGAACCAAACTCAATGAAATAATAAACAAAAGAAGAAAAATAAAGCTTTTTCTTTTCTATCAATAAATAATAAAATGTGATCTGAAATATCCATAAAAAGATTTAGACAGTCAAATACACTTTCATTCTAATTTAATAGACTAAAAAAATTAAATATACAACTATTTTCCCTATTATCAAAACATCTAAGTCTTAAAATAACAAATAAACATATTCCAAATATTAAATAATTTCTTAAAAAAATGTGTTAAGCATTTTTAGATTTGATCATAGAAACTTTTTTTATCAATATTTTGAACCAAACTCAATGAAATAATAAACAAAAGAAGAAAAATAAAGCTTTTTCTTTTCTATCAATAAATAATAAAATGTGATCTGAAATATCCATAAAAAGATTTAGACAGTCAAATACACTTTCATTCTAATTTAATAGACTAAAAAAATTAAATATACAACTATTTTCCCTATTATCAAAACATCTAAGTCTTAAAATAACAAATAAACATATTCCAAATATTAAATAATTTCTTAAAAAAATGTGTTAAGCATTTTTAGATTTGATCATAGAAACTTTTTTATCAATATTTTGAACCAAACTCAATGAAATAATAAACAAAAGAAGAAAAATAAAGCTTTTTCTTTTCTATCAATAAATAATAAAATGTGATCTGAAATATCCATAAAAAGATTTAGACAGTCAAATACACTTTCATTCTAATTTAATAGACTAAAAAAATTAAATATACAACTATTTTCCCTATTATCAAAACATCTAAGTCTTAAAATAACAAATAAACATATTCCAAATATTAAATAATTTCTTAAAAAAATGTGTTAAGCATTTTTAGATTTGATCATAGAAACTTTTTTATCAATATTTTGAACCAAACTCAATGAAATAATAAACAAAAGAAGAAAAATAAAGCTTTTTCTTTTCTATCAATAAATAATAAAATGTGATCTGAAATATCCATAAAAAGATTTAGACAGTCAAATACACTTTCATTCTAATTTAATAGACTAAAAAAATTAAATATACAACTATTTTCCCTATTATCAAAACATCTAAGTCTTAAAATAACAAATAAACATATTCCAAATATTAAATAATTTCTTAAAAAAATGTGTTAAGCATTTTTAGATTTGATCATAGAAACTTTTTTATCAATATTTTGAACCAAACTCAATGAAATAATAAACAAAAGAAGAAAAATAAAGCTTTTTCTTTTCTATCAATAAATAATAAAATGTGATCTGAAATATCCATAAAAAGATTTAGACAGTCAAATACACTTTCATTCTAATTTAATAGACTAAAAAAATTAAATATACAACTATTTTCCCTATTATCAAAACATCTAAGTCTTAAAATAACAAATAAACATATTCCAAATATTAAATAATTTCTTAAAAAAATGTGTTAAGCATTTTTAGATTTGATCATAGAAACTTTTTTATCAATATTTTGAACCAAACTCAATGAAATAATAAACAAAAGAAGAAAAATAAAGCTTTTTCTTTTCTATCAATAAATAATAAAATGTGATCTGAAATATCCATAAAAAGATTTAGACAGTCAAATACACTTTCATTCTAATTTAATAGACTAAAAAAATTAAATATACAACTATTTTCCCTATTATCAAAACATCTAAGTCTTAAAATAACAAATAAACATATTCCAAATATTAAATAATTTCTTAAAAAAATGTGTTAAGCATTTTTAGATTTGATCATAGAAACTTTTTTATCAATATTTTGAACCAAACTCAATGAAATAATAAACAAAAGAAGAAAAATAAAGCTTTTTCTTTTCTATCAATAAATAATAAAATGTGATCTGAAATATCCATAAAAAGATTTAGACAGTCAAATACACTTTCATTCTAATTTAATAGACTAAAAAAATTAAATATACAACTATTTTCCCTATTATCAAAACATCTAAGTCTTAAAATAACAAATAAACATATTCCAAATATTAAATAATTTCTTAAAAAAATGTGTTAAGCATTTTTAGATTTGATCATAGAAACTTTTTTATCAATATTTTGAACCAAACTCAATGAAATAATAAACAAAAGAAGAAAAATAAAGCTTTTTCTTTTCTATCAATAAATAATAAAATGTGATCTGAAATATCCATAAAAAGATTTAGACAGTCAAATACACTTTCATTCTAATTTAATAGACTAAAAAAATTAAATATACAACTATTTTCCCTATTATCAAAACATCTAAGTCTTAAAATAACAAATAAACATATTCCAAATATTAAATAATTTCTTAAAAAAATGTGTTAAGCATTTTTAGATTTGATCATAGAAACTTTTTTATCAACATTTTGAACCAAACTCAATGAAATAATAAACAAAAGAAGAAAAATAAAGCTTTTTCTTTTCTATCAATAAATAATAAAATGTGATCTGAAATATCCATAAAAAGATTTAGACAGTCAAATACACTTTCATTCTAATTTAATAGACTAAAAAAATTAAATATACAACTATTTTCCCTATTATCAAAACATCTAAGTCTTAAAATAACAAATAAACATATTCCAAATATTAAATAATTTCTTAAAAAAATGTGTTAAGCATTTTTAGATTTGATCATAGAAACTTTTTTATCAATATTTTGAACCAAACTCAATGAAATAATAAACAAAAGAAGAAAAATAAAGCTTTTTCTTTTCTATCAATAAATAATAAAATGTGATCTGAAATATCCATAAAAAGATTTAGACAGTCAAATACACTTTCATTCTAATTTAATAGACTAAAAAAATTAAATATACAACTATTTTCCCTATTATCAAAACATCTAAGTCTTAAAATAACAAATAAACATATTCCAAATATTAAATAATTTCTTAAAAAAATGTGTTAAGCATTTTTAGATTTGATCATAGAAACTTTTTTATCAATATTTTGAACCAAACTCAATGAAATAATAAACAAAAGAAGAAAAATAAAGCTTTTTCTTTTCTATCAATAAATAATAAAATGTGATCTGAAATATCCATAAAAAGATTTAGACAGTCAAATACACTTTCATTCTAATTTAATAGACTAAAAAAATTAAATATACAACTATTTTCCTATTATCAAAACATCTAAGTCTTAAAATAACAAATAAACATATTCCAAATATTAAATAATTTCTTAAAAAAATGTGTTAAGCATTTTTAGATTTGATCATAGAAACTTTTTTATCAATATTTTGAACCAAACTCAATGAAATAATAAACAAAAGAAGAAAAATAAAGCTTTTTCTTTTCTATCAATAAATAATAAAATGTGATCTGAAATATCCATAAAAAGATTTAGACAGTCAAATACACTTTCATTCTAATTTAATAGACTAAAAAAATTAAATATACAACTATTTTCCCTATTATCAAAACATATAGCCTAAAATAACAAAACAATGTATTAAAAACAAAATATTTTCCATATCTCCCAAATAGATGAAAACTTACAGAAATGTTAGCGACTTGAGGTCTCCCAGAGATGCCGGAATCTTTCCTGTGAGATTATTCTGGTAGAGATCCAGGCTTATAAGATTTTTCAAGTTGCCGAGCTCCTTGGGAATCTCGCCCCTAATATCGTTCTTGTAAAGCTCTCTGCATACGCAGACACAGCGGCATCCAATAAACCACAGCCGCTCATAGTAATAATGAACTGAGCACAAAATTATTCTCGTGTTTACTTTAATAAAAGCGAACTTACGAAATTCTATTTCAGAACTAGATGTCAGGTTTATCGTATCCTGACTTTACATATTTATTGTTTTAAACAGAAACCCAAGACACCAATCCCCATATCAACAGCGAATAATAGTCTCTGATTGTGTAGATGTTCACAATTTCAAAGCAACATAGACCCACCGGGGCGAGTCAAACAGCCAGGAAAAAAATTCATTAAAAAAGAAAAAATACAGTGTAGCATATCAGTGACAGAATCAACCAGGAAAACAGTACAGTGGCAAATTGACACGGCCTCTTAAATACAAAAGCATGCACACTGTAGCAAAAAAGTGACAGAAACGAACAAGAAAACCGTACAGTGGCAATTATCACGGCCTCTTAAATACACAAAGTATTTATATGTTGGTCACTAGGGTTTCTCTGTAAAAATTGAAAGAAATCACGTGAAAAAACTAGACTATTTGCCTGGCTTGCTATATTCATAAATGGAAGTACACAATTAACCGATAGATTGTGTTACAAGCAGTTTCAACCCTACTCAACTCGCCTACCTACCAACCGTCTGGTGGATGAAAAAAATGGGCATGTTGCAGGCCTGAGAGAAAAAGCTGAGCAATATTCTCCATGCTTGAAAGATTAAGCAGTACTTTGCACGGAGAAAAAACAAAAGCTAAAATACCAATTTTTTTATCGTACTCTAAATCAAATCCATGACCATTACTTCTGACACAGTCAGACGGCATCCAATCTGAGGAACATCGCTTGGAATATTCCGGTTCTAATGCAGATAAATTATTTTCTTCTTTGTTGTCCCCCATCTCTGGATGGTGCAGGGTAAGGCATCCATCCATCCACAAAACTAACAAAGAAAACACGAACCAAAAATGAAGAAAGGCAACAGAATCTTTTTCCAGAGTTGCTTGGAACAAACCTCATGGAGGGTGAAAACTAGAAGCCCGTTAAAAATAAAAAAGTGAAACCTAGGGTTTGAAGCAACACCACAACAGGGGCAGCTCTTAAGCTAGTTGGAGAGGCTTACAGGTATTGAAGACTAGTGAGCTTGCCAAGATCACCAACCAAAGTTCCAGATAACCTAGCGTTTCCTAGGTCCCTGCATTGTCAACAATAACACACCAAAGCTTAAGCTTAACACCACAAATTTCATATCTGATACTTTAGGGCAAAATAAAAGAAAGAAATAAGAGTTTCCATGAAGCTTACAGCCGTGTCACGCGGTTCTGTCGATCGCAAGTTACATGAAACCACGTACATGGATTTACCAGGGTTGGATCCCAGCTTTGCAAAACATTCAACGGATCGTTCAAATTTCTCCGCAAAGCATACAAAGCGTCACCTGCAACCTCCCAAAGGACAAATCCGTTAAGCGACCAGGCAGATTTAACGTAAAACAGATGTAAATTGAAAAAACCAAAGGCAAAAACAAAAATCTGTTAAGCGACCGAACAGATTTAAGGCAAAAGAGAAGTAAATTTAAAAAGCCAAAGGCAAGCCACCTTCAGAATTGGCAGCAACTTTAACACCGACGACGATTACTGACAACAATAACAGTCCCAAACGCTCCATTTTTTCTCTCCTTTCAGCCAGAAAAACAAAATAAAGACAAAATTTTCTTCTGTAAACAGCAAATATACCCCAAGCAAGCTCAACCAGATCGCCTTAAAAGCTTGACTGGCTTCACTTAAAGCAGCTAGTACGCTGAAGAGCTGTAAGTAGGCATGTGCATTTATAGTACTTCAAAGCTCCTCTTGCCTTCCCCACCCCCACCTTAAACGGTCACCATACTACAATTTATTCGCCACAATATTACAGTAGAGCCATGATTAATGCACTCTTGTGTACGAATATTTTTTTTTGCTTATCACTTTAATCTTTTGTTGACTTACAATTTCTTTTAATATCATGCAAATGGGAAACACATCTGTGTTTGCTTTTAGGGATTACTTACAACGGCGAATATTTGTGGTCTCCAAAGGTGATCTGCTTTTTACGCGGGTTCTGTGCATTCCCCCACAGAATTTTAATGTTTAGTGCTGCGGAGACGTCAAATTTTGGTATTATTAATTATTAATTGCTCTTCAAATTTTAGAGGTCATTTCAAGGCCTGTGTGTGATTCCACCAAAGGAACAGGAAAGATTCTAGTTTTATTTTATAGTCAAAGTCAAATCTTTTACCTATCACCAAGCATGTGGATAATCCGTGCGGAGTCACCTCAGATTGATAAGTCCTTTTTCAGCAAATTCCAGTGATGAGTGGAAAATCCTGGTTGTAATCACGACCTGTGGTGGTTTTCCCTCCATTTTCAGATCTCTGTAAGCTAAACGCACTACTTTTTCTTATCCCATTCTTTCTTTTTCTTTTATAGAATTTACTTCTTTTTCTTATCCTTTTTCTTTCTTTTGTCTTCATCCTTTATTCCTTTCTTTTCTTTTTCTTTTTATCAGTTGTTTATATCAGGATTAATATCAGGATTCAACTGTGTAGTGGTTTATAGTTTATATTAGTTGCAGATTATGTGATTAATATCAAGATTCAATTGTATAGTTGTCTATATCAGTTATAGATATCTAGTGTTATCTGCAAAATAATTTATAGAAGTTATGTTTTATTGAAATTGTATATTGTTTTGTTTGACAATATTTTCTGATATATATATATTGTTATTCTTAATATGAGGTTGAAGTGGCAGCTTCTCATTTGATAGTACTTGTATGAATTGCAATGATTTGATTGTACAACTAACTACTGATTAGTTTTTTTTGTATTGATCAAAGCAAAAGAAATTTACAAGAATAAGCTACCTGGTAGCAGATAAACCTCAGCCTATACAAAACATGAACATCAAAAACTAGGAACAACACAACGTTACAAAGGCTGTCAAAAAATCAGCCATTACAAACAAGGGACATATTACAAGAGCTGAATAGCATTTTACAATGATTGACTTCATTGTCCAGCTGAAACTTCACTATTTGGTCTTTGATCTGTTGTAGTTGTTGTTTGGCCCTCTCATTCTTCTTACATATAACTCGGATCTACGAAAAAAGAATAGCCCCCTGGAGACATATATCGGAGTAAAGCCGTAGAGTACCAACCACCTGATAATAGTTACTAGAAAACATAGCAACACATCTTTTTTTCCATATATTCTTCAAAACAACATGTTGGATTGAATCAGCAATAACATCTTTTTGCATACCAAAACCAAAAACAGCGTCTTTCCAAGTCAAATCATGATTAAAAATAGCTGAGAAGTCTCGGAAAATATTAAACCATAGCCTTTTAACATATATACAATCCCAAAAAATGTGTTTCAAGTTTTCCACACTATTACAAAAAGGACAGCTTGCTGGTTGGACCATAATACACTTCAACCTATCCCCCACAGTAGCTTGCAGTGCAGTATCTTCCAAGCCAACATCTGCGAGTCAAAATCAGCTTTGGAATGCCATATTTGAGCACTTAAATTAAACCAAATTGTAGAGCTAAATCTACATTTCCACTTTTGATTCAAACAATTAGCAATATTCCAACTAGGAATCATCTTCAGATATATATTTTTTAAAGGAAAATGGTTGAAATGGCTGAATGATAACCATTTCCAATCTCTAAAAAAATAGCAGTCCCTTGAAGTACATAATTTCATAGTAAGATCCATTGGCACAAGGGATTTAATAAAAATGATAAACTAAGTACATAATTTCATAGTAAGATCCACTGGCACAAGGGATTTAATAAAAATGATAAACTATTCATAACAAGAATTCAGCCTATACTGCTCCTTAATTTTGTTCCAAGGAGCCCAGTCAAGTAGATAAAGTCCCAAAGATTTTTAAATTGTCTAACACCCTTTTTCAACGAACTAACTACTGATTCTTATGATTATGTCATATATTCTTTGTATTTTATATTTAATCCATTATGATTTTTTCACATAATATCTTACTTGTTTTAGATTATACTTAAGTTCTTCATATCACTTGCTATACAACTAATCTACCCGTTCTTGATGATATTGTTTTATATTCTTCTTAATTTTATACATACTTTAATATAAAAAATTCAAATAATATTTTACTTGATTTAGATTATGTTTAATTCTTTTCATATCACTTGCTATGCAACTAATCTACTATATTTTTATACTTAATTTAATATAAAATATTCACATAATATTTTAACTTATATAATATTCTATATGTTTTAGAATATACTTAAACTATTTCATATCACTAGCTATACAACTAATCTATTTATACTTTGTATTTTTATACTTAATCCCATATAAAGAAATTATATAATATTTCAACATACATAATATTTTACCCAAGTTATTACATAAATTTTTTATACACTTAATCTATTGATTCTTGATGATATTGTTATATATCGTGGGTATTTATATATTTAATCCAATATAAAAAAATTCACATAATATTTTAACTTATATAATATTCTACATATTTTAGATTATGCTTAAATTATTTCATATAACTTACTAAAGACATTTTTTTAATAAAATTTTAACTACATGCAAATCGAGTTTTTTCTTTAAATTGATAATTTTTTTTATAATTTAATAAAATATTATAAATTAATTAAAAATAAATTATTAACATTTTTTAAATATACAAATACTTTTAGAAGTATAAGAGCATAAATATTTTTAAAAATATTTGTACTAAACTTAACACATTTTATAAATACTTTTAATTGTTTTTATAATATTATTTAGAAAACATTTTTTAAAATATGTGTATTTTAATAAATATTGTTAAAGTATATTTTAAATTTTTTTAAAAAAAATTATAGGGAAATATGCATTTAATGTAAAAGTTGTTCTTTTGTTGAACTGTTATGAGTAGGAACATTTAATCTATCAAAATTACTTTAAAATTATGATCATTATCTTTGTGAACTTTTTGTTTAGTCTAAAAATTATCATTAATCTTATAATTATACAAAAAAATTCATAATAAAATATAAAATATTATTAATTAAAGTTAATCAAAATTTAAATCATAGTACAAATTCTTAAAACAACACTTTTTAAACATTCATAACAAAAGAAACTTATAAAATTAAGATAAACAATCTTTTTTTTAGACTACAAAAGGGTAGCCGCCCTCTATAAACTGAGTGCGCCTAGTAAACTTTTTTCATGCAGTGTGTGGTAAACTTTTTTTAGTGATGCTAGTGTGACACCCCCAGGAGATGGTGGGGAGACTAACCTCGTGAGCTCTTGCTTGCAACAAGATGCAGACCCACCACCCCTAAGATAAATAATTTAATAACAAAATGTAAAATATTATTAATTAATAATATTAATCAAAAATTGAATATATCTTAATAAACATAAATATACTTCAAATTTTATTAAATAAAAATAAATTTATGATTCCAAATTTATATAATTTATACATTCAATTTTTAATTTTTATTTATAAATAATTATATTAAATTATAAAATCAAAATATTGAAAAACATATTATATTCAATGTCATTTAACATATAGTAGGTTTTTAGTCTATAGAATGATCAAAATCTTTGACATTCTTTAAATAAAATTAAGAGTCACTAGAACTTAGTGATATAAGAAAAATTAAATCTTAGCATCAATATAATTATTGGAATTTTATGATTGAGATAGAAATGAATGGAAAATACAATATTACATAATAAAAGAGAGTATTGGGTATACGAATATCAAGTGAATGATGATTAAAATATAGTTTGGATGATTAATTATTAATAGATCTTCTCAAATTTTTTATTTAGACTAAAAATTATAATTAATGTTGCAATTATACAAACAATCTAATTATAATAAAGTATAAAAGATTACTAATAATTAAAGTTGATCAAAATTTAAATCATGATACAATTTCTTAAAACAACCCTTTTTAGATACTCATAACAAAAGATCTTATAAAATTAAGATAAACAATTTAATAACAAACTATACAAAATTATTAATTATTAATGTTAATCAAAATTTGAATTAAAGTACAACTTCTTATAACAATTCTTTTAAATATTAATAACTTTTAAAAAATCTTACAAATTAAAATGTTTCTCTTAATACAAATCTTAATATTAAAAACATAATTACACTTTAAATTTTATTAAATAAGATAATTATGACCCTAAATTTATATGATTTATACATTCAATTTTTATTTTCTTTTATAAATAATTATGTTAAATCATTAAATCAAAATATTAGAAAATACTCATGTATATTAAGTTTTTAGTCTATAGAATAATCAACAGATCTTTAAATTGTAGTATCACTAGAACTAGGTGATATAAGCAAAAGTGAATCATAATGTTTTGATTGGAGGTAAGAAATGGGTTTTGAAGGGGCCTGAAACCCTTTACAAAATAAAGTAGTTGATTAAAAAAGAAAACAATAGTACGCAACAATCAACCCAATGACAATGAACTGACAACAAAAAAAAGCCAAAAAGAAGGCACCTAGCCAAAACTACTCCATATTGTTTAGAATCTCAACAACCTCCATTTCGCTAGAAGCCATCTTTTAGACATTATCCACAGTATCATCTAGACCTCTAAAGTAGAGGCCCCACCCTGAGCTTTCAATTTGTTTCTAGTTGTGGCCCTCGACCCACTAGTATTTACCTCACCAGTTAAAACACTACCTTGAACACCTCCCTTCTCACCAGCGCAATCCACATCCAGCAGCTTACTCGCACCAGCAATATCATCAATAGACACAATAACCTTTTTATTTTTTGAAATATTCATAGGGGAGATCACCTTGGCAGAATCAAAAATAGCCAAAACCTTAGGGGCATCTCCACTCTTCATCACAACATTCCATATTTTATCAATTCTATCCTCAAGGGATAAAATTCTTCCTTCCAAGTTCTGTCTCAAATTGATGGTTTCCTCTGCCATAGTATTTGCCACAATATTAAGAGATTCTATCAGATCATCAATTTGGCTTTGGACAAAAGGATCCTTAACTTTACTAGCAACACCTTTAATTCTAACATTTTTCCTGTTAATCTCATGGAAGAACCACTTAAAAATTTTAAACAACATATTGGCACTATCACGAGCCAAACCCAGCACACCAACATCCTCTCTGTCAAAGTTCTCAATCCTTTTACCCACAACAACATCCTCAACAATAACATGGTCCTTATTAGCAGGACTATCCTTACCAAGTTGCCAACAGAGACAGGGATCTTCAACTTTCGAATGGAGCAGGGAATTTCCTCCACAACAACCTTCCTTTTCATCAACCTATCCACATCCGTTTTACTAGTTCCCACAGTTTGTCCTCCACCCTCAGCCCTTTCCTTCCCATGCTTTTGTATCCCAATATCAGCACCCAGAGACGCCTCACCAAAGAAACCTCTAGCCATGGAAAGAGGGAGACCCTCCTCCAAGAGTTGGCCAACAGTTCTCAACAGCCTTCTTTTTGGGCTCCCATCCTCAGTCTCTTAGAGGAAGCTTCCCCATAAAGTTCATTTTTTTCCTTTACCCCCTTAGAATGAACATTCACTGCCACCTCCTCGCTACAAGTCGTATAGCCCTCTTTTTCATCCAACTTCCTTTTCCCAGTCTTACCCAGAATAGGGGAATTAGGGCCCTCCTCCAAAGAGGCATACAAGTTCGGGACATAATCAACATCATCAACCCTATTAGACTCAGACTCTTTGTTCAAAATAGGCCTCCTCTTCTTAAATTTCTTACTAACCCTTTCCTCTTCTGACACCATCTCATAACCCTCCCGGGGTTTAGCAATATCTTCCTTTGGGGACACAAAAGGTTTTTGCACCTCATGAGATTTGATGTGTTTATAGATCAAGAGAATTAACTGCACATGCAGGTCAGGGTTCATGGGGTTTTTCATATGATCCTTAATCCTTGAATCAAGCAATATCAAAAAATAGTAAGGAAAGGAAATCCTTTTCTTATGCCTGAAATGGTTAAGCAAAAAGAAATGATAAGTGTTAATCGTCGTATACCTTCCTTCCAAGGTGACATACCTCATAATCTCTTCCACAACATCCTGCCACAACGCTTTTAGGGAGCTCCTCTGATAACCCCCACTCTTCACCATCTTCAAATCGACAGCCTCATTCCCTTTAAAGAAAATAGACATCGCAACCTATGATTCTTTTTTGTCTTTGAATGCACCTTCATACCATGCGTAGCCAGTCCAGTAATTTAAGCTATGAAATCTTTATCAACCACGACTTCCCTTCCACCCAAATTCAGGGTTCTCTCATTCCACCCTTGAGCAACCAAATAAGTGACTTGGGGGTTGTTACCATGCAATTTCTCCATATACGGGGTTAAGCCACCCTTCTCTAAAATATCCCATACCTCCTTCTTCAGCTTAACAAAATCACAAGACTTAGGCTCGACACAGTATCTATCCCCACCCATCGTAGAAGACTTAACAAACAAAGGCCAAGCTCAACATCAAAACCTCAGGAGAATAAGACAAATATCATGTAGAGCAGAATTATAAAACAAAAGACTATGGAAACTAAGGCAAAAAATCACCTAGAATCCGTGCAAAGCCAACAAAAGGATAGAAGAGAAAAGAGGAAATAGAACTCCGATCCATGTGAAATTCATTCTTCATATTTAAAACTTGAGCATCCCCATTCATAATAATAGGCCACGCGATCAAGGACATGCACCACTCAATACAAAATAAGATGAAAAGCAACATGAGATTAGCATTCATTGTTAATAATAGTCGTTGCCTCATAAGGAATAGGGTCATTTAAATCCCACTCTTTTCTTTCTCTAACACCAAAGTTAGCGAAGAAATCAGCTAACATATTTTCCTCTCTCAAAATATGGGAAATATAACCAGTATCAAAAGAATTGATCATTTCAATGGAATCCCTAACCAAGGCCTCAATAGTCCAAGACGAAGGAGAAGCATTCTTCAAGTTATTTATAATGATCAGAGAATCACCCTCCACCCAGACCTTCCTATACCCTTTTCTTTGAGCCATTTTGAGTCCATGATAGGCTGCAGCCACCTCCGCATAGTGGTTGAAGTAAATCATAATGTTAATATGACAATATGTTGAACTAGCAAAGAGATGTGGATAGGCTGATGAAAAGGAAGGCTGTTGCGGAGGAAACTGCCTGCTCTATTCAAAAGTTGAAGACCCTTGTCTCCATTGGAAAAGGTAAGGATAGTCCTGTTGATAAGGACCATGTTATTGTTGAGGATGTTGTTGTGGATAAAAGGATTGAGAACTTTGACTGAGAGGATGTTGATGTGTTGGGTTCGGCTCGTAATAGTGCCAATATGTTGTTTAAACTTTTTAAATTGTTTAAATCATAATGTTAATATAATTATCTTATTGAATTAGCTCAATGATTTAAAATATAATATTACATAAAGATAGAGTATTGGGTATCAATAAGACTATTAAGGGAGTGATCAAATTACAATATAGTTTAGACAATTAATTATTAATAAACTTATGTGACATGTTTTCTTGAGGTGTATAGAAGCATATAAGATTAATATTTATAAGATTTTTTTTTATTTTTTTCATATTAAATAATGTTAATCTTTAATAAAAAGTAGTTATGAAGATTGTAAGAAACACATGTACTAATTTAGGATAAAATAAGCATGCTCTTTTACATCAAGAAATAGAAATAGAAATAGAAATATGTGAGACTTCATCTTTGATTAATTATGAACGTGAGTAACATCAAGAAATACAATTCTATCATAGTTATAGCATGTTCCAACTCATAATGAAATTAACAAGGATCTATAAATAGTGAAGAGTGTTCTAAATTAGAATATTTTTTCCAATATTATATTGAATATAAAATTTGTGATTCTCCTAGATGAATAACAATAGTGTTGATTATGCTAAGTTTTAAATAACAAGTTATAAATTTAATTAAATTACAATGGATGCACCTACCTCTTCATGAGATTGTAAGATGTTTATATTTGGTGGATTAATTAATCCACAAGTTGGATTGTTGAATAAGTATGGCCTAATTGTTGCATCACCGAATTCCTCTACAAAGGACCTCAGAAATATAAAAGTATAGAAATACCAAAAAGTAGATAAAAAAATCTTTATAATGATGTCCAAAATAACACTTAGATGATCTAAAATATTTTTGGATCATTTTCCCCTCCTTGAGTTTCTACATCAGATGAGGGAATTTTCTATGAACCTAGTTCTTAGTGAGCTACTTGTACTTATGAAAAAATTGCCCACCTTCCACACTATATTGATCCTTCATCTCCTTGACCAATATATCAATGATATGGTCTATAATAAAAAGAGTGACAATTCCAAGGTTAAGTTCAAGCTTTTTAATTATTCTACACATAATTATGTAGTTGAAAACCTTTTTCTTTCCCTTTTTTTATGGATTGAATATGGATTTTAATAATTATGTGTTCTTTATAGACCACATTAAAGACTAAAATGGATGTGAAGCCTTTTACCCTTATCTAAAATAATGGTCTTTAGTAGTCCAAAAGGGACCCATACAATTTCAAAGAATGTCTTGGCAATGCCTTCTATAGAGAGCCCTTTATCACAAGGCATCATAATAGCCATCTTTAAGAATTGTCAACCATAAAATATTCATAATCATGACACCATCATCTTATAAGAAGGCTAAAAATAAAATACATGGAAATAAACTATCAAGGCTTGACAAGAATTACCTATTTTTCATTGGTTGGATTTGCAATGACAAAATTAAGCAAGATTTGATGTCTTATTTTTTCCAAAGTAACACGCCAATTGATTATAGCGAAATTCTCATATCACCCTCTCATGATCATCAAGAGGAACAAAATTTCATCTTATATATCATAATATTTTATTTAAAATGTTACATGAATAAGGACAAACACGATATTAGCAACCACATAACCATACACATGTATTAGGATTAGGAGACAAGGGGTGATCCCACAAAACTAGTTTACAATTCCATTGAGGAAGGGAAATTGCCAGAATGCTCCAATGAAGAAAATTTTGGGTTTTTAGGGGTTCACTCGAAGGGGGGAGTTCGAGCGAACCCAAAAATGGGTAAGCTCGAACCCCCCTTCGAGTGAACACCTTTTGATGATTTCATCCCTTTTGACACCATTTTTTAAGGAAAACAAAGGAAAATTTGCAAAACAAGGGGGTTTGAGAAAATCCCCCTTCGAGCAAAGGGGTCAAGGGGGGTTCCCTAGAACGCCCCTTTTTTGCCCTTCTCCCCCTCTTCTACCAAATTTCTGCAAAATTTGTCTTTTGAAGCTTGGGGTGAGGATGAAAATGGAGGAAAATTCACAGACACAACTGGATGATGGTAGTCCTTGGAATGAGCTATCCATCAAATATAATTTTAATATGTTTTGGTTTTATTATGTATTTTTTTAGTTTAATTAAGCATAGGTTTTCACCGAAAATCAAGATCTTTGTTCTACACATGTGGAAAAAATAGCAGATTATCAATTTTTTTAAAAAAATATCCATGCACTAGATATTGATGTCCCTAATCCAACAAAAAAAAAGAATGTTGATACATACAAAAAAAATTATGTGTTACCAAGTAAATCATGTCTAAATTGTAACTGGTTTGACTTCAAAACTTAATTAAGAAAAAATATTCAATGAAATACATATGAAACAAATTGCATGCACTGGATATCATAGTTATGAATCTAAATTCTAATTTAAAATTAGAATTTTATCCTTCATAGAAAAAAGTTATGTGTTAGCAAGTACACACCACTCTTTAAAAATGGTGTTCACTGTTAAAAACTAATTTTCAAAGGAGATGGAAAAAGAAATGCAATATGATTCCAAAATTTTTAAAATATATATATTTAGAATCTATAGACAAAATATCACAAATCAATAGTTTGCATCATCTTCAAATCCCTCACGGTTTAGAAGCTATAGGTGCTCGAAAGTGAAGATTTAGTTAAAAAAAATAGTTCAATGTCCAATTTGGCCAAAAATTGTAAACCAATATTGTGGGATCACCCCAATATGTTTTATACACTTTGCAATTCCTAGATCTAGTCAAAATTATTTAATATTTATAATATCATAAATAATGTGCCCATATAGAAAATAGTGTCTCACTTGGATATAATCTTAAGATTCCATAACATGGCAATCTCTACCACTTGTTAATTGTATTGTAGTATATGCACAGATGTTTAGGTCACATGTAATATATGTACGAACTTATCTATGAAATTTCAAGATGTGTAAAAGATCTATAACATGAAAGAGAATGTAAGGAGTTACAAAGTGGGCTAGAAATTCATGGAAGACCTAAATTTTCCTTTGGCCCTAAGTGGGGTGGAAAGAAGAGTGAAAATCCACTTCTTGGACTCATTGCATACAATCAAATGAAAAAGGTAGCTTATGAATCATTTAATCACATTCTCAAATCACCAAATGGATCATCTACACCTTAGAAGGTGATACACCACAACAAAATTTTGTCTATTATAGAATACAAACTACCACTATTGGAAATCCTTAGAAGGAAGTTTATTGGAAGGATAACATCTTAATGACCCCTTACCTCAAAACTAATGGCTACAATTTTTTAATTATAGTTGGAGGGCTTGAAAAGTTGTCTCCTAGCAACTCATTAGGTATGATCAGTCACAAAAATATTGTTAAACTTCTTCTCACCCTCTATTTGGTGGAAGAGGTTGATTTAATAATATGGCTCACTCTTAGATATAATTCCCAAATTTCAAGTGTCTATTCACAAAGGGTATTCAAACTTTTAATGATCTTTGGGACTTATCCCATTTTTAATGGAAGTCATTGATGTATCTCAAGTAGGATAATTAGCCAATAATTACCAAAATTTAGAGTTTGATTCCTCTCTCTCACCCTCAATCCCAATGTCTTTCCATTATACTTTCCCAAATGGATACCACTGACCCCAAGCTTGAAGTATCAACAATTTCCCCTAAAACCAAATTATAAAATAATTCTCCTCTAGTTCCTTTGTCACTCACCATTGTATAAATTAAAAATATAATTTTTATGTTAGCTACCATTTAGAAAAATATCTTCCTTCACTTGTAGATGTTGAAATCCAATGCTCAATCTTAGATTATTGCCTAGAATCTCCTCCATATCAAACTACTTGTTGGGTCATGTCCTTATTGCATTCACCCTACTCCTACTTGCCACCATTATCATGCTCCCAAGTCTATTAAACATGTTTTTTTGGATCTACATGAATGTGAAAATAATTTGGGTCATCCTCTAGTCCTTCCTCTTGACTCTCTTGGGTTTTAGATTTAGAGAATATAGTGGTTGAAATATGCAAGGAAACTATAGTGAAACTTATTTGAAAGTATCATTGTTTGGTAACATTGTATACCACTTACTCTCCATATTAAATTCAAATGTAGTACTTTTCAACCCTCATTGTCTTCAACTTGTAAATCTCTCTATTATTATGAACCTGATCAATTCTAAGTGATCAAAACATCACTCAAAAGTTGTGCAATCTATAAACCCAAGTTAATCAAATTAGATAAAATATTGTAGGAACCAATATGCCAAATTCACCCTACTCATACTTGGAACTAGTTGACCTCAAACTACTTGTCGACTCATATATTGCTTCATTCACCCTATTCATATTGGCCCCCATTGTCATGCTCCTAATTTTAGTAAACATATTTTGTCAACTTGTGTGAATATAAAAAAATTGGGACACCCTCCACTCCTCCCTTTTGGATCTTCCCACTCTTGGTTTATGAATTTTTAGAGAATATAGTGTTAGATACATGTATGCAAATTTTGGTAAAATTTATTTGGAAGTTTCATTATTTGGTAGCATTATCTACCTTTTACTCTCATGAAATTCAAATGCAATTCATATTTTATTTTGAAGGAATAGCTTGAGGCACATTAAAACCTCACTTATATGGTGTGAAATCTATACACTATGGGAACTATGATGCTAAATTCACACTCCTTGGACACATGAAATTCCTCCACTTCACACTTCATATTGAGTCTCATCCCTTCTTTATGGACACCCTACTCCTACTTTCCCTCATTGACATGCTCCTAAGTTTGAAAACATGTTTTGGGACTAACATAAATGTAAAAAGAACCTAGGGTGTCCTCTAGTCCCCCTCTTCACTTTCTTCACTTATAACTAGTTATGAAAGACCATACTCTTAGACTTCAAAATTTATAAGAATGTAATTTTTGAAGCATGCAAGAAAGTTATAGTTAAACCTACTTGGAAGTTTTATCATTCAAAACATTCTCTATCTCTTTCTCTCCTTATGAAATTTAAAAATAATCTTTCTACTCTAATGTGCAAGTTTATCTTGTCCATCTCTTTGTTGTTATGAAGGACCAATTCCAATCATATAAAAACATTCTCAATAGGTGTGCAACATGTATGCCCCTAATCAAATCAAACAAAACACTATAGGCACCAAGATGCTACCTTGATGGCTAATAGTTGAGGAATTTGTGGCATATTTTTCTCTTATGTATTGGATTCTCTACTGAATCCATGTTGTATTCAGTCTATACGCTACTTTTTAATTGCTAATGATTTTAGGTTATGTTTTTGAATGTTTTTTTTATAAATTAGTCTTGTTAAATCTGTATTCACAATCCTCAATTAACGACATGATTAGTTTTATATTTTTAGCTGGTAACATCATATCCATACAACAATCTTGTGTTAAATTCCAATCAATATTTTAATTGTTCTATTACAATATTAAACAATTCTTGAATAATTCTCTATAATACTTTAATATAGTATAAAAATATATTATGACAACACTTTAACATGTTTATTAATATCTTGTAAAAGTTTATAAAGTTTAATTAGGTATTTTAGCACCTTAAATGTTGTGCTTATATGTATAATAAAATAATCATTTACTAAAGTCATATCATTTATGACTTTTTCAAAAAAAAGTTACGAAAAAATATTTTAATTGTCCTCATTAGTAAGATGGAAATAAAGCATTTTTTAGACTGATTAAAAAAATTACACTTATAATTTTAATTATTAAAAAATATGTGCATTTAATAATTTAAAAATTAATATAATTCTAAAAATAAGAAGTATTTGTTTAACTTTTTTTTAATTAATAATACTTATTTTTAATAATTTTATTTAATAAATATGACATTAAAATATCACATCTCATACATTTATCATTTGGTGCATTAAATATACACCATGTGTCATATAATTGTGTTCATACCTAAATACTCATCTATGTTTCATATTTTTTCCACTACTTTAGATGCTATTATGCATAGTTGCATCCTTAATGTTCAAAAAGTATTTTTTACAAAATCATTTTCTATCTCACATGACATGCAAAGCTTATCTCATGCACAAACAACCATTAAATGCTAATTACAACTTAACAAACAAAGAGATTAAGTTTAAGGGGTTGAGATCAAGTGGCTAAAAAATTGGGTAGTCGGTATTGTAAATACCCAAGTCAATCTCTAAAGTGGCATCTAAGGTAGAATTTTAAGTGGTGACTATATGTCTTTCATTATTTGGGTTCTAATACTAATTTCTAAGTTGTTTCTTTTAAAAACCTAATTATTGTATTACTCATAAAGAGCTAAATGTTTGCATTAATTGGTTATTAAAATTTTAGAAATATCAAAAATTATAGGAATGATGGTTGTGTGAAGAGTGAACGCACTGCTAAGGAAAGCTCACGCCTTGTAGCAGGTCACAACCTGCATGCAGGTGTGCCCTACTTGCATGTGATTTGTGTGGAGTTTTAAGGAGTTCGAGGGTTTTAGAATTGAAAGGGTGGGTTTTTTTTTCTATCTGGGGGTTGGGGTTTTTTATTATTTTGGTTTTGCTATTCCTTTTCTCTTCTTTTTGGGTTGTGCATGTTTGGTCTTAGGTATAGGTTCGAGGCTGGCATGGAGATGGATGTTGCTCCTAAGGTTTTTGACATTATGTCATTCTCAAATGTGGTAATGGGGATTGATTTTTCCCCAACTAATCATACTACAATTGTAAATTTTATGAATAATGCTTCAAATGGTGTAAGATCTTCGCGAGGTGATATCTCTTGAGTTCCAAACGTGAATGGTGTTTTGGTTAGGAGTGAGACTCATTTATCATGCTTTAATCTATAATTTCATGGGAATCAGGGTCTCTTTCCCATTTCTTGAATCCTGAGCTCATTGAACTTGGAACCTAGAGGAAGACATGGAGGCGATGCAAGCAATGGATGGCTATTTTATGGTGGTATTTTCATTCCTGGAAGATTGAAATAAAGAATTTGATGGAGGTCCATACTTTTACAATCAAGTTGGGCTATTCATTAAACCTTGGCATACTAGATTTAATCTGATTGAAGAGATTCTATTCAAGGTTCTAGTATGGGTGTGTCTTCCCTGGCTCCCGGTTGAGTTCTGTAGGAATGACACTTAGCACATGATTGCACTTTTGTTGGGTAAGTCAGTGGGGCCATCACAACAAACATTGGATATAAGAAGGTTCTCTCTTTGGCGCATATGTATGTGGAGATCGATTTAAATAACCTGTTGCTAGATTCATTAGAACTTCAAGTTGGGTCCACCTCATGGATTCAACAACTAGACTACGAGACTATTCCCTTTCAGTGCCAATTTTTTTAGAATATGGTCACCTACAATGAAAATGTCTTAAACTTAATGTCTTTGATACTTCCACTAGTGGAGCTTAAGCTAGATACCCCCTTGCTTTGCACCATTGAAAGATAAAGGAAAAACCCCTATGCCTGAAGGGGTAACATATAAATAAGGTTTTGTTCTAGTGAAGTCTCACAATAAGGGAAGGGGAATAAAGAACCCTTAAGGACAGGAAAGATGATGTAACTAGTTTTAATAGGTTTGAGGCCCTTGAAGATCTAGATCAACAAATGGATGATCCCTATAAGGGTATAATTGTTGATACTTCCTTGGAGGTGGAGCAGTTGGCTTCCAAAAAGGATGAGAGTGGTAATATCTCAGTGGAAATAGATACTAAGTCATTGATGGTTTTTGGTTATAATCTAGAGTCTTTTGTTTTACCAGTTATTCCAGTGGAGATTGAGGTGGATGTTGGTCCAACCATGGATCGGTTGGATTCGTAACTAATGGTAGAGGCTCATGATCTTGGTAAGGGAAACTTGACTTCTTCTTCTTTGGGGTTGCACAAGAAGAACTTCAAGAAGGGGAACTCTAAGAAACCCTCCAAGGCTGGGAGGAAGAAAGCCTAGGATAAGATCAAGTTAATGGGTGAGAAATTTTTTGGTGGAGTTAGGTTTAGTTAAACCTCTTGAATCCCATTTCTCTAAACCCTAGAAATGATTGTTCTCTCTTAGAATGTGAGAGGGTTGAATAACATCCCTCGACAAAAGGATATTCGGGAAATGATCAAGGCCCATTCCCCCGATGTTATGTTTATTCAAGAAATTAAGTTGTTTGTGGAGGGCATGGTCAAGCTTTCATCCAAGATTTTGTGGCATGGTTAATGTCAGTGCATTAGGGCATTGGGAAATGCTGGTGGGATTACATGTCTTTGGGACAAGAGAAAGATCTCCCCCTCGTGGTGGTTTACGGGTAGGCATTCCCTATCAATGGTTGCTTCAAGTTTTGAATTTGGAGAAATCTTGTTGCTCTTGATAATGTCTAAGCTTTGACTGATTTGGATTGAAAGCTTTACCTATGGGACCATATAAGGTATGCGAGATATTTAGCTCCTTTGTTTCCTTGGGTTGTGGCTAGGGAATTTCATTCTATTCTTAGTCTTGATGAAAGGAGGGGCAGTTTGGATTGTCTAGAGCCCTCTTTGATTATGTTTAGAGATAATATAACATTGCTAAATTTGATTGATATAAAGCCTCTCAATAGATTTTTCATCTAGAGTAATAGGAGGTGTGGTGTGGATTCTATCTTTGAGAGGCTAGATAGGTTCTTGGTTTCAAGTTTTTGGTTAGGAAATCAATGGAATTCCAGTTCAAAAATTCTTGATTGGAGGGGCTCAAATCATTGGCCTATAAAATTATTGACACATGGGAGGGTTAGTACTAAGAATCCATCATTCAAATTCTAGCTCATGTGGTTGTGTGAGCCTTCTCTACAGGACCTTATGAAAGATTGGTGGTTTAGAGGTTTGCCTATGTATGGGTCATCAATGTATACCTTCGTCAAGAGGCTTCAATTTGTGAAACTTTAGTTAAAGAAGTGAAATAGAGAATGTTTTGGGAATGTCTTTAAGGAGAAATTAGCAGTGCAGAATTGTCTGGATTCCATCTCTAGGTATATTAGAGATTATGGGATTACCTAGGAGTCTCTCATAGAGGAAGAAAATGCGCTGAAGGAGTTATTTGAATGGGAGTTGTAGGAGGAATTATTCTAGAAATAAAATTTGAGAATATAATGGCTCTAGGTAGGAGATAAGAATACTACCTTCTTCAACTTTGTTAAATCCAAGGGACATGGAAATTTAATTTCCGCTATTGTATCTTGGACCAAGGTGCTCAGTTATCCTCTTTCGGGATATCCTGGCTTGGGCTCTTGATCCAAAAGGGGTTTACTCGATGGCAATTAGTTATCGGGAGTTGGATAGAAGGAAATATTAGGAGGATGAAGTCCCTTGGTGGAAACATGTTTGGAATATGTTTGTTTGGCCTAAGTGTAATTTTTCTTGTGGTTAGTTACTCATAATAGATGTCTTACTTGGGTTATTCTTTTGAAGTGAGGCTTTCAGGGTCCCTCAATTTTATATCTCTATGATGGTAGTGAAGAGTCCTCTTCACATTTGCTCTTTCAATGTGCCTTTTTCCAAATCTATTTGGTATTTCAGTGGGCGGTGTGGAGACACTCTTGTGTGCATTCTCTATCCCTCACTAAGTTTTGGAGAACCTTGGGAAGGCCCCTTGCTCACTCTTTCCCTCCCCAAGTGGCATAGACTATTGGGCCTTCTTGCATCCTCTAGCAGATAAATGGTTGGAGAGGAATCGTAGGATTTTTTAGGATACAAAGTTGACGGAGTTACAAGTTTGGTAGCAATTTTTTGGGTATGCTTCAAGAGACTATTTCAACTAAATGTAAGGTTGGGGCTCCTTCGGATGTTGGGGAGGTTGTGGTGTTGTAGGTCCAAGTGGGTTTGAATGCATTGCACTCTAGAAGGACTTGTTCAAATGGGAGGAGAAACCCCAATAGGAAAATCGAGTGTGATGGCAGGTGGTCACCAGCTCCTGATGGGATATTGAACATTAAAACTTATGGTTCTTCCAGGGCTAATGTGTGTTATGCTAGTGTGAGAGGTGTGGGGAGAGACAACTTTGGGGTTGTCCTCTTCTTCTAGATAGATATTAGGGCCACCAAACTAATAATCTCATGGAGGCTCTTGCTATTCTTATTGCCTTGGAAAATGTGTGTGCTCTTGGCTAGCGCAAGATTATTTGTGAATCGAGTTCTCAAGTTGTGATTAATTTGTTGAGTAAGCAAAGTTTTGATTGGGTGAATTGGAAATTGATGTTGGTTGTGCAACATATTCATTAGTTAAGCACTTCGCTGGAGGTGGTGTCCTTTGTTCATATCCCGAGGGAGTGGAATAATGTTGCTGACTTTTTATCTAAATGGGCTTCTGAGTTTATGGGTGATTGGAAGGTTGATGATTGGGAGCACCTTCCCGGTGATTGTGCCTAGAAATCAAAGATGCTGATTCAAGAGGATATTCACAGTCCTTGAATAGGTTCTTGTTGTCCTAGTTTTGAGGACTTGTTTGGGTGCCTTTTGTCCCTTTCTTGTTTATGGTCTTGATTCTTGTATTCCTGGATCTTCTTTGATTAAATAAATTTGTACCCATTTTTATTATTAATGTTTACATTAATTAACTTTGTTGTTTGTTTGAACTATATTTATAAACTATCATAAATATTTATAAAAAAATAAAGGGATTAAAAGATAAATGAATGCAACTCATAGAAAGACATAAATATCTAGAAACTACTATAATAATCACACATGATGGATACTTTAATAGCAAAATCTCTATCAATATAATTGCACACACCCATCTTCTCTTAAGACTTACTATATAGATAAATCTTGAGATGATCTAATATATACTTGTTAAAACAAATAAAAAATCTAATTCGAATTAACTAAAACAAATCTTCAAATATACCCAACACATTATCCTATAACAAAAAAAATATAATACCACTATAAAAGTAATACAACTGCCATACAAACACATCTCACATCTCTATTTTCTTATACTTCCCTTTTATAACCACTCTCTACTTCTATTCTTAATATAATCATTGAAAAACAAAAAACTTTAATGAATGCTAATATATGTTTATGCTTTAAATTCACACTACATTAAACTAATAATGATAGAACAATAAAGCAGGCTAATTGTTATTTTAAAATGATACGTTGGTTTCATACTCGATTGGTCCTGTCATATTTATTATCTTTTCCTTTGGAATGGAATGATGTATTGGTAGCATCCTTTGACTTATTATTATTCAATCACAAATTGATTGGACTCTTCATGCAAATATCATAAACACAACTCCACTTTTTTCCAAAGGCGTGAATTATGGTGTCCCCGTAACTCCACACAAGAACACTACTTTATACTGTCATTATGTTCTTAAAATTGACATTAAAAAGTTCAAAATTATATTGGAGAACATCACTTCAAAATTAACTTCTTTCCTGCTACATAACCCATTAAGGATGAATTTATGTTTTTCTATTGGTATCATACTTTTCTGTATGTTGATTAAGTATAAAAATATAAAGAATATATACCAGTGTCAATAAAAATATCGCAGTCTATAAAAGTATTGTCAAACAACTGTAATTTAATGAAGTGTTGTGATATAGACTTCACAACAGAAATAACACAAAACAATTTGTACAATTTAGAAAATATGATCAAGTATACAAATATAGAGAATATACAGTAATATCGATAAAAAATAATAGTCTAATTATACAGCTAAACTATTTTGATTCATAATTATTGTCAAACTATCGCATCTCAACAAAATACTTCTATATAGACTTCACACTAAAAACAACATAAAACAACAATGAACAGTTAATGCTATGAGGTTTCCACAATTCATTATGCTTTGAAAATTGCTGTTTCTGGAATCTGATTGCATTCGAGTTTTTTGCATCAACGTTTCGGATCACACTCCATGATACATCATGGAGTGTGATCCAAAACATTGATCAGATCACACTCCGTGATCCATCAGAAATGTTGATCAGAATTCTGATAGATCATGGAGTGTGATCTGATCAACTTATTAGATCACACTCTGTGACGAATCACAGAATATGATCTGAAATATTGATAAAAAAAAATCGAACACAATCAAATTTCACAAACAACAAAATTCAAAACAATAAACAACATAAAAAATACTATCAAACAACAGTATACAACTCACATAAAACATACAAATAATATAAATTATTTTGAAGTCAAATATCTACAACTATTATAAACAGTCCCAAAATCTAAAATTCAAACCTGCCGACATCTCCACCTTTAAACTGATACATTTGAAATGATTTTAATCACCCCCCAAACATCTATCTAAGCGTAAAAGGCCAAATATTTGATATCCAGTGTTGTACAACTGCACTTCGGCAAGTGCAGACCATGTGATCCCATTGTTGTGAATGAAAAAGGTACAGTCGCCAAGATCAATGCAATATCTCAAGAAAAGATGTGGTCCCTTTCAACTTTTTAAAAAAAAAAGACAGATTTGCACTTGAGAAGTCAATAAGCACAAGCCGAGCACTTGCAACTTTAGTTCAAAATGAGGGACAGCTATTATTTACAGAAATGTTTTCTAGAAGGAATTAGTGTTTAAATATTACGAAGTTTTGTCAACAAGGATTGCACCAAAGTCAAATAATCATGTGATTTGGTACTTTTAAATTAGAACTGTATCATTGAGTTTAAAGTTTTGATTTATTGTTATTTCTTTATTCTTGTACAGAAATAAATTGTTTTATATAAATAATTTAGATTCATTTTAGAGTTTGGATGATAAACCGTAATTTAGAAATTAAATAGGAGGATAGACATATTTAATTTTAAAAATACTAAAGAAATATTGTTGATTTTAAATTGAAATTATCTATTATAAGTATATAAATTAATGTTTTCAATTTTGAAGATGTTTTGTATGTTCAAATTTTCTTACAATTCAATTCTAAGATTCTCAAGTTTGAACCCAAGTATCACGACCTTGATTTGATATGGAAGAATGAACCTAGTTGGATGAGAATAAAGTGATAGAATGCGTGTGCAAAGGTCTTCTTGTCTTCTCCTTCCTCGAGTCTAAATCTATCAAGGCAATATTTAGAAATATCTTTAGGGAGATTGTCTAGTCAATATGGTCAATTTTTCTTAGGTCAATCTCATAAATGAATTGAATTTATAGTTCTAAACAAATATTTGAGGATAACATGTGCTAACATGCAAATAGTCATATGATACTAATGTAACCCATAATTCTTTATCCCATTAAAAATTGAAGTGTGCTCTAGATATTCCTTTTTGTCCACCTATACATACTAGGTAATGCATTAATTGGACATTGAATGTCCTAAAATACCAAAACATAATGATATTTTACACACATATGTACCAAGTTGACTTGTAATGACTACTGAAAATAGGTGGAAATTTTAAATTTGAGGATTTCAATTTTCTGTTCAATCCTAAGTGGCATGGAAGTGAACCAAGTTGAGAAAATGATCAAAATGAATGTATGGAGATAAATGTTGATATGAATGGATAAAAATTTAAATATGTTGAGTTTTATGCTAATGGAGATTAAATAAGGTTGAATGTTTGAGAATATGTGTAAATAAAAATAAGTAGATAGGGAAATGTATTGGGTCATGAGGCAAACTTAGTAGAAGAGTGTCCCACTTGTTGATATGTAATTGTATTAAGACATTCCATCATGATGGAACAAAAACTAAATGGGAATTTGCACGAGTATGTAATTTTCACCATTAATTTTTTTAACCAATCAAGTGAGGTGTAAGGATCATCTCTTATTCTATTAGTATAAGAATACAATTTATACTAGTTCTTGCCTAGATTGATCGACAATAAAGAGTTCATTATAACATGGTAGTGGATAGATCTACCATACATTCTAATAAAAAAGATACTTTCTATCCATATCATTTGAGAGGTCCATAAACAAACCCTACACAAACTAAGACTAGTAACAAGTGAATCCATAAGCAAACTCATGTTATTGGACAATGGCAGATGTTTCCATTAAATACCACAAACATGTACCAAAATCCTTCAAATTTGGTGGAAAACTAGTCAAGCACTTGGGAACTTGGAACTATAGATGTTGTCCTCCCTTTAGATTAGTCCCACATGCCTCTATAATAACTTGATAGCCTTAGTGGCTTTTTCCATGTTGAATTTCTCCTAAAGAAATATTATTTGAGGTGCATAAATCCAACACAACCATAGTTGGATTGTATGTCCCTATAACATCTTTGAGAACATCTTGAATGATATTGTCCTCCTTGATTAGGGCTAGTGGTATTGTCTTGATGTCATGAATCATTCTATTTGAAGCCAACTCTTTGAATTTTGAGCTAAAGCATGGGGGAGAGGAGAGCTTAATAGGGGTTTATTTATCAATTGCTTCATCTGTCCCAACCCTAAACTTCTCCCACACATAAATATTTTCATAATTCCTTCATAAGCTCTTTATCACCTAATTCTTTTTAAATATTTAAGTTTTATTGAGTTTTATATTTTGGTCTTCTTGATGGTCATTACACAATGGATGCCAATTGATAATGAGAAATTTTATTGCTCACTAATGTATGATTTAAAGAATGACTAACACACCTAATGTGTCTAAATTAAGGGGAAATGCATGGTTTCCAATGTTGTTTAGTGACTTGTTAATTTCTAAGGGACTTAGAATGATACCTCTAAATATGTAGCCTTATATGCATAATTTTAAAAATTTAGCTCCTAAGTCAATGGTTAACAATTATATTATAAAAACATTGGCCTTAGAAGGCAAGAAATTGAGTTTTAAAATTCAAAGATAGAATCACACCTATAATCCTATTCAAGAGACAAGAACACAAATTATGATTGTGACCAAGGTAAACTATTGGGACGTAAATTAGACAGGTTCTAAACAAGAAAATATAGTTGGTTGAAGGACGAATCGCACATTAGGGTAGTAAGTGTACCGAAATAGTCAAATTGAATGCATCTAATACATCAACTTGAAGTAATATGAAATTAGAGTAATAAAATATTATAGTATACACTTTTCTACTCTAGCCTTATATAATTAGCTTGAGCTTGTGAATAACTACAATGAAAACATATTTTATTTAAAAACCACCAAATATTATATATTAAATTTGTCTTATGGTAAGAGTGAAGATGCATTTTGTTTTAAATACTACAAATCTTAGAAAATTACGTTTAATGTATCAAAAACGCTTAATATCATCACCATCAATTACAAGAAAGAGCCACTCAAAATGTTAGGTTAACATACAAAATCTACTCCCCATAAACAACTAAAACAAATCCAAACGTAAACTATATCTAAGAAAATAACTAGCAAAATTTAATCTTAAATTCAATCATTAACATTTACTAAAATTTTAACCAATCTAATTAAAATTTCAATTATTAATATGTTTTAAAATTATAATTAATATAAAAATAATTAAATTAATTTGAACATTTTAGAGCAAAATAGTGTTTATATAAATACTATGAAAATAAATAAAACAATGGTGTTATATTATCTTACATTTCAATTTTCATTTACATTTTTTTTTTGTCATATTTTTATATTCTTGAATTTTTTGAATTGTTTTCATTTTGTTTAATGGTCTATAAGCATAATATCACAAACAATTTTTAATTTCTTTTTTGTTCTTTTGTTAGTGACATGGGTATCCTCGTGACCCAACCCAACATCCAACTTGCTTTACTTTGGTCTTATATTTTTGTCAAGTTGGGGATTGGAAGGGGTGAACTGGAGTGAGACTAGTCCCCTGTGGATGTACATAATTGCCTGCAAGTCACATGTATCGAATGAAACCGGGCCTCGGAGTTGAACCCAAGACCTTGGGGGACATACCCAAGACTCAAACCAACTACACTACTTGTGTAGATTAACAATTTTCAATTTTAATTTCTTAGACCAATAGAATTTATAGAAATACAATGAAAATATATTTAAAAACTCCATACTATAAAATTATATTATTATATGTTTCATTTTTTTCTACAAATATTTTCCATATCTATATCCTTGGACTTTTCAAAATATTTTTCCCTTATTTAATAATCTATGAACATACAATCATGAACAATGCTTCTAATCTGTATGATTATGACTCAAAGTCAGTATAAAATAAAATAGAATTATATTATAGATGGAATCTGATCTTCCCCTACATGAGTGGAAGTCTTAGTTGTCCATGATTGAGTTTGTAGTCTAAGAGTCCACTTGATTGAGTTGAAAAAATGTCTCTAAACCCTTGACTTGGTACACCTTTGACTAAAAAGATGATTAAAAGGCGCTTAAAAGTGTCTTTTTTCGGAAGGAAGGAAGTTCTTTCGAAGTTGTTTTGGGGTATGTTCCACGTGAAACAATTATTAACTTTACCACATCCTCTCTTCACCCTTATCGATGCTTTAATCATTTCTGATTTACATTTTTTGAACAAGGGAAATGTACAAGTGATAATTTAGTTATCAATTTTTCACAGAATGACTAATCATGGATATGTTGTCTATTATTCAAACAGTTATAGACATATAGCCCATACGAAAGGGGTGGTTGTTCCTACTAAAGGGTAAAATAGAAGTTTCTAGTATGTAGATTTTTTTAAAAGATTGTAGATGATTTAATGGTAGTAGTATTTGGTTTATTTATTTAATGTTCAATTCCAAATCGTCATGTGGAAAATCATGCATGCCACATTATTCTTTGGTGTCCGCCTCAAGTTCGTCTCCCACCCACCTCCCATCAACCCTCGCTTGTCCCTTTTGTGCCAAACTTGAGTTTATCTGGTGTGTCTTTTGACTCTGTACCCATGTATGTAAGTTGTGGTTATCCTTTTTTTTTTTCCTTTTTTTTTGTTCTCTTCATGTATGTTTGGTCATGAAAATTTGCCCTTCTTAACATTTCTTCCTCCCATGATGTGCTCTAGTACACTAGTGGATCCATGTGATTACCAAATTCTTGCGGAAGTTCCATTTTTTTTTCTCCAATATAATATTTCTCCTTCAAATTGAAACTCAAATTATTTGTACTAATTCATCTATTTAGATTGTTAATATGTCTATTGTGTTTCAAGAGAAACTACAAATGAACATTGATTTTAAAAGTATCATGCACAATTTATAATCCTAGCTCCAAATATTTGAAGGGAAACATATATTTGGAAATAATTATTTAGAAACTAGTTGTTGTTGACTTTGACACATAATCTTCTCTACACGGTTCCTCTCTAGTAATATTTTGGTGCTATCATGGTTGTCCTCCTATGTTCCCAACTCAATATATATTTTTAAGAGTTCTATGTATGCTCCTTTTGAAGGAAGATGGTTTCAAATTTCAATATAAGGTTATTCTTCCTACAATTAATTTTCCACCACCATGGTTGTCCTCCCCTTTTTCTAGTCCATTATCTTAATATATGTGTATTTAGCAACTATAAGTCTTCTACTTGTGATGGGAGATGATTGCAACTTTAAGTTTGTGGTTGTCCTTCCTACAACTATTTCATGTTTTATACCCATTTCATGTTTTATATCCCTTGTTATACTTGACCTACAAATTATCTATTGTAGTTATTACTCTCATTGTTGTTCAACATTGATTACATATTCCTAATTGTTCTTTACTGATTCATTTATGTGTGCATGCATTTCTATAACTATGCATCTATGATCTAATTTCTATAATTTTAATAGATTTAATTCAGTTAAAAAGAATTTTACTTTATCCTTATTTTATTATTTTAAAAATTTACTATGAATAAAAATATAGTAAAATAGTTATTATATTTGTAGATTTTAAATGAAAAAGATGAAGAGGTTGTTCATGGAAAAAGACTAAAAATAATAGTATTAAGAAAAAAGTGTATTTTTTTTGAGTTTGAAGCTAGAATTTGCATCTCATTTATTTCTTCTTTATTCTTTGGACCTATGTGTTTAGGAGAATAAGATTGTGCATGGTTATATTTCCTTTGATACATTTTCATCCCAACAAGTATAGTTGTGTCCTATTATGGTGGTGTTTTGTATGGTAGTGGATTCATCATCTACAACCATGTAACTTGCTACATGTAATGAAAACTATATATTAAGACTAGGTGAGCCATAGGAGCCTTTAGGAGCTTATCTTCAAGTAGTTGAATAGTAAAACTTCATTGTAGATGATTGAATCCCACATAATTTAAAACATTTAAATGAATCCATAGAAAATATAGATGTTTGGGTAATAAAATTGCAGTATCTATTTGAGTGTGTGAGTTTACCTAGAAAGGTACAAATAATGGAGTTATGATTATTTCTTAGAATTATGGCCCCTACTATGTTGTTGGTTGTATATACAAGTTGAGTTTTATGTTGTTCTCTTTGCATCATTTTAATTATCTTTTCACCTTTTAATAAATTTGGATATATAAGGGAGAGATATAGATTGTAATGGAAAAGGAAAGAGTCAAAATTATAAAATAGTAGCTTTTGAATGTTGGGAGCTTAACCCTGCATGGTTATATCTAGGATACATGATTGTGGACATAGTAGCATTAAAGGTGGTTAGAGGATAATGATTTAGATGGAATTGAGGTGATTGAGTTGAAAAAGGCTAAATATGGAATGCATTATTGGATTGGGGGTTATTTGTGTGTCAGGTGATTATTAAAAGGTTGTCATAACATTATTAAACAATTGGGCTAAGAGTTTGAGCTAAACTAGAGGGAAATGTGTTAAGCAGCACCCTTCATCTCTCAACTACCCTTACACTGATTAGACTCTCAACATATTTTGACCATGTTATATCTCATTATACGATTTTTTCAAGATTTAATAATATAATTTTTGGTCAACCTTTTTTGACCCAATTTTCATGAGTAGCAACTCACAAGAACCCATCTCTCATGAGAATGAGTGGTCCACTTAGCATTCATTAAATCTATATGATGATCTCAAGGATGAAGAATCAATTCTTCCAAAGAGGTCACCCATCCTAATACTACTCCAACTCAAACACAATTAACTATGGAGTTCCCCCAAGATCAAGCCAACTTAGCCCGCTACCCTATTTGCTAATTGGGCTTGATCTTGGAGAAATTCAATGTTTAAGCATGTGCTTGAGTTGGAGTAGTAATAGGATGGGTGAGTTCCTAAGAATTCATAATGCTTCAACCCTATAAGCATCACTTAGATGCAATGAGTGATAAGTGAACCATCCATGCTTGTGAGAGATAGGTTCTTTTGAACCATTATTCATGAAATATAGGTCAATGATGATTAAATAAAAAACTATGTAGCTAAATTCTAGAGAAAAATTAACATAGTTTGACACATTGTGAAAATACCAACTACTTGAAAATGTTAATCATTTTTAAGCATATAAAATTCATATACGAGGAATCCATAAAATCCCATATATTTTTATGATTTATATTCATTTAAAACTCCAAAATACAAAATTGGAATAATTTTTGTAATAAAAAAACTACTTATGAAAATGCTTATATGAGTCTATTAGTGAAGTTTATATACATGTACCATTTCCCCTTATATTTTGGGGTCATAAAGAGGTTATCCATAAATGCATCAAGACTAGTGTATAAGATGGTGTATTTCACATAGAAAATAGTAGATGACGTTATTCAATCTTGATCTCAACATCATCCATTGCCAAGAGTTGATCTTGATGCCTAAATATTTTGTTTGTTATAACAATTTAGGTTTGGAAGTGCTTATTTAATCTAGATAATCTTCATGCCCATGGATTTGAATCTCAACTTTTCAATTTAAATATTAAAATTTAATCTAAAATTTGTTCCCTTCCCTTAATTTTCACTAGCAATTGTGACTCAACTCAAGTGTGAATTATTTCAAATTGCATCGTACAGTGGTATATTTAAAGACCAAACCTCATTCAACCATCTAAGACTTAGAAAATAACCTATTATGCACATCTAGAACTCAATTGTAAAGGATAAATACTGTTTTATGTTAACATTGAATCATCATCCTAAGAGAATATTACACACATGCTAGTTTTTATCAATGTTCGTTCATTATTATTTAATTAGTCCATTTAGGGGTTTGAATGAGGATAGCATGCTTGCAATTAAATAAATTCCCCAAAGGTGTGTGCTAACACCACCTATTCCTTATCAAATCTAGAGTGCACACACAAAGTTGAATTAGTTCTATATAATAGAACTTTGTTAGATAGTATATATGAGATAATTTAAGACTTATGAATCAACTGTAGGCCCACACATGCATAGATCACATATGCAAAATGAAAGTGAGCCAATACAATACATAGTTAGACTTATAGGTTGGTGACTAGCATTAGGTGAGGTCTAATATTATGACACCTAGAGAAATAGATTCTAACCACCTTCATAGTGACATCAAATTTAGGTCTATGTACCTCACAATTAATTCATTTTAATTTCTACATTTATTAAATAAGTTTTATTCATAATGAAATAAAGAAAAATAGGTTGGGGAGAGAGACCCCCAAAATGGGATTGATACCAAAGGGGATATGATGGACCTATTTCTCTAATTTCATTCAGGAAATGAGATCCACACAATGAAAGGACTATCAACCTTGAGGTGATTCAAGTCAAAGTGCGAATCTGCAAATTTCCTTTTTATGTAAGGACAAGGGTCCCTATTAAACAACTCTTTGGGAAGAAAGATTAAAAATAACAAACTAACTCCAAAATGCAATCTACAAAGTGAATCTAATAGATTAAGCTCAATTATGATGGAACCAAAAGTCCAAATGCAGATTTGAGAAAGGAAAAATGATGTGTACGGTGACCAAAAGAAGTGCTTTTCTAATGCTAACTTGTAGGACTCATTCACCCTATGGCCCGAATGGGTCATGGCTAAAGAGGATTTGTAAAAATGCTTTTGGGTTCTCTTCTTCTGTGTCTGCACTCCCAGATCCCTGATTTTCACAGTCAGACATCTGAAAATAAATCTTGTAGGTGAGTTTCCATGAAATTGCAATAATGGTGACAACAAATGCAACTTCTACAACTTTACAATTTTGATCTTCAAGAGATCTTACACCTAAAATCTACAAACACACAGCAAGAGGGAAAAATGTTGTGTTGTTTGTGATTGGGGTACCTTGAGATCAAAACCATTTTGGTAATCGAACCTTGTAATGGAATGAAATGAGTATGAAGGAATTATGAATGAACAAAGTAATGTCAAAACTCACCAAACCCTTGTTTGAACCTTGGAATATGGATCTACAACTTGCATGAGATGGCTTCAATGGATGTGGATCTTGATCTTAAAACTTGACTTGAAAAAATACCTTTGAATGCTTGAATGGTTCTTGAACACTACATCAACATATTAGCTCAAATAACATGCATAATGCAAGAAGACTTTGACATGATAATACGATCTTGATTGCTGCAACAATTCTTCAATAATTTTCCCTTGAATGCCTTGAGAATGCTCTGGGTTCTCATGGAAATTTGTTAGGTGAAACATAGTGAAATGACCTCTTATTTATAGGTATGTTAACATTAATTCCTGAAATTCAAATAACACAAGCCGACATGTGAATATACATTTGAAATCATTGAAATACTGCTAAAAACATAATCTAAATTAGGGTCGTAGATCTAAGTGAGGACCCATTCATCCTCAAGGGCGAATGGGTCCTAGGTGACTTAGTTAGGACACACATTGCTCAATGATAAATGTTATGTTATGGCATTAATGAATGTCGGGTTTTCCTCTTCGAAAATTGCAATTAATTAGGCTTGGATTTGAACTAGAGGGGCCAATTAAGGCAAGTTAACCTCAATTAATTACTAAAGCCCTAGATAAATGTGAAAGTGTAAAGGTACACCTTACAACACCTTAAATAAGGTATGATTAAGTCCATTTTATTTAATAAGGCCCTAAACTTAATGTGAATATGTAAAATACATATTACAACACTAAATTAAGGCATAATTTAGTCCTTTTATTTAATATTTATTCCAAAATTACGTGTGAAAAAGGGATACTTTTTCCTACACTACAAATAGCCCCCACTTTAGTGAGAAGATGACCTCATGTCAAACTCACACTAAATTGGACATTCAAGACACTTATGTATGCAACAATGGCAAAGATACTCAATCATACAACATTAAAGCCTAGAAAGAAAAGGAGGGCGGATCAATCATTGACTGCCCAATGCAATGTGGAACACGTCTAGGCTGTTTGTCCAACACGATTATAAGTAGACCTCGATGTCCAGTATGCAAACAACACATATGCTAACATGGACTAATAGAAGCTCAGGCTGTCCACTAGGTGAGTGCCCAGGAAAGTGGCTTAGTGAGAAAGTCATGCCTTTGTCTGGGCTCTTATTGTACTTACAATACTGAAGCTATCCCTTTGAAAACTCCGATAGGGCACCACACACATGCTACAATTTCAAGTTTCATAAAGCCTAACAAGCTATGTTATACTAAGCACACTATGAATAAGGGGAATGCTCTACTAGAAAGCAAGGTGCCTTATTCTCGGTGGCCTTATAGGGAGGGTTTGAGCTTCACAAGGTTAACAAGTTGTATTATGTTAAATACTTATTAACAATATACATATATATATAAAGGGTTTTGTTCAAAGGGATCTTGCTTAATTCATGTAAGGTCTCTCCTTAGGGATCATCGTGCATAATGTCTCTTAGAGAGGACAAGTCCAAGATAAAAGATTCACAACTTAGGGAATGCAACGCGTAGCATCACCACTAAGAGGAAAATTGTATGCTAAAAAATATCACGCTATCAGAGGACATCAAACCCAATGAAACCACCAAGAAAAGGATGCATCACAAGAAGAAATAAAATCACACAAAGAAACATGAGGATGTCAAAAATAATGCCAATGTATGCCCCCACTTTAAAGGAATTGCTACACCATTGTTGTGAGCAATAAGTTTAAAGTAGCAAATAGTCTATGCTAACCATAAAGAGGACATGAGAGCTTACTAAAAAATACCTATGCCAAGTCATATGTTTCCAAATGATGCTACATCATGAAAAGGGATTGCCCCCAAAATGAAATCCCAAAACACATAAGGGATCTATGGATTCGAGGTCAGTATAAATTTGCTACAATGTTATTATAGAGCTCAGAAACATCATCATTCCCTAAATACTCATAGAATAGGAAGAATGACACGTAGAGAGAAAAAACAAAGAAAATATTTTGAGTCAACATGGAAGAGACTTAAATGTCTCACTAGTAGGAGTTGGAAAATAAATGACTACGTGACTAAAAGTTTTAGTCACGTGATTAAAATTTTTAGTCATGTGACTAACACTAGTTGAATTTGGCAAATAACTAACTAATTTGATCACATAAGTGACTCATTTGGTTATCGGGTAAAATCACAACAAAAGTGACTAAATATCAAACAAATAAAAATGACTAAATAAATGACTTACTCTATTCTTTTTTCTTTTGAATTTGATCATAATCCATAGAGCTTAAGCCCCCCTCATGGGACCCCTACCTAAGTAGGCCATTTGGCCGCTTAGGTTGCTTGGTGCACCAAAAATACCTATTGTGTGGAATGCATTTCCTGTCGGTGCAGTCTTAAGGCCTTCACATATTTTATAAAAAAAATTAACATTTACATTCTTTAACTTTTATTACTCATTATGTTAATGAATCATTAATGTTTTTAACTATGATTTGAAGCTAGTTTGATTTTCATGTTGTGTTAGCATGTCAAATGTATCAAAGAGAAATTGTGGTCAATTTCACTAATAAAATATTATTTAAACAATCCAATTGCATTTTGAGGGCTATCTTGCAGACACTTTCATTTAAATAATACATATATATTATCAATTATTTCAATCCATTTGAATGGATCATTTAAGGAATCAAGAATCAATAGTGCTATTCCCATAGTCCAGCATGATGGGGTCAAAGAGGAAGCATTTTAGGGAGCCCTAACTTCACCACACCTAAGCCCAAGAGTGCGAAGTATGTTAGGGAGCTCTAATCTAGATTTGTCTAAATTTATTTCATTCCATTATTTAGCACTTATTATTAATTTTTTAAGCTAGCCACATGCAACTAGAATTTGTAGCACATCCATGCAAAAACACATACTCTCTAACATATTAACATACATATAATTTTCTATTGGCGCAATCCTTGAACCTCCTTTAGGTGCAAGTGTTAGTATATATTCCTCTCTCTATATAGAATTGTCTCCCCCTCGATCTCTCTTTCTTTTTCCTAATCTCTCCAAAGATCAATTAAACCATCAAATTTTTTATATATTAATTTAATTTGTTCTATACAAGAATATATTAATTATTAATTATAATAATTTTATATTTATAATTAATATATTTTTATTATAAAATACAATATATAATAATAATATAACCTATATATACTATTAGATATAATAATAAATATAATTTAATCTTATTACTATTATATTAAATATATATAATATATTAATCATATTTTATATTATATATATTATATTATTTTTTTATGATTAAACAAATCTTAAACGTTCATCAATTTTTACCATTTTTTTTGGTTGCTTTTCACCATTTTGTGCTACTTTTCCCGCCACTATTGGTTCCCGCTCCTGCAAACTCTTCCTTCCTAGAATTGACCTTTCACTTCTCCAATTTGGCGAGGTGCAATCTGAAAATAAGGTTTAGAGCGATGGTTTTAGAGTATGTTTATTAAAATGAAAATTATCGCTAAGTTCCTAATAATGTGCACATTTAGGTTTTGACATTACGACATATTTTACCCTACACAGTTTAGTATACAACATTTTCTATTGGTGCACATTTCTTTTACAGATGTCCATACCTTGTTCCAAAGTTCCCATTTTCATGTAGGGAGGATGCCCTCAAAGGTAGAGTATATGCTGGCACAGGTGGTGAATGACATTTTCTGTTTCGCGCAAGCAACCTAAAAGCAGGTTTTGACATTTGTGTTTCACCAAACACTGATGCTGAATCTTTGGAAAAACTAATTGCAGAAGAATGGGCACCTGCTTCACCCAATATGACATTTCAGGTTTGAAGACCACTATTAAATATTTCCTTCACTCTTTACTATGTTATATGTCTGAGTTTAATGTATTTTTATGTTTAGTTCTGAGATAAAGTTCTGTCAGTGAGGGTTTGATCAATCTATTATTAAGCTAAGACTAGTTTGCAACAAGATATAATTTTATAAAATTGTGGAAAACCAAATCAATATGCATCTCAAGTAAGATACTAAGAAGGGATAATCATAGACATGTTTTGTCAAATGCAAAAAAAAATGTCTCTCTGCATTTAATTAGGGATATTCAAGTGGTTAATCAAATAGGTTAACTTAAAAGTACAAGCCTCTTTAGCTCATGGTAAAAGCATGAGAAATTTTCCCAAAATATTTTGTAGATAATTCAGGTGGTGCAAAATAATTGATAGTTCTCCAATCTTGCAGGGTAGAGGTGGCTTGATACTGATTAAAAAAATATCACTATCTCTCTTGAATATATACATTATTTGAATGGGCACTTGATGTTGGAGCTTTTTACTGTTCACTCAAATCCAGGTATGTAATTTGGTGTTATTTACTATTAGGCACGTTTGTAGATATTTTTAATCATATTCTAATGGATGAATCAATCAAATCAAAGCTATCTACATAGATTTTCTTGGATCCTTGTTCCAAAGCGACAGGTAGGCAAGATTTTGAAAAAAGTTGCAGAGTTTGGCCTCACACCTGCCAATAGCATTTACTTGAAAGTTTGGAAAGTCTTTTTAAAAAATCCATTTTATGTTGTTTATAGGATTTCAGAGCCAAAAAAAAGAGATGAATATCTCTTTCTCTTTGAGGAATTGTGTTAAAAAATTCATGTTTCTTGTATATGCTTCCACATTTTGGCATGGGCAAGTAGGATGGCAGAATTTGGCTTGACACTTTCCAATTGCATTCAACACTATGTTAGTGTGTAATTATTTTCTTTGGTTTTTAGAATGGTTAACCTCTCAACTTGCATCCCATAAAACAAAGGTTTCAATTATTTGATTTTTTGTTTCCAATGTTACCAATGTTTTTTCAGGTTCGTTCTATGCCAATCAGAAAGGATGATGAAGTTTAGGTTGCAAGAGGGACATTCAAGGGAAGGGAGGGAAAGGTGGTTCAAGTTTATTGAAGGAAATGGGTCATTCATATTAAACACATCACTCGAGAGAAAGTCAATGGTGAGGAATCACTAGAATTTTTGCTGATGCTATTGTTTGTAGATTTAAATATACACTACTGGCATGCATTGGGTATAAGTTGCTTTATACTACATATTATTTTTGGTTTTCAAATTCTCTTGTATTGGTGCCTAGGTACAATTGTGAATGTTGGCATCCACCCATCCAAGGTTGTGGTGACAAAGTTGAAGATAGATAAGGATAAAAAGAATCTTCTAGAGAGGAAAGCCAAGGACATAGCTACTGAGAAAGGAAAAGGAAAATTGTTGACTAGATTTTTGTTTTTGGTAGTTGGAAGGTGTGGTTATAAATATTATTTAATTTGATCATATCATAACACCTTTTTAGTATTTTTAGAATTTAATTTCATTTACTATGAATAGATTAAAGGTTGAGGATTTGGGCTTTACACCCACTCGTTGCATTTGCTTAAATTTTTCTAAGGACTTTTCAGAAAAACCCATTTTGAACATATCCTTTAATCACGACATTCCATGATATCACATTTCTTTGAGGCATTTTTGGAAACAATTCGCTTTCCTTGTCTATGCTTCCACATTTTCACATATGTCTAGTAGGGCACTTGTAACTACAACATATGACAAAAATTCCTTACTGTTATGCTTTGATGGATGTCCCTTCATTATTATTGGATATTTGATGTAGTGCATATTATTGGGTAAAAGCACAAACCTGTGTCACACATTAGGCCAAATGAAATAATTTGACCGACTTATTTTCGGCCGACCCGTTTTCGGCCGAATCCACGAGGCAGCCACATGGCGCCTACGTGGCTGAAACTTTTCGGTCGAGTCACTTTCGGCCGAAACGTTATCGGCCGAAAAGAGCGGACACGACGCACATCTGGAGAGACTTGTTCGGTCGAGCGGGTTTCGGCCGAAACGTTATCGGTCGGAAGTTTATCGACCGAAAAGCCAAAATAAAATCTCAAAAAAAAAACCAAGCCCACTATTGCAACGCTCGGGCGAAAGTGTTGAGGGCGAGAGGTTGTCGGCCGATCACCAGGAACAGCGACGACATTTTAACAGGTTCCATTCGTGGCATTCACTGCAGTGTTTGATTTCTCGTCTCGTTTCTCTTTATTTTGCGAAATTTGTGATATATCGTTTGTTAGGGTTTGGTTGAAATGCAAGAATGAGGTCATGGCCATGATTGTTGAGACAACTATAGAATGTTAAACCTCCTATAGCGTAAGACAAATACAATGGCCATGATGGTTGAGACTGTTATAAAATGTTGAATCATTCATGGCCATTGTATTTGTGTTGAAATTGCATTAGCTTCAATATCTTTACAGGTACTTGGCTCGACATACACAAAAAAGCTCCTATAATGTCATAAGATTTCTGCCCTTTCTTCATAGAGAATACTGGTACCAAGGAATCTGTCATAATGATTTTTTATTTTTTGTTTAGCATACGTACAAGGCTCAGATTGTTTGGTGGGTTTAGGAGGTTGTTTGGGTGTTGGGAAAAAAAACTATAAAATGAAATTTCAGAAAATAGCAAAATTTAGTCTACGAAAAGGGTCATGGCCCTTTCTACTTCACAGTGTTACTTGGAGAATGTTGTGTTCTATTAAATTAACTATGGCTGCAAACTTTCCTGATTTAGAGCTTGTTGCGTTGCCTGGAAACCCTATCACGCTGCTTGGAAACCCTGTTGCATCACCTGGAAACCCTATTTATATCCTTCTGCGTTGAGTTTTTTAGCAATTTCATGGAAAAACTGCAAGTTTTAGGCAATTTTAAGCCCTGGAATTTCTGTGATTTTAAGTATGTGGTGATTTTTGCAGTGAGTGAAATATGTCTGAAACATTATTGAAGACAAAATATCGTTTAATTTATTCCAAATAATTTCACCTAACAAGTTTGATCCTTCTTGTTCTAAGCTTGGAAATAAACGTGAGATTTTTCTGAGTTGAAAGAAACACTGAGTTGAAATAAACGTGAGATTTTTCTGAGTTGAAAGAAACACTGAGTTGAAAGAAACACCATAAGAGCCATTTTCATATTACCAGATGAAGTTGAGTTGAAAGAAACACCATAAGAGCCATTTTCATATTACCAGATGAAGTTAAATTTACATATACAAACCTGGGAATCATTTACTGGCTACCATTATGTGAATTTATAAGCCACAAACCACCCAGATCATGATAATAATAATTTAATTATAAATAAAGCTAATACACAGAACATAAACACTAGCTGACCGTCAATACAGATTTTGTAGAATTGCTCAATAATTTTCTTAGATGCACAAAATTCAAGAGATTTGTTGTCAAATGCTTCTATGCTGTCTATTTCGGTCACTAATAATTAAAAAAAAAAATGTCTATTACTCTAGATTCTAATTTTGAAAAAGTTGGCAAGATCCTAAAAATGTCATGCCTTTTAATCTTCCATATATACTATCTTTGATGACCCCAATAATAATTAAATATAATTAAGTAGTACTCTACTATTTATCACAAATGAACATAAAAGAAATAACATATGCTTACATGTAGATATTTACATGAACACTATTCAAATATGAAAAATAAATAGTTATCTAGAAATGCACATTTGCAACACAAGATGCATCTAGAGAAATCCTATAATAGGAATCAAACTCTAAGAAGAGTAACCTTCTACTCAATCAACAAATGTATAATAGTATTACAATATCTCACTAGGATTTATGACACCCATGTTCACACTATTAAATCAGCCCCTTGGGCATTTCGTTTTTTTTAAACAATTCACAACTACCAACTTAACTAATCAAGGATCTTCAACCTAACTTAGAAGTGTTTATTTCCTTAGTTCTTTCACAATGGAGATGAAAATCATCACCACACTTAGATGTTTACACTTTAAAGTGCTAAGCTACTATGGCTAGGGTCATTCGTAGACCCATACCTATGGTGGCCCTATATACTTATCTTTGTCGAAGAATTATCCTAATGATATACTAGTTGTTTTACACTGGTCAATTCATATGGGGAGATATCCCTTAAACCCATGGCTAAAGATGAGCAACTGGTGAGAATTATAGAGAGTTGAATCTCTCCACTCACATGATCAACCACACTTTCAACAACTATAGCTCACATGTGTCTTTATGGGTAATGAACCATTTCAATGGACAATCAAATCATAGGAAGTGGTAATCCTGGATACTATAGTGAATAGATATGAATTAGGGCTCCTTCCCTTCATTACCCAAAACCAAAGAAATTCTCCCTACTGCCAAGATAGACATCCACTTTTTCCTTTCAACTGCTTGTCTCCTCTACTTAAGTAATAGTTTTAATGATTGTTTCTCTCTAATGGCACTTTTCCAATTTAATGTTATTATTCCTTTGTCGCTACACAATTTAATAATGTAGAATTTGCTATTTAATGTAGAATATTATTCCTTTGTCGCTACACAAAAATAATACAGATCTACATGCATACGCACATACACATATATGTGCATGTACATATACATACATGTACATATATGTGTATGTGCGTATGCATGTAGATGTATTATATATACATATGTGTACATGTGTGTATGTATACATATGTATATATAATACAGATCTACATGCATACGCACATACACATATATGTGCATGTACATATACATACATGTACATATATGTGTATGTGCGTATGCATGTAGATGTATTATATATACATATGTGTACATGTGTGTATGTATACATATGTATGTACATGCATGTATATATGTGTATGTGTGTATGTGTGTATATGTGTGTACATGTATGTATGCATGTGTGTACATGTGTGTATGTATGTATGTATGTATATGCATATATATATATGTATGTATGTATGTATGTATATGCATGTATATATGTATATGCATATACATATGTACATGCACATGTATATGTGTATGTGTGTATGTATGTACATGTATTATATATATGTACATATGTGTATGTGCTTATGCATGTACATGTATTATATGTACATATATGTGTATGTATGTATGTATGTATGTATGCATATATATGTGTATGTACATGTATGTATGTGCATGCATGTATATATATGTGTATGTGTGTATGTATGTATGTACTTGAGTATATACATGTGTACATACACACATACACATATATATGCATGTACATGCACACATACACATACATATATAATACATGTACATACATACACACATACACATATATCATGTGCATGTACATACATACATACATACACACATACATATACATACATACACACATACACACATATACATATATATATGCATGTACATACACACACATATATATATACATGCACGTACACATACATACATGTGTACATACAGATATATGCACATGTATCTATATGTTTATATATTTTATTCCTAAGGAATTTATTTCAAAGAATTTTAACTTTATTACTTTAATATGTTTTAAGTTAGATCAAAAAATTAAGGAAATGTTAACCTTTTTATAATAAATCTAGTGTTTGATTTAAAAAATAATTGATTACAAAGAAAGGCTAGATCATATATGACCAATTGTAATGAAGAGTATTTTTTTATTTTGATCAAAATTTTAGTATAGAGTGGTTGAAAGGATAAATATTTTTTTTACATATTTACTCTTGGTTGAATATTACATGCATGCCTATGATTTAATAGGTTCACATAGCTCGATAGATATAAAGTTTGAACTAGATCTCATTAGATACATTTAAATTCAAAAATGTTTTCTAGTTTTGAAAAAAAATCAATTTAAATTTGTGTAGTTCATTATGTAATTTTGTTTTAATGATATGTAGATCTCTATCTATTTATATATATCATGGCCGATGAGGGATCTCATCATTCCCCTCGTTCTGAGCTAGAAGCTCAAACTAGATCAAATATATTTCAGGATAGTATTGTTAGATTGGACAATGCTCTAAAATGTTTAGAGCAAACAATTCACAACTCCCCCAATTTGGCTAATCGAGATAGATTAGTCACTATATTAGACAAGAGATTATTAAGATGATTGAGACAATTCGATCATACAATCCTTATGATGAAATCAGCATTGAACAGTTTTATTTTTCTCTTGCTAGCAGTGTTACTGGCACAGTGAAACATAGAGAAGTTGCCAAATTAGTTTCAGGTGAAAATGTGTTATCCATGTTCCCATTTTATAGAGGAAAAAATAAAATTAGAGGATATGTGGTTACGAGGTGTGAAGATCCTCTTGTTGCGCCATTCATATACCCTAGATGGTTGGCAGCACATCATAGATGGCCTCACAATGATGAGCTGCCATTGTATTTTGTCAAACAGTTATATGCTATAAATAAAGCTAATACACAGAACATAAACACTAGCTGACCGTCAATACAGATTTTGTAGAATTGCTCAATAATTTTCTTAGATGCACAAAATTCAAGAGATTTGTTGTCAAATGCTTCTATGCTGTCTATTTCGGTCACTAATAATTAAAAAAAAAAATGTCTATTACTCTAGATTCTAATTTTGAAAAAGTTGGCAAGATCCTAAAAATGTCATGCCTTTTAATCTTCCATATATACTATCTTTGATGACCCCAATAATAATTAAATATAATTAAGTAGTACTCTACTATTTATCACAAATGAACATAAAAGAAATAACATATGCTTACATGTAGATATTTACCTGAACACTATTCAAATATGAAAAATAAATAGTTATCTAGAAATGCACATTTGCAACACAAGATGCATCTAGAGAAATCCTATAATAGGAATCAAACTCTAAGAAGAGTAACCTTCTACTCAATCAACAAATGTATAATAGTATTACATTATCTCACTAGGATTTATGACACCCATGTTCACACTATTAAATCAGCCCCTTGGGCATTTTGTTTTTTTTAAACAATTCACAACAACTACCAACTTAACTAATCAAGGATCTTCAACCTAACTTAGAAGTGTTTATTTCCTTAGTTCTTTCACAATGGAGATGAAAATCATCACCACACAAGTATATGTTTACACTTTAAAGTGCTAAGCTACTATGGCTAGGGTCATTCGTAGACCCATACCTATGGTGGCCCTATATACTTATCTTTGTCGAAGAATTATCCTAATGATATGCTAGTTGTTTTACACTGGTCAATTCATATGGGGAGATATCCCTTAAACCCATGGCTAAAGATGAGCAACTGGTGAGAATTATAGAGAGTTGAATCTCTCCACTCACATGATCAGCCACACTTTCAACAACTATAGCTCACAGGTGTCTTTATGGGTAATGAACCATTTCAATGGACAATCAAATCATAGGAAGTGGTAATCCTGGATACTATAGTGAATAGATATGAATTAGGGCTCCTTCCCTTCATTACCCAAAACCAAAGAAATTCTCCCTATTGCCAAGATAGACATCCACTTTTTCCTTTCAACTGCTTGTCTCCTCTACTTAAGTAATAGTTCTAATGATTGTTTCTCTCTAATGGCACTTTTCCAATTTAATGTTATTATTCCTTTGTCGCTACACAATTTAATAATGTAGAATTTGCTATTTAATGTAGAATATTATTCCTTTGTCGCTACACAAAAATAATACAGATCTACATGCATACGCACATACACATATATGTGCATGTACATATACATACATGTACATATATGTGTATGTGCGTATGCATGTAGATGTATTATATATGTACATATGTGTACATGTGTGTATGTATACATATGTATGTACATGCATGTATATATGTGTATGTGTGTATGTGTGTATATGTGTGTACATGTATGTATGCATGTGTGTACATGTGTGTATGTATGTATGTATGTATATGCATATATATATATGTAGGTATGTATGTATATGCATGTATATATGTATATGCATATACATATGTACATGCACATGTATATGTGTATGTGTGTATGTATGTACATGTATTATATATATGTACATATATGTGTATGTGCTTATGCATGTACATGTATTATATATACATATATGTGTATGTATGGATGTATGTATATGCATATATATGTGTATGTACATGTATGTATGTGCATGCATGTATATATATGTGTATGTGTGTATGTATGTATGTACTTGAGTATATACATGTGTACATACACACATACACATATATATGCATGTACATGCACACATACACATACATATATAATACATGTACATACATACACACATACACATATATCATGTGCATGTACATACATACATACATACACACATACATATACATACATACACACATACACACATATACATATATATATGCATGTACATACACACACATATATATATATACATGCACGTACACATACATACATGTGTACATACAGATATATGCACATGTATCTATATGTTTATATATTTTATTCCTAAGGAATTTATTTCAAAGAATTTTAACTTTATTACTTTAATATGTTTTAAGTTAGATCAAAAAATTAAGGAAATGTTTTAACCTTTTTATAATTTAAATCTAGTGTTTGATTTAAAAAATAATTGATTACAAAGAAAGGCTAGATCATATATGACCAATTGTAATGAAGAGTATTTTTTTTATTTTGATCAAAATTTTAGTATAGAGTGGTTGAAAGGATAAATATTTTTTTTACATATTTACTCTTGGTTGAATATTACATGCATGCCTATGATTTAATAGGTTCACATAGCTCGATAGATATAAAGTTTGAACTAGATCTCATTAGATACATTTAAATTCAAAAATGTTTTCTAGTTTTGAAACTTGAAAATTTTACCTTTAATTTAAATATATATTTTTTTAGTTTTGAAAAAATTTCAATTTAAATTTGTGTAGTTCATTATGTAATTTTGTTTTAATGATATGCAGATCTCTATCTATTTATATATATCATGGCCGATGAGGGATCTCATCATTCCCCTCGTTCTGAGCGAGAAGCTCAAACTAGATCAAATATATTTCAGGATAGTATTGTTAGATTGGACAATGCTCTAAAATGTTTAGAGCAAACAATTCACAACTCCCCCAATTTGGCTAATCGAGATAGATTAGTCACTATTAGACAAGAGATTATTAAGATGATTGAGACAATTCGATCATACAATCCTTATGATGAAATCAGCATTGAACAGTTTTATTTTTCTCTTGCTAGGAGTGTTACTGGCACAGTGAAACATAGAGAAGTTGCCAAATTAGTTTCAGGTGAAAATGTGTTATCCATGTTCCCATTTTATAGAGGAAAAAATAAAATTAGAGGATATGTGGTTACGAGGTGTGAAGATCCTCTTGTTGCGCCATTCATATACCCTAGATGGTTGGCAGCACATCATAGATGGCCTCACAATGATGAGCTGCCATTGTATTTTGTCAAACAGTTATATGCAGAATTTCATTTACATATAGAGGTGGACTACACATCTTATCCTGAGCATGCTGGCCAAGGTAAAGGCCATTTTTCTGACAAACCACAGTTTAGACCTTCAAATTTGCCACCGCCTGTGGACAAGAGGGCATTAGTTGGCCCAAACCTTTTGGTTTTACCAAAACGTTTGGAATTGGCAGCAGCAGGGGAGGCAGCAACAGGGTCCACTCAGAGTCAGATTTTTGAAAACATTGCCTCTATTACGACGCAGATTGATCAGATTTCATCTGATCGAGTTGGTAGATATTTATTACGCCCACGGATCAACCTTCCTCCCACTGAGGCTACATCTGCATCGTATGATCCATTTATTAGTGCCGATCTACCTACTCTTGCAGATGTCGAGCATATGACCCACACGACTCTGCGTAATACGTGTAGACTCTCAATTTTGGATTTACTAGCAGCATATCAGGTTATCAGTGAGGACCATGGGATTGCTCTTGACAGGGTACCAGAATTTATTAGACAACGATATCCTCATACACATATGAGCCACAGTGTGGCAAATGCAGCTCAGGATATTCCACATCAGCCTACAGAATCCCGTGCACATCATGTTTCTGTTGATCCTTTAGCTTGCCCAGGTGGTCATCAGGATGTTACAGGTCACGTTGAGGCTACTGCGACACCCGATCCTGTCCATGGGACATATAGTCGACTTCTTTTTGCTACTGATACTGTACATGCTACAGAGCCCCCTATGATGTCTTTACATTCTCGTGATCTTAGTGACATTGGTAGAGCTTTCAAGCAGGCACAACAGGTACTTTCAATTTAAATAATTTAAATACATGTATATATTTTTAAAATTGTGTTCTAAAAATTTATGTAACATGCATTTTAAAAACTTCTAGAGGTTTAACTCCTGATTGAAATTGTGTACTTGAAAATTTTAAGCAGTATGGTGAATTCCCAGACTTTGGAAATTTGGAGCATGATGGCGATCCCATGCAGTCTGCAGATGAGGTACATTTAAATTTAATTTTAAAAAACTAATTACTTGATGTTTAAGTTTGAACACATTGAACTCAAGTACATTGTAAAATTTTTAGATAATTTTACATATATACATGTGTACTTGAACACATGCAGGGGTTGGGACGAGGCTCAGGACATAGATCGAGAGATATTGGATCGGGACATGGATCCACACATCTTGGATCAACAGAGCAATCGGTCCATGGATCGAGGGAGAGGTCGAGGGAGAGATCGAGCCATGCATCGAGGGAGAGGTCGAGGGAGAGATCGAGCCATAGATCTGATGATTCTATTCATACCAGACATCCCTCTCTTTGAGATTTGTTTTATAGTATTACATGTCTGAGATCATTTTATTATATGTTGGGGACACTTTTTATGATTTATGTATTGAACATTTGGACGTGTTACATACTTATGTTTTATGGTACACATATATATACTTGTTATAATTTACATGTCATATTCATACAGTTATGTTTTATGGTTTGAATCTTAGAGGTTTGTTATATACGTGCATTATTATGGTTTGATGAACTCACTTACATTGTACATCTATAAGTACCTTTATTTAAATTTAAATTATGACCTAACTTGTTCAAATGCACTTCTTGTACATATATAGATAACTAAATACATTGTGAAATCAAAATGTTGTCCACTCCACTATCTAATGGAACTTGCTATTTGTAAATTTAAAAAGATGGACATGTACATGTAATTAATTTAAATAAATAGTTCAAATGAATTTGTCTTTAATAAATAGGTCAAGAAATAGAAAAAATTGAATGCATATATGCTTGAGATTAATGCTATACATGTTTTAAAGTAGAACATAAAAATGCAATCGGAAATAGATGATAGTTAGATTGAATTCTTTAAAGCTCTAAATGTTCATTTTTAAAGTCAGTAAAAGTTATTTATACATTTAAATTGTGCATATATCACGCTCTACATTAACCTAATTTCTAATTCCATATAATCTAATACACATGTCCATTTGAATGTGCATGCAAAGAATTCTTGAACTAGATGATGAGCTATACTTGTGTCAAGTTGAATGTAAATGAAATCATATATATATATATATGTTTGAAAGTGTTCACTTAAGAATGAACCATATAATTCAAATAAAGCATGCAAGCTATTAGTGGAGTTGAATGTAAATGAAATCAAATTTCTAGTTTTGAAAGTTTAAGAATTCCATGTGGAACATTTATATATATGTAATTAGAAATTGATATATATATTTAAATCTTGAAAGACATGCACATTTAATATTAAATTAAAAATTGATGACAATTCTATATAAATTAAAAATTGATCAAGTAGATCTCTTGGATGACAATTCTATATATAAATTAAAAATTGATCAATCCATATTTAATTGTACTGGAAAGATGGACCAAATTACAAGACTAATGAAGTTATGTTCATTCCTAGAGAAATATACTAAAAGTTACGTTTTATAGGCATAAAAATATTTTATATATAAATAAAATACTAAAGATGAGAGGAATAGAGATTACATCCTTATTTTTTAAGGTTGGACTATGAAATCACAAAAAAAAGCTATAAATAGCTTGATAATTCAAATTGGGTTCTACTATAGAAACCTTATATTTAAATTGTAGATGTTACTAGTGTATTAGCATCTTGGTCTTGGAGAAGGAAATATATATAATCTCTCATATATGAGTTTTGAATTAAAAATAAATATTTAAATGAGTGTATTGTGTTGGGATATTTAAGGATTTTATAAAAATATTTACTAAATAAAATCCATTTTATCAAAGAAAGAAAAGTTCATGTATATTAGAACAAAACAAAGATTCATCTTTTAATCAATAAATGACAACACAAGGTTACTCATCTTAATAAATTTATAATTTTCTAGTGATTGATTGAAATATTTTAAAAATAAATAAATAAGCTATAATATAATGAAGCTTCAAATAGTATTTTTGGTGTTATAGATGGTGGCATGTCTCCTAGAGAGATAAACTTCTTCTAGATCCACCTCTAAAACAATTAGAACTTGTTGTTGATGATAATAGGATATGGAATTTCTACATTTGGGAATTAGATATGACTTGGAAGATGTAGGTAGCTCATGGTCTCAAGCTATACATGGTAAACAAACACCCCAAACACCATCACTATGATTCACTACAATGTTCATATATTCCAATGCACCTTAAGGTGAACAAGAAAGGACAAACCAAGAGAACCTGGATACAATCTAACATTAACAAAATGGATAAATAATTTAGTTCTATACTTAAAAGATAGGAGCTAATATTCTTAAGTAAATTTGGATTTTAAAGATGAAACCAAATTATAAGGTCAAGTGATTTTTTATTAGGAGATTGGATTTGAAATGGATGATAGTCTAGATTAAGAATAAGGTCCCTAGATGTTGAAAACTTTGGGTGATGACGAAACCTGACAATATGATGTATGGACTAGATTGAGACCAAGTAACCAAAATTTGATGTTTAAGTGATGCTTTTTTATTATTAAGGATGGAGAATGGATGTACGGTTGAGATGGATCTACATGGATAATTTTGAGGGATGCTTACCTGATGAAAATTTAATAAAATTAGGATGTGATCTAATTAGGATACATGAAAATCCAAATGATCATTTAAAATTATTGAATGTCGTGCATTAGTAATGTATAAAAAATAAAGAAAACTAGAGACAACATTTATGTCTAGATTCTTCACCACTTGAAAACACCAAATCAACTAGATAATTTTATACAAGTTTGTGGAGTTGAATGTTCAAATGAAATGAAAGATTTGAATGTGAACTTAAGAATTCCACGGAACATAAATAAATTTAAATGCAAAATTGGAACATAGACTAGGTTTTGTACATATTGTTGCACGTATATATATATTCAATCTAGCTCATGTATATAGGTGGAGTTGAACAAATATTTAAATTCAAAGATTTGAAAGTGAAAGTTTAACAATTCCATGTGTCAAACATAAAAATTTACAATCAAGGAATCTAGAGAGATGATATAAAGGAATTTCTAGAGAGATTCTCAAGAGTGAAGGTTTAAAAGAATGAACCATGTCCAACATGTAAAAATGCAATTGGAAATTTAGATGATTTAAAGGAATTTAGGCAAAATGTAAATTAAAACATTTTTAAAGTCACTTGGTTTTGTAGATCAAGCATATATATGATCTAACATACATGTCACATTCTAAAAAAAAAACCATTCTAAATCATGTCACATGTCCAATCAATACAAATATATAAATTATCTAGATTTGGAGTCATAAATGTGTACACATGTATCAAAAAAACAACTTAAAGCTCCTGGTACATAAAATCTGGATCCTCTCTATCTTTAATTATCTCTAAAATCTTCTCATGATCTTCAATAGGCAACCTCCACTTTTGTTTGGCACGTCCTCTTTTAGGTAAAGTTTCTAAATTTATTTTTGTTGCCAAAACTAAGTGACTGTAATGTAGAACCTTTTGTCCTGGCCTATAATCAACAAATATAATACCATTTTTATCTATCTTTATTTGCTGATAATATGTGCCTTCAATAACGACTGATCCAATGGGATACTCTTGTCCATCACCATCTGTCATCGATTCGAACAATTTGCTTTTTGGTTGTGTACATCTTAGTAGATAGTAATCTACACCTTCCGCATTTTCAGGATCTGCAACTATAGCGAAAATATCTCCTGTACACACACCACATATTTACATATTTAAGTAAATTATACATTTAAAAGTTGTAAAAATTTATATTTTATATTTGAAACTTACTTAAACATAGAATATATATATATATATATAATTTTAAATCTTGATTTTAACTAAATTAATCAATTTGGACATACCTATAACAACTAAATCAGATACACGTTCGTAATCAGCTGAATATAGTGGATCATAGACATCAACATTGTCATCTTCAACAAAAGGAGGCATTGATATTAATTGTTTCATTTCCCATTGTGAAACATACCCATCTCTAATATTCTCACATTGATCAATATTTGCATTGTCCTCAATGCAATCAATACAAAAACATGATTTTTCTCTCACATTCATTGCATAAGGCCTACTACTCCCCGTTGTCATGATTTGATGTAGATTTCTAATACCATGAATTGCTTGACAATTATAAGGATTTGATCGATCAATATCTGTTTAAATTCAAACTTGAAAATTCAATTTGAAATCATGTATATACTTGAACTTTGAAATTCAAATTTTTAAAACAAATTTTGACTAGACATACATACCTGTAACTTCCCAAAAATACCGTGTGTTGTATGTTGAGTCGCGAGCAGAAAAATGACTTTTGCACCATTCAACAATTTCGTTTGCATTCCGTATGGCATTACCTACAAGTTACAGACAAGTTGGCACAATTTGTCACCTATTACTTTCAAAGAACTTAAAAGAAAATTTAATTTAGTTAAATTAAATATATATATATATACATATCTAATCTTTTAAAAAGTATGAAGCTAAATTGGACATACCAGCAAGTTCATGTTGACGAAGTGCACGCTTCACACATGCTCCTGCTCCATCGTGCTCTCCTTTTCCATGTCCACTCTCATAAAAATTCCACAAAAATTTGGTGTTGCGTCTAGCATGTTGACTACATAACCAAACAAAGGCTTTTGCAGACTTAAATTGTCCTGTGAAGTTACAAATAATTAAACACTTGAAAACCTTGAATTATCTTCAAAAAACAATTTAAGTCTCAAAGTTTTAAAAGTAAATATAAATTAATTAAAAATAATTTAAAAACCAATGTACTTACCAGCACATCCATCAGACCATATCCATTGTTGTTCTTGATTTATGCCACGTCGTCTTAGGTCTTCAAAAAACATTTTGAAACAATGAGCTACATAACTTCTATCATGATTCGTATCATCACTGATATAAAAGTGAACCTCTTTGATGATAATTCTATCATCTTTGCTACTTTGTATTCCATCGACCGCTAACTCTGCATGCCTGTAGCAAACTTGCACGAAGATTGCAACTTGCTCTGAATGATAATATTGACTTTGAATCTCAGTTTGAGGACTAAATGTATAGTTCTCAGAGAAATCTACAATAGAGAGAATACAACCTGGTGGAAAACAATTCTTTGAATAACGAAATTGCTTAGATTGCCATCTTGCACCATGACAATGTTGGATATGTGGATATATGATATTGCGAAATTTACTCATGAATTCATTGTAAGGCAATCCACTCTCTTTGAGAACAATTTTTTTGGCCTCAACTCCTGACTTCGTTAAGTATGTCTCATATTCAAATCTCTTCCAAGTAACTTGCATTTCATTATTGTCAACATGTAAAAGATTCTTCAAATCTCCACAATCATTACATACATTTTTTATACACTGAACGTTGAATTCATCCGAATTTTCTGATTTTTCACATAGAAGAGACTTCACAAATTGTGTTGTGCTTCCAGGGATGGCTAAATTTCGATCAATTGTTGCCATAACTTTTCTATATGATTGTAGGTGTAGATCAAATTCAACATGATTTCGACAACAACAAGTTTCACGTACTTTATTTATACGTACAAATGATGGTCGTAGTGTTTCAAACATCCTTTGACAAATCTTCACATTTAAAAATTCTTGTTTAAATGCTTCAAAAAGTTCACTTTGTGTTGTATCTATAAAATGTTTTGGATGAGAAATTTTTGTACCATCATCACCTATTATTTGTATAGTATCCCTTCTATTGGAAGAAACACGAGAGTGGGTGGTCCAATATTCAACAACTTGTTTCTTTACATCTTCTGAAATTCTATCTTTTCGAGGAACCCTACAAATATTTACCCAATTTTTCTCAATTTTTCCATCTATTTCATCTCTCTTTTCAATATATCTTTGAACAGTTCTCCTAGAAACATTTAGTAATTCAGAAATTGCTTGAACTTGTCTTCTATATGATAATTTCTTACTAGAAATTACAGTCATCAACGCTCTACGTGCAGCACTTAAATCACTAGACCGACTCTTCTTTTCAATACATTTTAATGCTTCTTGCAGGTTTTCAACAATTGTTTGTTTTAAATCTGATGACTTTTTCCTATTATCAACCCCTAACAACTCCAAAACAGGGGTCATTTCTTTTCGTCTAAATAACTTTGCAATTAACTGTGCTCTTCCAATTAAAGATTTCTCTTCAAAAAATTCATCCCATATTTTTTTAGAGTGTAATTTTAATGTGCTTTCAGATAACATATCTTCAGATGAAATATTATTGAAAAGAGAATCTTCATCCATCTCCATCAAATTTTCCATACCATAGTCCAAAACATTTATATTAGTACTAGGTTCAGTTTGTTCTTGTACCTGTACGTCACCTTGATCATCAATATTTTCCATGGGTTGTTGTTCAGTAGATGTTCCTTCATCCGCTTTTCTCTTTCTTTGTCTTACTCGTGTTCGTTCATACTTCCTCGATCTAGTCCTTTGATTTGCCATCACAAATTACACTCAAATTTGAATGATTGCCTACATAGAAATTTGTACACACATAAGCTTTCCATGAAACATGTACATGTAATATAGCATAAATATTTTAAAAAACTTGTAACTAGATGCAAAACATAAACATAAAATATTTAAACAAAAGTTTTTAATAAACATAAACATGCAAAACATAAAATATTTTTAATTGAATAATGAATATATTTCTACACATATTTCTTTGATGTTAATATTTTAATAAAAAAAAAGTGAAAACAAACTTCAAATGCATTTTCAATAAAAAAACATAATCAATTAAATAAATTAAAGATCAATACACCTTAAAAATATTTCTCCTCTTCTCCAAATGCCTTTTTTTTTCGTCGAAATACGTCTTGTAAATTTCAGAAATGATAAACCTTCCAAAATGTTGAAATAAATCTTCTTTAATCGAAATATTTGTTATTTTCTAATTTTTTTAATTTGATAAATTTGGAAAAAAAAAAACTTTTTTTTATATCATTCATTTTCGGCCGAGTCGTTATCGGCCGATACATTTCCGAGCGATTCACTTTCGGCCGATTCGTTACCGGCCGATAGTGTTTCGGCCGAAACCTGGGCCGAAACCTGGTCGGCCGAAACCCTACCGGCCGAAAGTATCTAGTTGGCATCCTACATGGCAGCTTACTCATCATTTTTCAAAATTTTCTGAAACATTCATTTTTGGCAGAGTATTTCTCTAGTCAGATTGATTTTTTTGCAAAAAATAAAAATACCCTTTTGTAGAGCTTGAAGTGTAGAATCCAAATATAGAATTTCTATAATATTTTGATTAGTTTTGATATCTTTTATTTTTAAAATAATGCAAGTAGGTTTTAAAAATTAGAAAAGAGGCTGATTTGATATTAAAAAAATGATAGGAAAATTTATTAGAATGTTTTAAATATTATATGAGGCACAAGAGGAGAGAGTCTACTTCAAAAGGGTATATTTTTTTTTTGAAAATGATTGAAAAAATTGAAATTAGTTGACGGCCCGTCAAAACTGTCAAATTCTGACATGTTTGACTTTAAAACGTTATTACGAGAAAAATATACATCAAAATGTGATTTTTTTTTTCCATGCACAGGATATTGAAATTACCTATTTGGAAAAAAAAAAATAGGGAGAAATGAAGTTTTTTTCATTTTATTTCTTGACGGCCCGTGAAGTCACTCTTTTATGAAATTTTCAGCATTCCAAAATTTGTCCTTAAATTGATAAAAACATAATAAAAACAATTTTTTTTTAAATTTTAAAAATTACAGGAATAAACTACACCAAAAGTTCTACATTTTATTAGTTTACACCATTTTGAAATTCAAAACATAAAGACCACTTTTAAGTGGTCGAAGTTTAGAATTTTTTTTGCTGTTGGCCGATTCCTTTATAAAGTGTGACACAGGTTTGTGCTTTTACCCTATTATAGTGCAAGCCTATTTTTCATATTGTTTCATTTAGCACCACCAATATTCTCCACAAGAACATTGACCCTGTTTAAAATGATGGAAATGGTTCACATCTCTTAGAACAATTTCTCTTGCAATTGTTTGCATTTACATAATTATAATAGATTTATGTAAAAGAGATTGTATTTAGAACATCATCAACATTTGAAGAATGTGAAGTTGCGAAAAAGAAGGACAAACTCCTTAGCTGATGCCTTCTTATACTGATATTTGCTATTTTTTTATGACAGATATAGCTCTTTAGTATTTTGACCATATTATGTAATATGATATGACTTTTTCTTATATGCTTCTTGTGATCATGGACTGATTGGCTGACAATATTTTGCTCTTACTTTGGAGGATATAATAGTCTTTCCAACTCTTTCTTATCATTGTTATCAAGCTTGGTGTTGTTCATTGAAAATCACTATTATTAGGCTTCAACAACCATTGTCCCTTTGTGACATAAATGTCACTATTTTTGGACACTCCATTGTGTTAATATTATATGGTAAGCTGATATTCATCCTTTATGACAATGATCCTGATGTTGCATATCACTATTCTTGCTTTCCATTGCTTCATTGTTGTTATAATCTTATGCTTTCACTGATATAATGATAATGCTCTTTGACATTCAATGAGTCTCATTGAATTTGGCCCCTTTTCACTCTGTTCCATGGTATTTTACATCTTCTTTGTGCATGATATAGGGTCACATGGAATTCATAACAACTGCTATTTTCTCCTTCATTTTTCTATGATAATTTGTTGCATTACCTTCTTAATGGAAATAATTTGAAGATTTAGTGGTTTTTTGCATTTGTATCACGCACTGTAATTAGCCTGTATTTGATGCAAATGTTGTAAAATTACATTCAGGAAAGCATAATAGTTTGTATCATTTGTGATACTTCTGCTTTATGGGAGAAATCTCAAGATCTGGTATACTTTTTGTTTTTCTAGTTTGTTTGAGAGATATGTCTTGAAGGGTGTTTACTAATTGCATCTTTATGTTTGATTTTCCGGTCACGGTGGCATCCTCTTCACCTTGAGATCAAGTTATTTTTCTGATCCATGCTCTTATAAAGAATTGGCCATAATGTTTATGGTTTCTGGTTATTTTAATATTTGGTTTGAGTGGTGTACAATTTTGTGGGTATATTTTGTTTGCATAGATAATATATATTATGGAAAAGATAAATTTAGATGCCAATTTAGTGTATGGGACCCACTAATGGAACTCACATAGGTGGATTGTTTTCCATTTATGTTAGATGATGTTCAAATTTTGTACTCCTCGGTCTAGACCTCATGATCAACCAAAATATTAAACTTCAACTTGGCAATCCACCTAATACAAAATGTATACTTGAATACTGACAAATTTTTGCTTTTGAGCTCTAAGAGTCAATGTGTATCAGAACTTTGTATTTTTCTTAGTTAGTTAGAGAGATTTCTCTTAGCTTGGCTTCTTCTTTTAGGCACCAAATATAGGGGGCTTTTGTCAAAGTGACCTTGCTGGGGTTCCCCATGCCTATTGAGTCAGGTCATCATCAAGCTAGCCACTATTAGGCATATGAGGCTCCAATACATATTCCACTAAGGGAAAATGGTGCAGGAGCACCATGACAACTTTATGCCTCCATGAGGCCATTTTGTAAATATTTGCTTTATGTTATGTTTGAGTCATTTCATAAGATCTTAAAGACCATTTCTAAGGTGTGTAAGGTGTCTTGAGTCATTATTAAGTTTATAGGTGGTGGTTTGTCAAATTTTGTAAATTCTTGCAAAAGTTGTCATGTTGTCAAAGTGCAAAAATGCAAGAATGGAAGTTGAAGAGTCAAGGGGTATTAGGAGTTTGTTGGTGGTTTGTAACTGATCAAAACAAGATGTAAAAGGTTTAAAAATACTTTGTATGGTTGACCATAGGGGGTGTGGCCGTTTGGATGCAAATTGGAATCAATAAACTCATTGTTTTCTTACAAAATATGACTGTAATTTGTGTTGTACGACCATATATGGAATGGAACGGACCTGAAACTCACATGGTTGGAAAGATAATTTAACTTCAGACATTTTTTGTTCTTACCAGTCTAAAAGATGAGTTCATTTGATTTGTCTAACAAGGTAATCTTCCTAGCAGCCTTGTTCAAAAATTAAGTGTCCAGTTTTGAAGGAAAATTCATATCTTTAGTTTCCATTGTTGAAAAACCTTAAAAATTTGTGAGAAAGTTTTTTTTAGGTTCTTGATGATTTCCTAAGGTTTCAAGAATTATGAAGAAGGTTTGCATATGGTATGAGGAAGCCCTAGGCTGAAACAACGTGTTTTTGGCAAGAAGTGGTGGTTAGAGGTTAGGGTTTGAAGAAATAACTTTGGAAATGAATGGGAGATGGTTTAAAAGCATGAGAAGGTAAAATATGATGTGTTTGAAGAGTTTATTAAATATTTTAGGCCCTAGAACCACAAGAACCAATAAACCATCTTGCTACCTAGCCTAATTAACCCTTGTGAGCAACATAACAATCAAGTTTTGGGTGGTTTGGTCCAAAGTAGCCAGTAGTGAATTTGAGATATGTTTTAGAATTCCCAAAAGGGTATCCAAAAATGTTTTTATAGTATTTATTAGAGGCTTATTTTGGTAATGGTAGTAACCAGCCCTAAGAGGAATGTCTACAAGAATTGGAGCAGCCTTGAGGGAACTACTATTTGTTGTTTATCCCTGAGTCTTTGGACACTCAAAGCATGTTAGGTTGATCATTTTAATTTTGTTAAAGGTCTATTTTTTGTGGTGTAATACTTGGAGACACTCTTGAGCATGTGTGAGTCTTTGTAACCATGTTATCATTGAAGGGAAAGTTGAATCAAAGAAGGATGAATAAGCAAGCTTTTGTTTTGTGTTTCAGAAACCTATGAGTTGTGTGTGTTTGGAACCCCAGCTCCGCATCAAATAATTTTAATATTTACCTTATAAATTATTTAATAAAGTGTCCTACAGATACAAGATACATATTTTTTAGAAAAAAGAAAGGACTAGGGATCTCCTAAAGTTTTAGCTTTAGACAGTTCTCCTGCACCTGAAAGAGTTTCTACAGCTCTGAATCAATTTCCTCACTACTTAGAAGTTGCTATAACACTGTTTTCAATAATGGACCTGCCTCTTGTAGGTTTGTTTTAAGATTGAGTCTTTGGAAAGAGGCTTCTTGTTCAGTAACCTCTTTGACACTCTTAGAGGTGCAACATGTGATTAGTAATGCTCTCCAGTTGAATAGAATCTTGTACAATAATGGGCTAGTACATGATTTCATGAATGAAGCTTGTAGGGCCCTTTTCTACCCTCAAATATAATATTATTCTAGTTCGTCCAAAGTTGTCCCTATTTAAAATGATGGAAATGGCTCACATCTCTCAGAACAATTTCTCTTGCAACAATCTTGGAGATGAATTTAGATGCATTGTGGCAATTAGAACATACTTGAAGGTTCTTAACAACTCTAATAGTTGTACTAGGAGCCATGTTTAACAAACCAAATGCAATTGCTAACTTTTCACTATGGTGGTAGATAAACGATTCTTTATACCTTGCTGCTTTCATTTGGCAAGCCAATTTATCCTACTTTGCATAGCTCTGCCATGTTTGTGGATGTGATCTGTCTCCTACACGAAAAATATGTACCAGTTTACAGCCTTCAATCCAACTACATCTAGGTATCTTTTTAATTCCTCTATCTTTCATCAATCTCTTTACTATTTGAACCTCGTACAAATGTTTTAGAGAATAACATAAGTTGCAAAATTTTTATGATCTGACTAAAAAAATAGTGTTGCTGGAAGTACTCAACCTATATTCATATATGATCCACATGTACCACATATTTAACTAGCATCTTAGTAATAATTTTTAGGGTGTCCTCAATATAGCCAACACGAGCATGAAGGTCAACCATGCACACCTAATGATCAACTATATATGTAAATTGTAATACAATAAGGGTTACTGACATGTGAAGTATGTGCAACCCTCATCCACTAAACTTGCATGATTGCATGCACCTAGAACCAAAGGAAAGCTTACATTGTTAGGATGTGTTCTAGAGTGCTTCATTAATTCAAATATTTTAAGAGGTTCCTTACAAAATCCATTTTGTGCACATTCTGCAATCAATCATTTCATTCCATGAGATGACATCTCTTTGAGGCATTTTGTCAAACAATTCAGGTGTTTTGTCTATGATTCCACATCTTGCATATATGTCTACTAGAGCATATCCAACTATAATGTTCTAGGTATCTTTTTAATTCCTCTATCTTTCATGAATCTCTTTACTATTTGAACCTCATAAAGATTTTTTAGAGAACATAAGTTGAACCATTTTTAGGATCCAACTAAAAAAGCAGTGTTGTTGGAAATACTCAGCCTATATTCACTATCGACCTAACATTACTACATCAGTGGAACTCCCCTCATAGCTCCACCAATAGACCAATGAAAGCATATTGGCAACACTAGAACATATTGGCGGAAGATAACAAAACGTCCCATCGATGGGGCGATAGCATGCTTAACCATGATAGCAATATAATAATCAAGTTAGTTAATTGGTCAGCTAGGTTCGTTGATTAATTTTTTTTGACAGATTTGTGGATGTTCAACTATTGTGCAAGCTCTTTGATAATATGACAATGATTTGATTCAAATATTCATAAATGGATCAGAGACTTTTTTAGAATGCTCCCCGAATTTTTGGAAGGAATGATGGATTTATGGATTTAGAGGTGAAAATATGAATGGTTGATCAACCATGCACACCTAATGATCAACTATATATGTAAATTGTAATGCAATAAAAGTTACTGAAATGTGAAGTATGTGCAACCATCATCCACTAAATCTACATGACCGCATGCACCTAGAACCCAAGCAAAGCTTACAATGTTAGGATGTGTTCCAGAGTGCTTCATTAATTCAAATATTTTGAGAGGTTCCTTGCATGAGGTGTTTAGTCTTTGTTTCAATTTAAGCCCTTTGTAAAAGTATGCATTGCATGTTTGTTTTTCTATAATATGTCAAAACCCTTTAGTCAAAACCCTTTAGTCAAAACTTGTAAATATTGTGAGTCTTGTAAAAAATATTATTTGTTTTTGCATAAGAGTTGCCCCTTCTCAAATTGTTTTTAATGAGTTTTCCAACACTGTCAGAGGAAATTGTTACTGATCATTGGACAAGCCATATAAAAATTCGTTAGATAGAAAGAAGTGATATTTTTTAATGCTAACAACCCCCTAATGGTTTTAGTCCTTGTTTGGCCCCCCTTTGTGGCCAAATAGGTAGAGTTGAGATGAATTTTCTCATCTGACTTGCTAGCACTACTCTAGATGTCTATACAAAATCCTTGAAGTACCATGCCCTATGGAGGACAATTTGACAATGCTGAAGCACCTGACTCCATGAGGCCTATGGCTAGGTTTTACTCTTCCTTGATCTAATAAATTTGATTTTAGCATTCTTAACTATTTTAGGTTTGGCAACAGGTATTTATGAAAAATATAACCTAATGGTCTAGTTCCTACATAATGTAATGGCTAGGATATTTCCCTCAGGTTTTGTGCTACTTTCCTTAAGCTTTGATTTTAGACATCTGTCAATTATTTCATATGCTTATACAACACAATACATCACATTTTCAAGCATAAACTCTTACCTCTAGAAATCTGAACTTGATGATTAATTATCACATCATGAATCATGAAACAACAATCTTTTGAACTCAAATATAAGAGGGTTGTTTCAGGATACTGTACAATAATTGTCTTCCAATCAATGTACCATGACACAACAACCTTCTTGACCCTAACTGTAATAGAAATATGGTCGATAACTACACATTACCACCGTCTAATTAACAACATTTTCAAAGACAAGGAACCCTTTTCAAAACAATCTAGAAACTTTGACTTACCACCAATTATGAATATGAAAATCTAAAATAAACATCGACTTACCACCAATTCTGAATATGAAAATCCCATCTAGTACAATATGTGTCATATGACCTTAGTAAGTATTACTAAATGGAGCTCAATTCTACAACTTTAATCAATTTTCTTTGTCTTCAAAGATCTAAAATTTTCTTTTCCCATCAGAACTACCGACATAATGATCTTGTCAATTATGGATAGTTTTTAATGCTAACAACCCGCTAATGGTTACTAGTTCTGAAGACAACTTACAAGACTATTTTGAACTAGTAAGAACTTGTGTCAAAACTCATGTAACTTGACATTCTAGTGTAACCTTATAAACTATGCAATATTAATGTGTTGGTGAAAACTCAACATTATGGTGAACAAAATATGCTTATACAACACAATACATCACATTTTCATGGTTTAATTTAAAGTTCTTCATTAAACCCATCATTTAATATTTTCCATAGTAATGAAACCTATATGAATGATGTTGTATTATGATGTATTGTCCACAATAACCTATTGTATATATTGTGAGTTCTTATTGAGTTTTGACATATTACCAGTTCTGAAGCAATATTAATGTGTTGGCGAAAACTCGACAACCTAAAAATTGTCTTCATTGTAAAAGTATGATTGTAATGGAAAGAAGTGATAGGTTATTGCTTCCCCTTCCCTTTATTCAAAGAGTTTCAAGGTCCATGGTTTGATTTTTTCCAAAGGAGATTGTTATGGAGGCAAGACAATATGAAGTTTGCTAAGATGATGAAGAATAGATTGTTTGAAATACATCAATGACAAGAGCTATGATTTGATGCAAAATCAAAAAAAGAAAGATTTTAGATTTAGGCATCAATGTGAATTGTTAGAGTTTTTGACTGTTTCAAAGGATTCACCATAATGCCTTGGGTAGCAATGAGGCTGTAAATCCAATCTAACCATTTTTTGTGAAAAACAAATTTCTCCACAGTTTTTAATGTCTAACTTCATGATAATACTACTTATCTTTGTGTAGTCGATAGAATGAATGGTTTCTTGAGTAATGATGACCTCATCTAGAATTGACCAGCCTGAAATGAACCCACTTTGTTCCTCTGCTATAATATTTGGAAGAATGAGTTCTAATTTATTTGCCATTGCATTTGAGATGATTTTGTATATGTAGAAGTAAATTCATTTCTTTTTTTACATCATTAACGATTTAAGCATCTATAATGGGAAATCTTACAGAACCGTTGAAATAGGTAAAGGATGCCATATTGTAAAAATCTAAATGTGCCCATTATTAGATCTTGGCTGTATTTTCATTTGAATAACTGTATTTTCATTTTAATAAACATATTCTAAAACCCTTGTTGAAATCTTATTTTCAGGTTGCAGCTCATCAAATTAGAGAGGTTAACATGCACTCTTTACTTTCATCCGACCATGACCAATGAGATTTCTAGATAGGAAGTTGCCATCCTTCTCATTCGAATCCTTCCAATCTTCTCTCAAGCGTTGTTCGACTATAATGGGAGGGCAAGACTGCTCTGAATCGGGCAATATATGCACCACAAATAATATAACTACATTTACTATATATTTTCATGTCTTTTCTCCCTTCAATGTTTGTAGCATTTGTATTGTATCTTGGATTTTTCTTCCATGGCAACCAAGAGTGCAGTGAAGGATGTATTTCTTGAATCTTTGTTTATGTAGTTGTATGTTGTTTGTAATTCCTTTGGTTATGCAGTTGTTTGCTGTTTTTATATTATTATTTTTTTCATACAATACAAAAAAATATTTGAATATCTATGATATTTGAGTTTTATATGCATAAAGTTGTTTGTTGATTGTATATTTTTTTCATGTTAATCCAATACAAAAAAAACATTTGAATATCTATGCTATTTGAAGTTTATATGCATAAATTTGTGAGAATTAATTTAGATTTGATTTATAACTTGAATCATTGATTCACTCAAATAAATTACTAAACCATGACTAAATAAATGACTACTATGACTAAAATAAAAGAATACAATGACTAAATATATGATTACAATGACTAAATATATGACTACCATGACTAAAATAATGACTAAATTAATGAATAAATATATGACTAAATTAATGACTAAATTAATAACTAAAGTAATGACTAAATTAATGAATAAAGTAATGACTAAAGTAGTGACTAAATTAATGACTAAATATATGAATAAATTAATGACTAAATATATGACTAAATTAATGACTAAATATATAACTAAAGTAATGACTAAATTATATATGACTAAATAAATGACCAATTAACAACAATCAATGACTAAATTAATGACTAAATATATGACTAAATCAATGACCAAATCAATGACCAAATAAATGACTAAAAATTAATGACTAAATAAATGAATAAAATAGTTTAGTCATAAATTTGGTTGCGTTATAAATGACCAGCAATAAACTACTAATGGTCATGTGACCAAAATTAGTCATTTATATACAATTTTTAGTAGTTTATTTAGTCATATATTGTTGTTTTTGTACTACTGTCTTGACGCCTTGTGTCATCCCCAAAAGGAAAACACAAGAAAAGCGAAAAGATAAATGCTTACAACATATAGAAGAATGTAGAAACAAATAGAGGAATCCACATAAAGAGAGATATATCAAACAAAACGTTATGGGGGATCACATTACACACATGCAATCACACAAAGAAACATGCCAAAAGAAAATAAAGAAAAATACTAGTAAGGAACATGCGAGTCAACCTATATAAGGTCGTTTGCATCCCGGTCTTGTTCAATATATGTGGAAGGCAGAAAACTAGCCAAACAGACAATAACAAGTTCCAAACTAGGAAAAGGTTGTCTAACCCCTTCCCCCACTAAGTGCAGGACAAGGATGAGCTGAGAGAAGTGATGAGAATGAGCTCCTTGTGATAAAGAAAATAATTTGCAATGAATGTTAAACATGTAACAGTGAGCATACTAGGATCCTACAACTATTACATGACAAGGAGCAAAGCTCATGATTTAAAGGATTATCTCCATCATATCAAGTTTCTCAAGGATCCCTCTTAATGCACGACACTCATCAGTATGGTGCCCAAGAGTTCTGTGATATGCACAAGAATTCATGTTCTTAGGTTTGTTATCCTTACTAGGAGGTTGAAATGTAAGCCATCCTATATGAATAAGGCATTCCATTTTTTGTTCAATTTATGTTTTACTATGTAGGAATGATAGATTTTTGAGTTTGTAAGGTTTAGATTTCTTGCTTGTTTGAGGGTCTTGTTGAGGTGGATTGGAAGGATAAGGACCTAAAGTGATCCTATCATCCTTGTGGGACATTACTTCATCATTATAAGGGGGGACATTTGCATTCTTAGAAGATGTGGAGGGATAAGGATTTTGATATCCTAGTCCCTTGGTGTCTTCAATAGGAAGTTACTCCAAAAGTTTGTGAATTTTGTGCTCATTAGTTATGTCACATCCTTGTTTAGTTAAAATATTAAAGCGTTGGCCATAAGTCTCTTCTAGATTGATGGTTGTATTGGTCACTTTGTAAACATAAGATTTATAAGTACACATTTGATTAGAGGAGATAGGTTCGCTCATTGTTGAAGGTTTAGGATTAGTTTGTGACTCAATTTTAGGATGTAAAATACCAAACATCTCAAGTGGTGGGATGGTAGGGGGTATCAGTTGTTGCATGGATGGGTAAAAGGATAAATTGTTCTCAAGATTGTTAAGGAAATCATTTATGAAGTTGTTCGTGCTATCATCATCTTCTCCAATCACATGTCAACTTCACGAGGACACTCATTAGGAGTTGGTTGAGCATAATTAGATTCAATTGCATTAAGATCATTGCCAAAAACACAACTTGAAACATCAGCTAAAGATGTTAAAGAATTCCATAGATTACCAATGCACATGTCTATTGTTTGAAATGCAAGGGGATTTTTAGATTTTCAGATTCTAAACAAGGTAATTTTTTTATTACACAATGCAAAAAAAATGAAAAATAATGTCTTGTAAATGTAATTTTTAAATGACACAATGCACTAATTTTATCAAATGAAGCTAAATATGATCAATTTCAAGTAGCAAAAATTCTATAAACTGAAACATAAATATAAAAACAACAAAATGAAATGCATAAACAAATGTTTTAGTGCCCAAAAAATCAGGAAATGACCCTGATCAGGGACTCGTTCGCCCAAGGGTGAATGGGTCCTAGGATAGGGTTTCTAAAAATGTTTTTACAGATTTTTGAGATGATTTCAGTGGTTTCAAGATTCTAATAAAAAATAGTAAGTTATAGTTTTATTTTTTGTGCAATTAAGGTGAAATGCAAGTGCAAAATGTGACAAAATGACAAGCTAGAAGACCTAATTTGATGCACAATTTTGCTTCAATTTTCAAATGCAAGTGAATGATGATGAAAGTCTTTGTAAATGATTTGTAAAATGACTATTTTTTTTGGTATTTTTCAGATTTAAAGAATGCAAAGATGCAATCCTAAAACCCCTAAATGAAATGAAAAGTTAATGCAAACTAGATAATCCTAAATGAGACTCAATTCAATGCAAATGAATGCAAGATCTAAATATAGGGTGCAAATGTACTCCAAAATTAGAAAATTGCAATGCTCAAACTAAGGTTCACCACAATGAAATAAAGAAAAATAGGTTGGGGAGAGAGACCCCCAAAATGGGATTGAACCAAAGGGGATATGATGGACCTATTTCTCTAATTTCATTCAAGAAATGAGATCCACACAATGAAAGGACTATCAACCTTGAGGTGAGTCAAGTCAAAGTGAATTTGCAAATTTCCTTTTTATGTAAGGACAAGGTTCCCTATTAAACAACTCTTTGGGAAGAAAGATTAAAAATAGCAAACTAACTCCAAAATGCAATCTACAAAGTGAATCTAATAGATTAAGCTCAATTATGATGGAACCAGAAGTCAAAATGCAGATTTGAGAAAGGGAAAATGACGTGTACTAATCACCAAAAGTTATTTTTTGAAGCTGAGGACTCATTTTCCCTATGATGAATGGGTCTTGGCTCGGGCTCTGTAAAAATGGTTTATGGGTTCTCTTCTTTTGTATCTACACTCCCAGATCCCTAATTTTCACAGTTGGACAGTTGGAAAGGTGAGTTTCCATGAAATTGCAACAATGATGACAACAAATGCAACTTTGCATTTTTTCTCTTCAAGAGATCTTCCACCTAAAATCTGCAAACACACATCAAGAGGGAAAAATGTTTTTTTTTTGGTGAATGTGGGTTTTCCTTGGTCAAACCCCTTTTTGGTAATTAAACATTGTAATGAAATGAAATAGCATGAAGGAATGATAAATGAACAAAGTAATGTCACAACTCACCAAACCCTTGAATGAACCTTGGAATATGGATTTGCAACTTGTATGAAATGGCTTCAATGGATGTGGATCTTAGTTTTGAAACTTGATTTGAAACAATGGCTTTGAATGCTTGAATGGATCTTGAACACTACATCAACATATTGGCTAAAATAACATGCATGATGCAAGAAGAATTTGACATGATAATAGGATCTTCATTGATGCAATAATTCTTCAATAATCTTCCCTTGAATGCCTTGAAAATTCTCTTGAAATGCTCTTGATAATGCTCGCTTGAATGCTCTAGGTTCTCATGAAAATTTTCTAGGTGAAACATAGTGAAATGACCTCTTATTTGTAGGTATGTTAACATTAATTCCCGAAATTCAAATAACACAAGCCAACATGTGAATATGCATTTGAAATCATTGAAATACTACCAAAAGCGTAGTTTAAATTAGGGTCCTAGGTCTAAGTGAGGACCCATTCGCCCTTGGGCGAAGGGTCCTAGGTCACTTACCTAGGACACACATTGCTCAATGATAAATTTTATGTTATGGCATTAATGAATGTCGGGTTTTCTTCTTCGGAAATTGCAATTAATTAGGATTGGATTTGAACTAAAGGGGCCAATTAAGGAAAATCAACCTCAATTAATTAATAAATCCCTAGATAAGTGTATAAGTGTAAAAGTACACAAATTACAACACCATAAATAAGGCACAATTAGGTCCATTTTATTTAATAAGGCCCTAAAATTAATGTGAATATGTAAAATACATATTACAACACTAAATTAAGGCATAATTTAGTCATTTTTATTTAATATTTATTCCCAAATTAAGTGTGAAAAAGGGATAATTTTCCTACACTACACATAATATTTGAAATCATTTATAGCTTATTATCATAGGTCCAATTTGTTTATCATAGTAATTTAATTAATTTTCTCAAGATATTTATGTAAGAGTGATTTACTCCCTTAATTTTTTTTGTGAACTTGACATTCTTACATGACTTAGGGTTTATTCTTTATCATCTCTAGGGTTTTTAGATCTCCTTTTCAAATTACATTTGTTACAATAGATTTACCTTTAATTCAAGGGAAATTATAGTCATAACTATATATATTTCCTCTCACCATGTTTTATAATGAATGTATCCTTGGTAGTTTGTAATAATTTAGGTAAAGTATTGTCATAAATGTATATATAGATAAGAAGGAATCTAAGGCAACTATGCAGATTTTCTTCAAAGGGGATGAAGAACAAAAGCTTAAGCAGGCCAAGAGTGGTGGGTACCAGCGCAGTTCCATCAAAACCCTGTGGGGTGATGTTGTTGAGGAATTGATGAGGTACATTACTTTAGAAGGTTACTTTTATGATTTTAATGCTTATCATTTTTTTCTTTTTAATCATTTTTTCCATAAGAAGAAAATCTCCTTTCCATTCTATCTTTTAGCTTCTCTAGAGTATGGTCTAAAGGATCATAAAAGGAACCCTAAGAACCATGTGTTGCATGTTGGCCTTATTCTGCTAATTACGGATTATGAAAAATCTTTTGTGGTTCCTAAGCCACCTGCAATGGCTCCCAAGGGTAAACATCAAAAGACAACCTTAGAATATGAGACTATTTCAGAAGAAGAGTCAGTGAGTTTGAAAGACAAAAAAGAAGAAAGTGGTTCTGGAGGAGTATGAGTTGAAAGAGGATGAGGATTATGTTTTGGATTCTCATGCCTCTATGGAAGTGATATCGCAACCTCTTGGTCTAGGGAAGACTGGTAAAGGGGATTTTGTTCGTGACCCGAAGGATTATGAGACCTGTAGTGAGAAAGAGGTTGGTGAAAAACCTCGTAAAACTAGGTTTGTCGCTCCTACTATCTTGAAAGATATGATTGATATTGTCGAAGATGTGTCTCCATTGCCCCTTGTTTCAGGGTCTAAGAGAAAGAAGGATTCGAAGGAGGGTAGCAATAAGAAATTGGCTATTAGGTCAGGTAGCCCTATGTAGGAGGAGCATGCTGCTTCTCCTCTGAAGATGGGTGATGGGAAGGATGCTTTGGGATCTTCAGGTGATGCTGCATCCTAAATATTTTGCAAATCCAATATCTATAAAAGCTCAAAAAATATGAGCTTTAACTCATCTTGCTATTCCAAAAAACAACCTTATCCTCATCTTGGGAATCCATATTCAAGAAAACATCTTATCCATATCATGTCCATATCTTATCTATATCTTATCCATATCTTGGGTGACTAAAGCGGATAAAGCTAAAAGTTGCTTTAATCCTATTCAATTTTGATATAGAAATTGCTAACTGAGAATCTCAAGTCAACATAGGAAGTTGTCAAAATAGTTTTTCACTAATATGGAAACATGTGACATCATCCTCCTAAAAAATAGGATCTCCTAGAGCGGGCACTAACTTTCTAAAAAATAGGGATCTTTCCCTAACTCATCACCTACCATGTAGGATGCCATCTCAACAATAAGTCCCTCAAAGTTAATGCCAACTTAGGAATTTTAATACATTAGGATAAAATAATATGCACCTAATAATCAATTAATTAATGCTAGGACTCAAGGGTTGAGAGACCTTAATCCCATTAGATAGGATCTATAGTAAGAAATGGTAGGAATTTTAGATTGTCAAGGGTCAGAGGAAAGTCATTACACATGCCTGGATCAAAGGATCGTGGTAGATACAAAATTGAGCTAGAAGGGGATGAGAAAAAGGGGAAGGCTAACAAGGAAAATCTAACAAAATAAAATCTTTATGGAATTCAAGATTGGGGTTTGAGAGGAATCTTAACTTGGTATTGAGGTAAGGGGAAGCCAAAATTTTGAATTTGATAGATTCTAACAAAGGAGTAGTATAATTTTAGTCTTTCATTGTTTGGAGGTGGGGGATATTTGTGAATGGGATAATCGAAAAATCCAACATGATAAAAGTAGAAAAAAATGAATGCAAATAGATAGGGATTAGGAAGTGAACGTGAGGTAGAATAGGTTCCAAGGAATGGATGGAGGATGAAATTTGAAAGCTTGATCTTAATAAAATGGACTTTAGAATTGCTATGAGTTTTTGGGGATTGGGAATTTGAAAGAAATCATACTGCATATCAAATGGAAGGGTATCAAGGTCTGGATAAGTTTAATACTCCAACAAGGGATTCAACAAGAAAAGGCAAGATGTTGGAATTTTGGAGATGGACATGCCAAGGGAACAAGTTTGAAAGGGAAGCTAGGAGTGGACATGCCAAAACTCCAAAACACTTAGAAATTTTTGACAAATAATTTAGAGGGGTTTCAAATCTTTGGGGTTGGATAAAGTGGAAAGTAGGTAAGAAAAATCTAAAAACACGAAAAGGTTGATTATTTAAAAAATTAGGCAACATTAACAAGGGTTTGAAGCAGGTTTCATGATCAATAGAGAAATAATACAAGTATGGATATGATTGAAACTTTGACAAGATGACAACCATACAAAACACAAGTGATGACACTAGAAATGGCCCAAATATAGGATTTTCATGGATTCTTTATATGTTTAAATAAAAAGAGGATCCATTTACAATGTCTTAGATTGATTATCAATAATGGGTGATAAGTGACTAAGACACACAAAATGAAAGGGACTCAAGAAAAAGTTGACATTACATATTTGAGTCTTAATAAGATTTTATTGGGGACATATGTCTCCTTTAGGCACAATAAAAAATGAAATATCTAGGAGTAGACCAAAAATGAGGAATGATAAGGATTAAGTATTACACTTATCATGAAAAACAAGGGCCATGACTTCATAAACACAACAATATATACAAGACAAAACATGAAAAAAATAAACAATATGTATAAGGAGGCTCAACTCTACTCAAATTAAGTAATACTTAAAATGTTATCCAAGGATAGGTAGCTTCATCAAGCTACCTATTGAGTCCTTCAAATAATACGTATTGCTTCCATAGACTTCTATAACTTCATATGGCCCTAACCATAAAGGATAAAACTTACCATGTTTTCATTTATCCTCATATCTTGCATCCAACATAAGGACCAAATATCTAACTTGAAAGTTCCTTTGTAATAATATATTTTCAAGAAAATACTTTGTCATCTAATCCAAAGTGGACAGTGGGACCTACAGTGGTAGCAGACAAAGTTATTGGTGCATGAAATCATCTTGGATGATTGGCAGAACAAGGTTGATCAACGACTAAGATCTAGCCTAGGTGGAAGATTTGATGGTGCTCGCTAGCTCGTGGTACATATGGTGGGACCCGTTCATACCCTATGGGGGAGCGGGGAGCGATGTAGATCAAACAAAGTTGATCTAATGATGCATGGTGGTGACAAACTAAACCTTGGTAGATCCTATGACATGTGGCATCATTGCTTCACATTGTTGTTGTGAAGCAAAGCAGTTGGAAGCAGTTGGGTGATAAGCGTTAGAGAGGTGACACTAGAGAAGAACATTTGTGGCACATTAAAAAAGTATTGCAAAAACTAAGAGAAGAGAGGTTGTTGATAAATGTCAAGAAGTGTAGCTTTATGAAGACAAAATTGGTGTATTTGGGATTTTATCATTTCTGTTGAAGGATTGAAGATGGACCTTGAAAAGGTTAAAGCAATTGTTGAGTGGCCTACACCAACGAATGTTGGAGAGGTAAGATCATTTCATGGATTGGCTAGTTTCTACCAAAAATTCATTAGGAGCTTTAGTAGCATTTGCACACACATGAAAAAGACAATGAGAGGAGATAAGAAGGAATTTAAGTGGAAATCCAAAGCATAAAGGCTTTTTGAATTACTGAAGCAAAAGGTGATAGAGAAACCAATGTTATCATTACTTGATTTTGATAAAGTATTTCAAGTTGATTGTGATGCCAGTGGAAATGCAATAGGAGTAGTGTTGAGTCAAGAAGGGAGACCAATAACTTATTTCAATGAGAATTTGAATGATGCTAGAAGAAGATATTCATTTTATGATTAGGAGTTCTATGTCATAATTCAAGCATTAAAGAAGTGGAGATATTATTTGTTTCCTAAGGATTTTGTGTTGTATATTGAACATCAAGCTTTGTAGCATTTGAAGAGTTAAGGAAAGTTAAACATATGAGATGGGTTGAGTTCTTGCAGAGTTACACAATTGTGTTGAATCATAGGAGTGGTAAGTCAAATAAAGTTGTAGATGTATTGAGCAAGATAAGGAATTTGTTGACAAAAATGAGGATAGGAGTATTGGGTTTTGAAGAACTAAAACATATGTATGAGGATGATCCAAATTTTTTTGATGCATGGAAGGCATGTAACTAACCAACAATGATAGATAGGAGTCAATGGTTGGATTATTTCACTATAGAAGATATGGTGTTCAAGGGAAATTAGTTGTGTATTCCAAGGAGTTCAATGAGGGAGAATTTGATCAAAGAGAAGCATAGTGGAGGAATATCAAGACATTTTTGGCTAGATAAGATAGTAGCTTTGGTGAATAATACTAATTTTGGCCGCAAATATATAAGGATGCCAAGAAGTATGTGCAGAATTGCAAAATTTGTCAAGTAGCAAAAGGGAGTAGTTAGAAGGATTGTATAAACCTTTGACAATACTAGAGAGACCTTAGGAAGATATAAGTATGGATTTCATATTGGGATTACCAAGAACATAGAGAGGATATGATGCTATAATGTTAGTAGTGAAAATATTTTCCAAGATGGCACATTTCATTCCTTGCAAGAAGACTAATGATGTTGTGTATATTTTTGACCTATTTTTCGAGGAGATTGTGAGGTTGCATGGATTACCTAAGAGTATAGTTTTAGATAGAGACACCAAGTTCATTGGATACTTCTAGAGAACATTATGGAAGAAGATGAAGACGGACCTGAAGTTCAATTCAACATATCACCCATAAATTATCTAATTACTAGGAGTGAACACAAGTCATTAACTTAGGCTAGTAAGTTCCAAGGTGATATCCTCACTAATAAAGAGGATGATATTAGACCTAAAATGACCTACACAAGTAGTACCCTATCAATTACTATTCTTGAAAAATTTGAACCTTTCAAAATAAAAATAAAAAGCCTTTGAAAAAATAATTAAACATAAATTTAAAAATAATTATTTTTATTACCTCTTACATAATGATATATCAGGCTTGGAAATGGATGATGTAGATAACAAATTCTACAAAAGATTCTCGCTAACACATATAATTCACAATTATATGATCCATATGGATAATAAAGGAGAAAAATTGCAAAGGAATCTTAATAAAGTTGTTTGAAATAGATGAATGAATTGGTGACCCTAGGAATTTGAGACACTCCAAATACAATGGAAAAGTTAGATCTAGCCCAAAAAACTTTCACTACTGTGGCTATGGTGACTTTTCCAAGTCCATACCTTGCATTATCCTCCATTGGCTAGTGAGATTTTGGGTGGAGGTGGTAATGCTTCACTCCTTTCCTTTGTGATTTGATAGAGCAACATAGTATTGCTTTGTAGTGTTCATTACAATCTTTCTTTCCTTCTACTTTATTTATCGCATATTCTACTCCATTGCTTTCTGGATGTCTGTGGAGATGGAAACACCAAAACGGGGGTCTGACTAAGGCATGCTCCTATACAACCCCAACAAGTTTCCCTCTTTCTTGTGTGTAGGTGGATGTGTGCATGGAGTTAGCTGGAGAACATGCACCTTTGTGAGATCATCTTCATCACATTAGCTTTCATTTACTTGCTTTATCAACTCTGTCTCTATCTCTTGTACTTTCTTATTCTATTTTTCCTGTCAGAATAAACTAGCTAGACTGTTAGTAAGTTTTTAGGTGGTTTGTACTGCACTTTATGTTTTTTGGCCATATAGACACCAACGCGTTGTGTTGTCATCCCAAATCCATGCTGTCATCCTCAGGCAGAGAGTTGTCAAAGGCGTAGTTTGAATTCTAGAAATCGGCTCATCTAGTCTCATCCAAGTATTTGGATCAGTAGAGTGATAGAAGCACTTGAGAGTGCTCTTCATTCTTTATCCTTGACCTAAAACACCCACTTAGCTTGAGGTAAGTTAGGGAAACCCTCCACTCTCGACTCTCTGTGACCTGGAGCCTTGGTGTGGTTGGTCCCCCTACCTTACATTTTGGTGAACCTGATGTGAACCATTTTGGTTCTGTTTAGCGGTGTTGAAAGACCCTTTCCTCGTATCCTAGGAGTGTTGTGGGTCTGAGTGTTGTGAGGCGTTCTTCCTGGCAACCCTAACTGCGACCCCTAGTGGCATAGTTGGAAGGTTTTGTAGGCATTATAGAATGAAACCTTAGTCGGGTCACTAACTAATTGCAAAACCTTTGGGGGCTTTGTGAAATTTTCATCTAGTGTGTGTGATGCCTCCTTTTTACATCTTCCCATTCCATCTATACAGCCTATGAGTAGTTCCCTTGGTATAACCTTTACCTTGCAAGACCTGTCGATGGGTTATAATAGAGAACCATCTCCCTTATACATCCCTGTATGAATCAATGAAAAACACTGTGACAAGTGTTCTTATTGACCCAATGTGTCAAGTGAATGTCATAACTAAGGAGATTATGCTAATTAGCTTCTTGCATAAAGATCGGTATGACACATCTAAAAGTACCATCCATACACACAATGGACTTTCTGTACCTCCCCTTGGTTGCATCACCTTGTTCGTTTTAGTCAGACCTAAATTAGTGAGCTTACTTTTTGACATAATCACAGGGTTTGAACTCTTTAGGGTGAAACTAGGTATTCCCTAGTTGGTCTCTATGAACGCAGTTCCCTTGGTAGTGCATAAGTGTATGAAATTTATTCATGAGGGTACAATGCATGTAATCCTTGACACAGGCTATAAACCGTCGGTTGCGTGTGGTAGCTATTAAATAAAACACTATAAAACCAAATGAGCATGCTAGATATTGTAGTTACAAATCTAAATTTGAAAAAAAATTAGAATTTTATCCTTCATAGAAAAAAAAAGTTATGTTGTATACGATGAACATCACTCTTTAAAAATGTTGTTTACTGTTAAAAACTAGTTTTTGAAGGAGATGGAAAAATAAATGTAATCTAATTCCAATTTTTTTTTTTTAAATATATATTTAGAATCTACAGACGAAATGTCACAAATCACTAGTTTGCATCATCTTCAAATTCCTCATGGTTTAGCAGCTATAGGTGCCTGAAAGTGAAGATTTAGTTAAAAAATTCAGTTCAATGTCAAGTTTGGCCAAAAAGTGTAACCCACTATTGTGGGATCACCCCTCATCAAAATACTCAAGATAGTTGAAGGTTAACATATGAGAGTGGGTTATGTCATCCCTCTCCTTCTTGGATCCATGACTTTACTATCTGAGCTACATTTTCTGCATCTTTGGGTTACTCTGGTTTCTCCTATAGAGGTGGTCCTATCTTCTATTGAGGGGGAGATGGATGTCGCTGGAAGTGACCTTTCTCCTATTGGGGTGGAGCTGGATGCTACTAGCTATGCCTAGAGATGGTGTTGGGGGCCTGATGAAGCCCTGTCTTTTGGCTGCAAGGGAGTGGATGATGGCATTTCTGCTGAATTCTTTCCTGTATCTCCTATGGAGGTGGAGATCTTGAAAAGTAAGTTGTTCTCGGTGGGGCTCACTCTCAAGGATAAGGGGTGTTGTGCCTATGGTGGATCAGGTGAGCCTGGATTTTTCTCCTATAGAGGTGGAGAAAACAACTAGTTTTTGTGGAATATTGTTGGAGCCTTGTGTATTTGTGATGAATTTTCCTATAGAGGTGGAGAGGGTAAATTGTTGGGCTCAGTTTCTTCTGATGATAGGGCTCTAGTTATGAGCTATGTTTTAGATGTTTGTAGAGGGTTGTTGGTCCAGTCAAAACCAAAGGGTTCAAGATCCATGTAATTTCTTCTGTTGTTTGCTGGCTGTTGGCTGGCTATGTTTCTATTTTGCTGCTAGGTGTTCTTGTATCTTTTATGTGAGCAGCTTGTCCATCCTAGTTTGGGTTTTGAGTCCCTTCAAAACTTGATGGTTTCGGGTCCATTCAAAGCCTGTTGTTAAATGGTTTTGGGTCCATTCAAAACCTATTTCTCCACTAATCAAAAACATATGAGAGTGGGTAATCTCTCCTACTCTCCAGTCTTATCTTAAACCTAGGAGGGTATTTCTAGAGGTATGCATGAGTAAACACTTAAATCACATAAAATGAATAATTATTCAACCCACAATATCCATACCTAGTTGTAAACTTAACCTTAATAAGTGTCACCAATTTAACTTTAATTGGCCGCAATACCCTCTACATAGTTGATTCAAATACTCTACACATGTATTTGCAAATGGTAATAGCGAATTAATCTTTCAAGAAAAATTATTTTAAGATTGTTTTAACATTAGCAAAGCGTAAACATGTTGTAAATGATTCATTGATAATATAAAATTTTAATTCACTTTAGATTTATCCCTGGTTGCAATACCAAATCATAAAAAATAATACACTAATCTACTTCTACTTATTATACTATTGGTAAAGGATTTTAATGATTTTTCTAGATGTGAAAGGTCAATATTTCTATTGATTAGTGCCTTATTGGGTAACAAAGCTATATCCAACCATTAGAAGCATAGAGCTATAAATAATAATCGAGGTATGATATAAGATAAACACTTCTATTAATAATCTTTGTTTGAACTCACTAATAATCCCTTGTTGCAACATAATGACATGTAAATTAACACTTTGAGAACATGAAAGAAGAAGAATAGAAGACAAAAGAGAAGAAACACCAATATAGATGGGGAAAATTGTTTCAAGTAAAAATCCCCACACTCCAAAGTGCCAAACCAATGTATTAATTGCAATTTGCAACAAACACTATTACAACACACTTGTAGGCTCACAACTTTAACATGAAGATTTACATCTTGCTCTTCTTTAGAGGAAATCTGACAACATAACCCTGCAATGAAAAATTCTCCTCACAACTCCTCAAGAAAAATATCATATTTATAGAGCACCAAGATGGACACCTAAAAAAGCATCCTCAATCTTCTACAAATCCCATATCTATAAAATATCAAAAAACATGAGCTTTAGCTCAACCTGATAATCTAAAATATAACTGTTACTTGATTTTTAGCTTTCAATTGAAATCAGGTAACTTAGTGTTTATTCTTTTTGTGTTTTTTGTTTAAACATTTAAAAGATAAACCATAGTCTACTAAGTCATCAATATGCATGAAAGAGATTGTCAAATGAAATAGATTACATTTTATTCCAATGTTGCAATTACAAAAAATGAGAAAGAGAACCATATGTGTTACAAATGTAATCTTTATTGATAATCATGAAAGTGTTCATGTCCCTCACAAGCCAAGGGACTAACTTTATTTATTCAATGAAAATAAAGAAGAGCATATACATGAATAAGTAAAAAAATACAAATGTGCATATAAGGAGAGAGACCAGTCATTTCCTAAGAATGACTGGTTCTGGATGTGTCATCTTGTCCTGATGTTGCCACCATGCTACTTGTGTCTTTCCTAGCTCCATAGTGCTCCTAGTTCCTACATCTGGCAATAAAAATGATGTTAGAGCAATGCTCTAAGCAATAAAAAGTCTCAAACCTTACATGAACATTCACCTATGCATGTATAAACTAATCTATAAATGCATTAAACAAGCATGCAAACCTTGGATGTCCTAGAGAATAATGAAGTTATGAAACACATCCAAAATATGCATCTATTTTTCAAACTTTTTTGCTTCATACATATCATAATAGTGGTTTACAATTCCTGAGAGGAACGGATTTTAGCTGAAATCACATATTTTTAGAAAATATAATGATTTAATCCTTAAAAAGTTCCATTTTAAGGATTCAAATTGAAGAGGGTTTTATCAAATCACCTTAGATCAAACCCCCTTGGATAGAACCTTGCTAGTTTTAAACCATACCTATAAATGCGTCTCCTTTACACCTATCACAATGCTGATAAAAAATCACTTTTGATTTAGCTTTTGGGGGATCAAATGAATTCATTTAAAATTTATTTCAAATGATTATGGTATTCCTCAGAACAAGTTATCCAATGATTATAATTTTAATATGTTTTGGTTTTGTTATGTATTTGTTTTTAAAGTTTTATTAAACATAGGTTTTTCATTGAAAATGAATTTCTTTGTTCTTCACATGTGGAAAAATAGAAGATTATTAAAAAAAAAATTGAAAAATATGAGTGCACCAGATATTGAAGTCCTTGATCCAACAAAATAAAAATAATTTTTGACATATACAAAAGTTACGCCATATACGGTCGTGTGTTAATTATAATTTGTTTGAATTTGAAACTTGATTAAGGAAAAATATTCAATAAAAAACTATCTAACCAAGTGGAAGCACTAGATATCAGAGTTACAAATCTAAATTTGAAAGAATTAGAATTTTATCCTTCATGGAAAAAAAGTTATGCGTTATACGGTGTGCGTCACTTTTTTAAAATGTTGTTTTCTGAAAAAAATCAATTTTCGTGGGAGATGGAAAAAGAAGTGCAATTTGATTCCAAAAATTTTGAAAAAAAGATTTTTAGAATCTACAAAAAAAAATTGATGAGACTCTAGTTTGCACCATCTTCAAATTCCTCACAGTTTAGCCGCTATAGGTGCCCGAATGTGAAGATTTAGTTAAAAATAATAATTTCAGTGTCTTGTTATTGTTATGATTCAGTTAATTACAAAATGTGGGGTAAATGTGGCTCCCACGAGGCTAGAGCTCAACATGTTGCCCTCTGATGTTTTAAGGGGAATAGGAAATTGAGCAACTTGATCAAAGATATACATTCTATTAATGCATTAAATCAATATGGAATCACACTAGTTGATCAACTTTCATTATTAGATTCAAAGGATGCAACACATTTTGCTGGATATGTCTTTAAATCTTCTTAAGTGGATCCATGATCCATTTTATAAAAAGAAGTAAGTGATTTCAGAGATGCAACAAGTTCAATCATAGATGCATCAAGTTCAATTATGCATCTCTTAAATAATGAAGAAGGAATCAAGGCATGCCTGAAATCATCACGAAACACATAGGGCAGCAAGAAGTAACAATCCAAGGTACTGTCAAGTCCCTCCCACCTTAACCCTATTGGACAACCACACATCACATAGGATGGTGAGCTTTTAGGTCACCAACATAGGTGTTTGTCCACTAGGATCAAGGTGAGGAGACAGTGTTATGTGTTGCACGTGATCAAAAGGTAAGCAATTGTGGTGGAAACCAAATAGAAAACATGTGGAACAACAAGCAGCTATAGTGGAAATAATGAGGATTGGGGAAAATAAAGAAAGGAAGATGCATGCTACATCTCATGAAGGGGAAGTCAATGGTTGCAAAGATATAAGCATAGTAAGCAAGGTTACAACCACAAAGAGAAATGAAACAAAAGACTGTAATTTTATCATTGAAAGGGAAATGTATTTCAGAATGCAACACCAATGGAGCTAACAAGTTCAAACAACATGATCATCCTTTCACCTTCGATGGAGACTTAAGCAAAGGTATCAAAGTGAAGATGAGTCATTAACTTCAAGCACAATTATGTGAGATTATGCAAGCAAACAGAGTTTTGGTTTGAAGACTCTTAGGAAGGTACTAGAGTGTTGTGTGTGTGCATCACCTTGAGATAGATGTGTTTATCCTATAAAGGGGGTTTCTCATTTTGAACACAAATGTCCACAAAATGACAAAAACCAGAGGCATCATTTTCTGCTATGGAGAAACAAAGTACATTCAAGAGGCACAAAAGAACTACAAGCAGATAGTATACTTGATTATAATTCCATAACGATGCATAGTTGAAACTCTTAAGGTATGGAGTGCACCAAATGGGGCAACCAAGTGACAAATGGGATTGGTAATAGTATAACAAGACAATTACCTTGAGAAAACAACCACTTCATGAATGCCAAGAACAATATTTCCCAAAATGAAGGTGGGTATATGCAATGAACCACATGGAAGCAAAACACATCAAGCAATGCTTATGCACTATCACATCAAGATAGAGGTGAGTACTAGGAATTTTTTTGGATGCATGAGTATAATCTATTGAAAACTCAAACCATGATGAAGAGAAACATGCACATGATCTAGTTTTAGTCTTACCATATCAGTCAATTGAAAGAATAGTGCATACATGAGTAGCTCATGTTTACAGAATGTGCTGACCCAGTTACAAAGAGTACAATGATCTTTTCTGAAAATGATAGTCCTGGACTGTCAAGGTGAGTTGTTTTAAAGGTTTTCACTAACAAAGAGTAATGGTGTAGAGATCAGTGAGATAAATGTGGCAGAGGTTAGTGTGGACTTGCATTCACAACCAAAAGCTAAGGGAGACATGACAATCATTATCAAGTGTAGTGTTCAAAAGCATGAAAAGGACATGATTTGAATCAAGAGAATCATGGTCTTCATAAGAAAGGACAACATTGAATATTGTGTTTAAATGCATAAGTTTAGTGCATGTGATATAGTGTCTTCATTCAGGAAGACTAAACAAATTCAAAGAAAAAGCAGTGAAGGAAACCGCTACAACCATGCATATATTCTAAATGAATAAAGATAATGACAGTCTTGAAGATGGTGACAAAATATAGGAAACCATTTGATCTCTTTGAAATTAGGTATTCATCACTATGAACAAATGAAAAAAAATTATTTCAAGAAGTCATAACATGAGTTTTTGTCCATCCTAAGATATCAAGATTAGAGCTTCCATTGAATGATCATTTTAAGTGCTTATGGAGTAGAGCAGTGGATAATAACTCAAGAAAAGAAAGTTTGTAAACATAGGTAATAAATGTGACAATGTGATAACTAGTGATCTTGCAGAGGACAATTGAAGTTCCTAATCACATAAAAGGATCTTCTAGCTTTCTTTACTAAAAATATGGAATTGTTTTCTTCTCAAATGAAGAAAACCCACTTGGGTTTTTTTTATAAGAGATTGCAAAAATGGAGGTGAAAGGGTATGGTTTTGTCGCAAATGGAAGAACCCATCTGGGTTATCATAAGTTTCATAAACCAAAGGAGAAATTGCATGGAGTTTTCTGTTTTCAGAAAGAACACACAAATCAAAACTCATTTGTTTCATTTTCATGGTCATGACTAAAAGGAATTTGTTCCTTATGAAATGAGAAAGCCCACTTGGGGTTTTTATAGAAATCACAAGTTTCTTCAATAATAGAAACCCACTTGGGGCTTTTGCAATTAAATTGCAAATACAAAATATTAAAAGAGAGCTTTCATAAGATATTCAAAGAAAGAAATGAATATGCAAAACCCAGTTCATATGTTCATGGAGAAATTGCAAGCTTGCTGTAATTTGAAGGAACCCATATGGGGTTTATGAAAAAATTGCAAATACAAAAATGTTTTCCAAGTTATCATTAAGTTTTGAAAATAAATGAAAAGTTAGAAGAACCCTTTTCTATCCTCTTGGCTGTGGCCTGAAGGAGCAGATTGCTTCATGAAACAATGCATTTTTTTTGGATTTCTTCATGTAGATGCAAACACAGAAGGAAATAAACATTTATTTGCTTTATTCTCAAGAATGGAGGCTCAAAATGAGCCCTTCTGGCTCAAAAATCAAAAGAAAGGAGTCAAATTTGTGGCTTACTTGAGCTTTTGCTCATTTTTGTTGCATATTCAAAGCTTTGCCTTTCAACATAAAGCTTCATTTAAAGCTTTTCATGGCGGCTGAAAGGTATGAGTAACCATAGAAGAAAAATAATGAAACAAAATGATTAGAAATACTCTATAGGCCGCGACCAAAATGAATGGAATGGGCTCCAAAGAAGGCGAAAAATACAAATTTGTGTACCAAAAATCCAAGTTACCTGCTATTCCATGTGTTTTTCATCATAAATTTGTCAAGAATCGGCCAAAAACCTCCATTTTCTGTGATCTCCTCAAACCCTATGGTGGCAACATGGTTTTCTCTAGAGTGTTCGATGGTAAAAATGAATGCTTATTCACCTTTTTTCCATCTTTTGTTATTTAGGGTTTGACCCTATTCTTTGATGGCCAATGGGAATTTTGTCCCATTCTTTTAAAATTTGAAAGACATTTAATTGTGAAGTGGGGGTCGAATGCCATGACTTGGGCATTTCATGCCTTATGTCTTTTTTCCTTGTTTCAAATTGTTATGTCCTTCAAAATCAAACATGTTAAAGGTGCCAATTGCATAATATGCCTTTCCCTTTGAAATGTGATGATTTCATGACTTTCAAAATATGCCTTCCATGAAGTGTGGAAGTCCTTGATGCCACATAGGATGAAATTTGGGCCTTTATTTTTTCCTTTGAAAACCAAAGAATATTGACTATGTGTGGCCTTCAAGTGCAGAATGAAGGTAAAGTACAAAAGATCAAATGCCTTGGAGTTTGATTCTGTTAATGCTTTTAGAAGCATTTGGATATAAAATTACATGTTGCATTTTATTTCAAGGTATAAAGATATCATTTAAGTGATTCACAAATCACTTTTATTATGTCTTTTTAATGCAAATGTAATGTAATTCAAAGAGGTGGTGGGTCCCTCTTCTATTTTTATTTAAAATGTAAAATAACTTGATTTAGTGGTGTATTATGAATCACTTAGTCAAGTTATTATCTTTAATGATTTTTTGGTGTCTTGTGTTTTCAAAACACACATATTGCATGGGTCAAGGCTGGGAGACAAAATGATGACTTGCAGACATGAGGAGAGTGTGTGGGTGGTGCATTTGACTATTTTGGAGAAACATGTGCTATTTTGGAGGCTGTTTTGTCACACTTTTGGCATGACTATGGTTTTGGCTTAACCTTGGATTGTTTGGAGGAATTTTTGGAGTGATTTTAGAAGGTTCTTTTTTGGCCTCATTGTTGCATATGACCAAAACCTTCTAGATGGACATGTGTGAGGGGATTTGATGGGTATTTGTTTAAGTATCTTCATTTTGGAATTTTGGAGGGAGTTCTTTCTTTCCAACAGAGTGATAGCTTTAGCTTTTGGAGTTATTTTTCAGCATGGAGCAGTATTGTAACTCAGATGGACTGTTATACAGTGAGTAACTTTGAATCAATATAATATAATATTTTACCTTCTCATTTCATGTTTCATCGTATGTTGTTAGTGATTGATCAATTTTTTTTGTGAAATTCATCTTTCCTTGCAAACTTGTCTCATGTTTAGGCATCTATTTAGCAGAAAATGCATGTAAACAGGTTATAAGTTGTGTTAGTCAATAGTGTTGTTAGTTGTGAGACCTTTTGTTTCCTTCTAAAAGTCCTGTTTAGAAACCTTCTTATAAATTACTTATGTGAAATGCATGTGAAAATGAGTTGTGTAAGTAGAGTTTTATGATATTGATTTGAATGTGATAGGCTGTTATCAGGTCCTAGTTGTTTTTTGGTGTATCACCTTAGATATTTTCAGTTTAGGTTCATGTTTTATGCATTTCTTACCCTTTACCTCATAAATTAGTAGTTAGGTGGCATCAAAAGGGGAGCCAACCCATAATCTGGAGGTCTGCTTTCGAATAGGACACCCACAACCTGAAAGCGGTCCCATGTTACATCCAAACCTGTTGAGTTTTTTCACAGCTTGGCATCAAGGGTGTAGATTTGGATCACTAACAATAATTGTATCCTTATCTTGGGCATCCATATTTAAGAAAAACATCTTATCCATATCCTATCCATATCTTGGGTCGCTAAAGGAGATAAAGTTAAAAGTTGATTTATTCCTCTTTAGTTTTGATAGAGAAATTGCTAATCAAGACTCTCAAGTCAACACAAGAAGTTTCTAAAATAGTTTTTCACCAATATGGAAACATGTGACATCATAGTCCTAAAAAATAGGACCTCCTAGCTCTGGGCACCAACTTCGTAAAAAATAGGGATTTCACCATATTTCATCACCTGCCATGTAGGATGCCATCTCAACAATAGGTACCACAAAGTGAATGGTAACTTAGGAGGTTTAATGCACTAGGATAAATTAATATGCAACTAATAATCAATTAATTAGTGATAAGACTCAAAGGCTGAGTCACCTTAATCCCAATAGGTAAGAGCTATAACAAGAAATGGTAGGAATTATAGACTGTTAAGGGTCAAAGGAAAGTCATTACACATGCCTATATTAGAGGATCATGGTAGTTAAAAAAGTTGTGCTAGAAGGGGATGAGGAAAAGGGGAAGGCTACCGAGAAAAATTTGACAAAGAAAATCTTTATCGAATTCAAGATTGGGGTTTGAGAAGAATCTTAACTTGGTATCGAGGTAAGGGGTAGCCAAAATTCTGAATCTGAAAGATGTTAACAAAGGAGTAGTAGAATTTTAGGTTTTCACAGTTTGGAGGGAAGCAATACTTGTCAATGGGATAATTGGAAACTCTAGCATGATAAAAATAGAAAAAAATGAATGCAAATGGTTAGGGATTAGGGAGCAGGGGTGAGGTAGAGAAGGTACCAAGGAATGGATGGAGGATGAAATTTGAAAGCTTGATCTTAATAAAAAGGACTCTAGACTTGCCATAAGTTTTTGAGGATTGGGAATATAGAAGAAATCATTTGACATACCAAATGGAAGGGTATCAAGGTATGGGAAATTTTAATACTCCAATAAGGTACTTAGCAAGAAAAGGTGGGATGTTAGAATTTTGGGGATGGGCATGCCAAGGGAACAAGTTTGAAAGGGAAGCTGGAAGTGGACACACAAAAACTCAAAAACACAATTTTTTTTGACAAATACTTTAGTGGGGTTTCAAATATTTTGGATTGGATAAAGTGAAAAGTAGGCAAGAGGAATCTCGAAATACCAAAAGTCTAATAAATTCAAAACTTAGGCAACATTCACAAGGGTTCCAAGTAGGGTTTCAGGATCAATAGAGAAAGCATACAAGTATGAATATCACTAAAACTTTAGCAAGATGACAACCATACAAAACATAAGGAATGACACTAGAAATGACCCAAATAGATGATTTTCATGATTTTTTTACATATTTTAACATAAAGAGGATCCATTTACAATGTCTTAGATTGATTATCAAAAATGGGTAGAAATTGACTAAGACACACAAAAAGGGAAGGGACTCAAGAAAAAGTTGGCATTGCATATTTGAGTCCTAATAATATTTGATTGGGGACATATGTCTCTTTTAGGCACAATAAAAATTGAAGTATCTAGGAGTAGAGAAAAAATGAGGAATGACAAGTACTAGGACTTGCACTTTATCATGACAAGTAAGGGTCATGACTTTACAAACACAACAATATATATAGAAGACAAAACATGAACAAAACAAACAATTTATGTATAAGGAGTCTCAACACTGCTCACATTAAGTACTACTTTAAATGTTATCCATGGATAGCTAGCTCCATCAAGCTTCCTATTAGGTCCTTAAGATGATATGTATTGCCTACATAGACTTCTACAACTTCATATGGCCCTAGCCATAAAGGATTAAACTTACCATGTTTTCCTTTATCCTCATATCTTGCGTTCAACATAAGGACCAAATCTCCAACTTGAAATTTCCTTTGTAATGATCTCTTTTTAAGCAAATACTTTTTCATCTAATTATTTGACAAAGCCTTCTCATGCAATTTTTTCTCTTTTCTTACAACTCTACCAATTCATGACTTTGTTAGAGATTACAACATTTTCAATGCCACCGGTATCCTTTAGTAATTGATATACCTGTTGTCCTAGAATAATTGGTATCTTTACATATGTCCCATACACAATTTCAAATGGAATCATACCAATATCAACCTTATAGGTTACCCTATTTTCCCAAAGGCTATACTTTAATTTATCATCCCACCTTTTCTTATTTAGGGCTAGTGTCCTCTTAATTATTTTTATTAGACTTTTGTTACTAGACTTAGCCTATCTATTCCCTTGGGAATGGTAAGGAAATAAGAAATTGAGGCTAATGTCATATTCATTACATAAACCTAAAATATCTTGTGATCTAAAATATGTGGCATTATCTACTATGACTTTTATAGGCATACCAAATCTAGTTTTTATATTATTCAACAAAAAAAATACTTACCACCTTTGATATAAAATTGTGGGTTGGGATTTCCTCAACCCTTTTGGAAAAGTAGTCAGTTGCTATAAGAATCCACTTGTATCCATTGTTGGATTTCTTTGGTATATCACTTATGAGATTAATTCCTTAATGTTGAAAAGGAGAATTTTTTATCACGAGTAAAATAGGGAGAGCACCTACAAACTTAATTTTACTAGAAAATATCTGATAAACATCACACTTCCTTATCCTCTGTGCCACATAATTGAATAGGGTAGGTCACCAAAATTGTGCCCTAGGGATATTATGTGTAATTGTCTTATCCTTGAAATGTCCTCCACATATGCCTTTATGACATTCATTAATTATTGCACTGGATTGTTCCTAATTCAAACACTTGAGAACTAGTCCACCTAGGTCTCTCCATATTAAAAAATCATGTCCACTATGACATATCTTTGGGATTGTAGCTTTAAATTTCTTTGTTGGTGTTTTCTTGTTTTAGGTGGGCACCTCATATTTAGAAAATAGAATATAATATTCATGTACCAAGGATTTTTTTTCAATTGAAAATAATTAGGCTCATGATTATCACCATTTTCATTTATCTCTAATGCTTCTAAATTTGAATATGTCACAAGTTTGGAAAAACCTTAGCCTCTTAGTATCTTACTAGCTTAGTTGTTTGAACACAAATATCATAATCCTAGATTTTATTTATCTATTTGTATATTTTTACTGAAGCTTCTCATTGAGTGAGGATATCTTTCGTAGTTGTGTGTGGAACAAATGCAATTACCTTTGCACCCACTAAGTAAGGCATGTGGTTTTTAATTGCTTGAAACAAAGCATGTGCATGCTTCTCCATTGTTGAATATTTAAGTTATGTCCCTTGTGAATATTTACTAAATAATTTAATAGGTTGTTCATAACCCTCTTCATTATTTTGTAGAAACACAATAATAATATGGAAGAGGAAAAAAAGAATAATTGAAAAGGTTTGACATAATTTGGACTTACTAGAATATGTGCTTCTTTAATAGGCTCTTTGATTTTGACAAAAGCTTTGTTGGTGTAAATAGGCATTTTACCTAACTAGTTCTCTAATAGGTCTTATTTACATGTTAAGTCTACTTAGGTCATAGGAATCTTTCTAGAAGTCTTAATTGTCACTTAGATCTTATATTATCTTTTTGGCATTTAACTCTTGAGTCCTAGGTCATTTAATAATTGTTAGTGTAAATAGTGTCATTATTCACCTAGTTAGCTAATCACCTTTCTAGGATTGACCTACTCACACTCATAGCTTAATTTTACTTAGATTTCTTATGCTTTTATCTCACTTCATAGCATTGAGACATGTTTCTTCATCCCTTGAGACACATATTGCATGCATACTTGTCACTTGCTCACACACTTGTCAAGTGAGCTCACAAGTGTTGCACCTATGGAGGGGTAGTCAAAGTTTCACTCCTACCTTCTCACCTCCTCATGCTTTCCTATACAAGCAAGGATCATCATTGTATTTACACACTCTTCATTTTATATTGCTAGAAATACTATTATACTCATATTTTCATTTGTAGAAGGTTATCAATTTGAGCTCTCTGATCTTGGTATTCTCCAACATGGTATTAGAGTCATGAGAGCACGTTCCTTCCCACATCAAGGTGACTCCTATAATATCCCTATCAATGGAGCATCATGGAGCCAAAAAAACATTGTCATTGCATAAAAAAAGCTTCAGAAATGAAAAAATACCTTTTAATTCATCAATTTCGATAATTTTTAATTTTTGTAAAATTTTGACCATTATACAAAATATTATTTAAGAAATCAGTTTTTTTTTTAGCAGAGGGCCAATTTTCCCTCTGCCCATCTACTAGTTTGGTCAATATTTGCATTTTGTAGTTATTTTAGCCATTTCAGCCTATTGTGCAAGGTTTTTGGCCAATTCGACTTGTTTTACAAGTTTAAAAGAACACTTTTGACCTAGTTTCGACCTTCTCAGTGAGAAGATTTGCCTGTGATATTTTCATAGGTTATTTCTAGTTTATTTCCCCTCACTACACTTGCAAATAGAATTTTGTTGGATGTTGGATTTGTGTTGCTCTTCTCTTGTGGTAAACCATTTCATATGGTTATCATGGAGTTTAACAGAGATAATTATCATTTGTTTCAGTTGGCGTTTGTTGTTATTTGCTCTTTTACTACATAGAGCTCACAGTTTCTTGAATGACACCCTCATCCAACATTCAAAGGCATTTAAACCCTTTCTCCAAAGCTGCACATCTCTAGATTATATAGTGGTCTTTCTCACATTGTGGTTTACCTGTTACTTAAGTTTAGTTCCATTAAACCGCCACCAAGTGGCCTCACTGTGCTACCTTAGCAATTGACTCACTGTAACTTTCATTGGCACTCAACGCTCACCTTGCGCAGCCTCTATCCAGTATCAACAAGCCACATTCACATCAGCAAGTGTGCTATTACAGGTTCCATCTGTTTATAAGTTTTTGTAAGGAGGTTCTATGTCTGATTTGTCTTTTGGTGTGGAGTTTTATTTGCACGTTGAAGTATTCATTTGCTAAGGAGCGACATTGGCCCACCTCCACACGTGGCCATGGGCTCCCAATACCCTCTCAAGTTGAATTGAAGATAATGTGCTTATAAACTCTACATTAATGCCTTCACATATCGCCTGCAATAAATGGCCTCTCCACAATGGCATGTGAAGGAGGGTGTGGTCTCTTTTCGGAATTGAGCATTCCTACACGTTGGCCACTCGACTCTTGCTTTCCAACGACCTTTTATAGGGGAGAGGGGCCCATAGTGGAGCACCCTAACTTCGCGTTTCACAAAATCTTATGTGGAAATTTCAAATCAATCCCAATTTTGTACAACGGTTTATTTGGCAACTCATGTGCTTCTATATTTTGTTTTAGGACCACATCATCAAATATAATGCCACATCAGCAGGCTTTTTGTTGAGGTATCCAAAAAGGCCCCCAAAAAAAGTGAGACCGATAGTGGTGCGCTGATGTGGCATCACATGATTTGTCACTTTGCGTACTTTATGAATAGAAAGTGTTTTGCAATTGAATATTAAAATGCTCCACTATGGGGCCCACTGAGGACTTCTTCTATCCCCACTATTGGACCTTGCTCCATTATAGGCCCCTCTCCCCTAGTTTGATCATTTTCCAGTGAGCAACAGATTTTGTGGCACTCTCACACCATATTCCTCTCTATTGAAAGGTAATCCAAAGTTTGACATTTTCCACTCATCAACACCTCCCATCCACATAAGACCTAGTCTCTCATCAACTCTCAAATTGATCACTTGACAACACATTAATGGCTAAACAATAACTATTAATTTGGAAATTATTATAATCCAGGTTTTTTCTAATCACTAATGTTTTTGTAAATGCTAGTGATTTATATTAACTGTCAAATTGTCTATCAAGATATCTCAAAATCTTGTAAAAGGGGGAGACGTTTTCTTTTTTTCTTTGCATAACTTGCAAACGAGGGGGTATTTTTTCAAGTGTGAATAATTGTTGGAAAGCTCTTTCCATGCCAGACAAAGTAGCATCAAGACAATTTCAAAATTGTAATTTTTAATCTATTTTTTAACATCTAAAAATTAGTGTAATTTGTGCAATTTTTTTATAAGGCATAACTTTCACCTCAATTGTCAAAAATTGACAATTTCTTTTTAAATTCATCAAAATTTTGAAAGGATTGTAGATTTTTAGTAAAAAATAAAATAACTAGCTATTGCACCTTAGTGTGCAATGGGTACGCCGAAGAAGTGTGTAAGGTCAATTAGGATAGATTTTGGTCTATTTTTTGACATAATTGTAATTATATATATATATAATTTTAAAATATAATAATAATTTATTTATTTATATATATATATATATATTTAATAATTTTGTTAAAAATATAATATATATTTAGTAAATGAGATCAATTGATAGGTCATTTAAAAAATGATTTTAATATTATTATTACTTTTTATAAAAAAAATTAATTATAGAATAATATTATTATATTTATTTTTTAAATTTTATTTATTAACTATTATATTATTATATAAATATATATTATTTATGTCATTATTTTTTTATTTTTATTTAAAAAAAAAGAAGGGGTAAAAATTTATTCAATCAAATCCAAGATACAAAGCAAAGGCCAAAAGCCCACCAAATCAAGAAAACAACCAAAAAAGCCAACAACAACACTACATATTTCTATCATCCAGTAATAATCTCTCCAGGGTCCCAAGATAATTAGAAGATAACTCATTCCGTCCACTAATATCCCAGCCCTCCCCATTCTCCGAGGCCCACTTCACCAAGCAATCAGCCACTTGATTCCATTCCCTAGGGATGTGACAAAAGGAGACAAAATCCAAGGAATGACATACACTTAGAATCTGTCTGACCACCAAGGCTAATTGCCAACTAACATCATCCAAACTCTGGTTGTTCAACATATCCACAACAATCTGAGAATCCGACTCACAGATAATCCTCCTCCAACCTAAAGAGCAGCCACGCTCAACAACAATCTTAACAGCAAGGGCCTCCATCGGATTATTAGAGTGCTGCCCTTTGTAAACCGAGAAGAAGAAAACAACAACACCATCTTTACCTCTACCTATACCACCAACACCAACATGTCTAGGGTTCCCACAAGAAGAACCATCTGTATTAATCTTCAGGACCCCAACTGGGGGAGGGATCCACCTCCCATCACGACAAACCCAATGCTTGACATGTCAAGATCTATTTCCAGCACTGCATCCCCTACTATTATCCTACAGGTTCAAATCCCTCATAATAGCATAATCACCAGGATCAATATTATCAGACATATCACACTTAGCAAAAATAGTTTCCTGAAGCCTGCTAATAATCTTCTTCCACAATTGACAACTTCCTAACTTGGAACCACAAAAAACTCTACGATTCCTTTCCAGCCAAAGGTTCCAAAGAATGAAAATAGGCCCAACAGCATAGGCCACTTGAAGGAAAGAAGTCTTTGTTGGAGGCCTGGTGCAGGAGCACCCAAGGCCTTTAAGGAGCTCTTCAAAGGTCAGAAGTGTGCAAGGGTCAGGAGGACCTTTCCATCAAATCAAAACATTAATTATGGTATCTTGGAGCCTATAATGGCATTTGGAATGAATAAAGGTAATGTGACTATCAAAAGTCCTAAGGGTCTTGAAAGGACCATAGGACCAAAAAAACCTTGTAAGTGGACCAATAGTGTCCAAGGGGTGTAGGTAGGTCTATAATGTTTTAATTAGATCAATTAAGGTTAAATATTGAATTTTAGATAGTTTTTTGTCAATACAAATCAATAAAATGTAAGTTTGGAAATTCAAATATTTGAATTCCAATTTGAGTGGGTAACTAGTCTTTATGAGTTTTAATCACTTTTATGCAACTTAATCAATCCCAAACAGTTTGGGAAGTTGGGGATAGGATATACAAAGCCAAAATAATCATTTTTACGGAGGTTGGTCGATTGGAGAGGTGACTGTACGGACTGTTTCCTGGAAATAGTGAAAAAACACAGTTTTATTGCAATTTCTTGTGTTCTTTTGATGAATGCTTGATTTCTATTGAAGTTATATCCAGAAGGATGCTTTAGGAATTTGTGTTTACCTATTTTAACACAAATGAAGGCTTTGAAAGCAGTAATAAATAATTCCTTTGCATTTTACATTGACTGTCCTCAGGAAAATTCTATTTTTTTCATTGATTTTGAGAGTCATTATGAAGTAATGATCCATTTCATGAGAGTTTGTGACTGTAACTTGTGGAATGGATCATATTTAACATGTACCATACTGTACTAACAATATAACGTGTAGGAGAGATGAATAATATGGTGTACACCAAGATTTGATAATGAAAAGTGCTTGAAGATGGAGGCTAGGGTATAGCAGCAGAAGATCTGCCTTAATGAGGGATGTGTTTTTGAGTTGGGATAGACTAAATATGTTGTCCTAATGGTGTAGAGTCAATGAGCAAGTTCTAGAAGTGATTGGAAGGTTAGTTTTCAAGAAGCCCTAGTTTTGAGGCAAGTTAAGGAGGGTTTTGTGTTTGAGCGAGTTAGGGGTGTCATAGAAGCCTAAAAAATTGGAATCCTTGGTTTTGAGTCATTTTAAGGGACTGTTGAAAGTTTCATGGCCAGGGGTTGAGTTTAAACAGGGGTTGCTTTGGAAAAGAGGGCTAATTAGGCCTAGTTTTTGAGGAGACAATAGATTTTGGAAGGAATTGTCTGAAGCAAGTGATATCAAGGTTTGGATATGTTGTTTGTCATCACAAACCACATCTGAAACTGTCATTAGATTGGAGGTTCCTTTGGAAAGTTTGAGTGCAAAGTCAAAAATCCTTCGCTAGAGGCCTAGTTGGGCAAGAAGCCTAGTTAAAGTGAAAAATTGGTTTTGTGTCTAAGACAAAGGGTTGGGCTTTGAAATCATTCAAGACAAGTTTTTTTGAGTATTTTAAGAGTATTCCTAGGGTTTGGGTCCATAAGGAAGTCAAATAAGTCATTTGGTGCATTATTGAGGTTTGTCTCCACCAGGGTGCCTGAAGAAGGGTTGAGATTGCATCATTAAGTTCCTTGAAATCTTTGTGTTTGTTTCAAAGTCCCAGACCCTTTGCATCAAGGCCTACCCAAGCTCTCCCAAAACTCTATTAGGGAGGAAGCATGAACACATCCCTACTACCAAGCCTCCCACCACCTGTGCCATATTTCTCTAGAAAAAGGGCAACGAAAGAACAAATGGGAAGAACATTCTTCACTGCGCGAACAAAGGAAGCACATAGAAGGTCCATGAAAACCACGGTTTCAGAGATTCTCCCAAGTGAGACACTTCTTCTGAGCAACCAACCATAAGAAAAAATGGCATTTGGGCCAAGAAAAGTTTTTCCAAACCTTCTTCCACTAGGGCACCTCAGCTGGACCATGTAAGTTCCTGTCAAGCACAACATAGCCTTGAGCAACAGTAAATTTACCTTTTGGGCTGGGAATCCAAGCCAACTTGTCCCTCTCATTAAGGGAGCTGCAAAGCCTACCTGCCAAGACTTTAGACAAAACAACACGATCCTCATTAGAACCACCCACGGGCCACTCTTGAGGATTCTTCCAGCAAGACACCTCCACCTGACCAATACACTTGACTGTTTTAAAATGCTCCAGCTTAATCCATCCAACATTAGAGAAAATATGGTAGAGAGGCTCAAGCTGAGGGAAACTAGAAAGAATGGGGGGGTAGCCATCCCAAGAGTCCTGCCAAAACAGAGCATCAGAGCCTCTTTTACAAATCCTGAAGAGACCACCCTTAATAATTTGAGTTCCCTTCTTAAGAGTATCCCAAATACAAGAACCTTTTCCTGACAAAGCAAGACGTGGCACATCTTGGCTCTCAGCACCAGGGAGATACTTGAGAGCAAGAATCTTGGGCCAATCCTGATCTTGATTGTTACACCATCTCCAATACAACTTGGCCACCAAGGCCATGACCACAAGAGCCATAAACCTAAGACCAAGGCCTCTAGCATGCTTCGGCCTGCAAACAGACTCCCACCTTACTAAACTCCACTTTGAAGAGAGAAGGTTGCCCGACCAAAGGAATTTCTGAGAAAGAGCATCAAAATCCCTCACAAAGGAGGGAGGGGGAACCTGCACACAACACCTATAAATGGGAAGAGAATCCACCATAGTCTTTAGGAGAATCACTCTCCCAACAAAAGACAACCATCTGTATGTCCAATGACTAACCTTACTCCATAATCTATCCAAAATCCCCTGCCAAAAATTTCTACGCTGAGATCCCAAAGCCAAAGGAATCCCAAGGTACATCAAGGGAAGAGAACCAATTTGAAACCTAAGAATCCTAGCAATCCTGTTCTGAATAAGCTGAGGAGTATTAAAGAAGTAAATGGAAGATTTATCATCATTAATACTCTAACCTGAAGCTTTCAAATAGATGTCTAAATTTCTCCTGAAGTGCACATCCTCACTAATTCTAGCCAAGCCCATCAGCCTAGTGTCATCCACAAATTGAAGATGAGAGTAGGGAGGAAGATTAATGTTCCAGCTCCAACCTTGTATAAGACCCTGCCTCATCTGAGATTTAATAAATCTACCAAGACCTTCTGCCATGATAATGAAAAGATAGGGAGATAGAGGGTCCCCTTGCCGAAGTCCCCAAGAAGCACTAAACAAATTTGAAGGTTTCCCATTAATGAGAACGGAAAAGGTGGATGAGGTCACACAACTGAGAACCCAATTCACCCACTCTTCTTCAAAGCCAAAAGCTAAGAGAATTTTCTGTAAGAACTCCTAGCTCACCCGATCATAAGCTTTAGCCATGTCTAGTTTAATGAACATAACTTTCTCCTTAGAGGAAGCCATAGAGTGAATAGCCTCCATAGCTATCACAACACCATCAAGAATTTTTCTTCCTTCAACAAAGCCACCCTGCTCAGCAGAGATCAAAGCACCAAGGAGTGGCTTGAGTCTCTCAGCAATCAACTTGATGATGATCTTGTAGACAACATTGCATAAAGCAATAGGCCTGAATTGGTCCAACTGATTAGCCCCCTCCTTCTTAGGTATGAGAGCCAAAAAAGTAGAATTCAAAGACTTAAGCATTTGTTTGTTCCTATATGATTCCTCAACCACCTCAAGGAGATCATACTTTATTATTTCCTAGAATTCCTGAAAGAACTCAATTGGGAAACCATCAGGGCCAGGAGCTTTACCTTTTTTCATACTAAACACAACTTTCTCCAATTCAGGTAACAAGATTGGACATAAAAGAGCCCCATTCATCTCGGCAGAGACCAGGTGGGGAAAACAATCCAAGATGGCCCTTTCTTCAGTCCTAGCTGCAAGATTCTCCCTAGTAAATAGATTTGAAAAATAATTGACATCTTCCCTGGAAATTTCTTGAAAAGATGACAGTTGGGCCCCATCCGGCGAAACAAGAGAGGAAATAGAGTTCCCCTGCCTCCGAGCCTTAACCGAGTTATGAAAAAATGCCGTGTTCCTATCTCCCACCTGAAGCCAATCAATACGAGATTTTTGCTTCCAGAAAATCTCCTCCCAAAGCTCCCACTCTTCTAAACCCTTAAGAGCCAAGGACTCGGCATTCTTGAGATCAGAGGACAACCCTTGGTCTCGAATCTGATGAGTAACACTATCCAACTTGGACTAAGCCGCTATCTTCTAAGCATGTAGTTTCCCAAAACACTGTTTATTCCACCTCTTAAGCCTGTACTTCACATGTTGAAGCCTCTTAATAAGAGTAAACATGGCTGTCCCATGGGAAGGCATCCCTTCATACCACCAATCCAGCATAAGATCCTGTAGAGATTGATCTCTTAACCACATCAACTAAAATTTGAAAGAAGGATTTTTTGTGACACCATAAGGGGAGACAGCGAATTTGATAGGCTAGTGATCAGAGCCCCTCCAATCAAGAATTTCTGAACTGGTGGTCCACCTGTTGTGCATCTAATAACAGCATACCAAAAATATGTCAAGCCTTTTTGAGATAGCCTCAACACCACACCTCCTATTATTCCATGTAAACATACCATTGATTGGCTTCACATCAATGAGATTCAGGGAACCAATGTTATCTCTAAGAAAATTTGAAGAAGGGTCTAGCCTGGCTAATCCACCACATTTTTCCTCCAAACTTATAACAACATTAAAATCACCAGCCATAATCCATGGGAGAAAAGGGTCCAGGGACTGGATGAAGCTGATGTGAGCCCAAAGCTGTGACTTACCTGAGAGATCAGTAGGAGCGTAAATATTGGAGAAAAGGCATCTTTCTCCAGTCTCAAAACTAGAGGCAACCATAGAAATGGAAGACCGGCTAGAGATCCACCATAAGGGGGAAAATTTCCTAGGGTTCTAGAAACAAGCCACACCCCAGAACTACTCAAAGCCCCCACCCCTTGCTAATAGCCTTGGGGCCACATATGCGGGGCACAATTAGCCAATCCATCCACTGTAAGCTTGGTTTCCTAAATAAAGACCACACCAGGAGACTGAGATTCAATTAATCTGTGAATAGCCTTTTGTCTAGGGATGTTGTTCAATCCCCTTACATTCCATGATAATACAATCATTTATGGGGGTGGGAGAAGTGGGAATCAATGGGTTTCACAGACCCATAATCAACCAATGTATCACCCATAATTTTGACCTTCTCTTGATCAGTCTTCCTTCCACTCCTTGACAGTTTGTCTAGAGGCCCCTTTTTAAAGGATTTTTGTTGCAAGCCTAAAGCAGGAGAAACCTTATTACCCTTCACAAGATCTGAGGTCCCCTTAGTAGCAGGGGGAACAAGAGCCACCACAACAGTACCCATCAGAGCCTATGACTCTTGGAGATCTTTGATATCCTAAACTTGAGAAGGTAAATCCATAGCCACCTAACCTACCTGTTGGTCCCCAAAAGATAATATCTGATCCTCCTTCATAGCATCCTCATCCTAAGCCTCAAGCTGACCTTTATCCCCAGAAGAGAGCTCAACTAGAATTCCTTCCTCTTGGACTAAGCTATCAAGAGCCTCAAACCTGTTAAAGGTGCCATCATTTTGTCTATCCATCCAGGTTCTCTTCTTGCCTTTGCCTTTGTTACGAGACTTCACCGGAATAAATCCTTCCTTATCTACAGGTCCATCAGACAAAGGAGCCTTCCCCTTGTCTTCCTTAGGAGGTCCAGAGGCAGCCAAGGGGGAAGATTTAAATCTGGGGCATCTACGATGTAGATGACCATATTCATGGCAAATTCTGCATCTAAATGGTAGGGTCTCATAATCCAGCTGTTGGATCCAAGATGAAGAACCCATGCAAATCTCCATAGAATTGGGTAGTGTATTATTTAAATCAACTTCTACACAAATACGAGCAAAAGAAATTACCTTGCGATCTTGAGTTTGTGAAGTCGATCCCACAGGTTTCCCAAGAAGCAAAGAGATTGAATGAAGAATATCTTCCCTCCAGAATTCCAAAGGAAGCCTCGACAATCGAACCCACATAGGCACCCATGAGGGGATCTCCTCAACAGAATTAAAGCCCATGTGCCAGGTCTTGATGAAGAGCCCCACTTGGTTAAAGAAATAAGGGCCTCCTTCAAAATCCCTATTCCTGTCCGACATGCTTGAAAAGATAACCCGAAAATAGTTATTAGCCGCTAAAAGAATCTCCATATCCCCTTCAGGGTTCCAAACCCGACGTGCCTAGGATTCCAGCATAGGTAGAGAAAGACAGAGGCCTAAAAATTTGCAAATAAGGGAATGATTGCACTAGTATTCAACATCCTCCAAAACTTGCTCAAGTTGAATAACCAAAACTGGTCGATCTTCAGATCTCTCCAAGCATCCGTTTACTTTTTTAATTCGAAACATCCCTTTTGAAGAGGAGGCACCTTCCCCAAATTGGGGTTTACCTATCTGTTCCTTACTACTGACATGCATAGGAGAAGACAACCCTATCATCTCCAAATCCCCTGAGGATACTTGAGAAGAAGCTAGACCACGATTCTCCATGGCCCAACTAATCAAATCATCAATGCAAACGAGAATGAGATGGGGCAGGCGACCCACAGTCTCAAACCGTCACATGCCTCCCACCAAGAACACCCCACGCACAAAAACCAGGCAAAAAATGCCCACCCGCAGGCCAAAAAGGATCAGACACCCCTGCCCGACCAAAGCAAAGCCCTTGCAGCAAAATAAAAAACCCCCCACGAGCACCAGAATGCTTGAAGTCCGAGCACGACCGCCAACAGAAGAACGGGCTAGGGCACGCAGGCCCTAGCTTGCACTAGTCCTCCGCACAACGCCATCACCTTATTTATGTCATTATTATATTAATCTATTATATTTATTATTTATTTATTAACTATTATATTATTATGTAATATAACATTATATATTATAAACCAAATTATTTATTATATAAAACTAATATAGCATTATGAACTATATTTATTATTATAGATTATGTTATATATAATAAATATTATTAGATCTAAATATAATTTAAGATCTACTATATATTATATTTTTTACATATAATACTAATTAAAATATTTAATATATTATATGTTTAATATTTGTTAAATGTATTATTTAAAAGTATATTAAATTTATTAAAAAAATAAATTATATTTATTTATATAATAATGTAGTATTAAATATAAATATCCTATATAGTATATACTTTATTTATAAAAAGTATTAATTAAATATAAACATAATATATAATTAATATGTGAAATATTTTTTAATTTATTATAAAATATAAAATATTATATAAAAATATATTATATATTAATTAGATTATATTTATAGCTAATAATTTCTAATACATAAAAATAACTAAAATTTAAATATTTATAATTAAAAAACTTGTGTGATTACATGCACAAAATGAGCGAAGTTTGGTGGAAAAATATTTTTAAATCCCTGCTTTCATTTAAATGCCTCTGCTGCTCCCATTTTCATTTAAACGCCCCGCAATGAAAATAAAAAATGAAAAAATGGAAATAAAAAAAATAAAATATGCGTAGGGTCAAGAATGCCGTAATGTTAAAATATAATAAAAAATCCAAAAATTATACGTAAGGTAAAGGATGCCGTAATGTTAAAATATAATTTCATTATTAGGATCTAAGCTGTAATTTTCACTTTAATAAATATCCTCTAAAACCCTCGTCAAAGCCTTATTTTCACGCTGCAGCTCACCAAATTGGAGATGGAGGAGCGGCGGGGAAAGCAGCAGGGAAAGTAGCCAAAATCAGCGGCAAGCAGCCGAAAAAATGGCGAAAAATGATGAACGGTTGAGATTTGGCCAGAAAAACAGTAGCGGCAGGGAAAAACAGTTGGAAAACGACGAAAAATGGCAAAAAATGATGGACGGCTGAGATTCGTTTCACTATCAACCAAGGCCTTTTGTTACGTTTCAACCGTTGAAGGAGAAAATGAACTTGGAAAGTTCATATAGGGACACACCTTCGGCGTAAAAATTGAAATTCCATTTTTTCATATAAGTAAAAATATTTGAGTTATAAATGGACTATTTGGCTTCCAAACTTTACAAAAGCTTGTAAATATTGTCTTGCATCTTTTTGGGGGGTCTGCATTAAGATATAATACAATTTTGGGGCATTTAGTAAGGAACATTTCCAAGTGTCTTGTTGTGTGTGCATCATGGGTCCAAAAATTGACTTGTTAACACCACATAATTTCCACATATGAAAAGTCAAAGTACAACAACTTCTTCAATCTATACAATTATGACAAATGATTAATGGAAAATAAATGTAGTTTACTAGATATTTTGAATAGCTTACTTATTGAAACAAGTTAGATGAGGCAATGAACATCATTAGTCTTCATGTTTCTGATAACTTGCAATTCCCTATTTTAGAATGTACAACTCCTAGGCAAATGTGGGGCAAGCTTTAAGATATCTTTGGTATAGTTGGTGAGTTCAAAAAACTAAAATTAGATGTTGAATTAACAATATTATCTCCTGATTTATTTCCATCTATTGAAGATTTCTTAGTATAATTTAAGTCTTTGATTTCTAGACTTAAGAGTTGTGGTAAAACAAAAATAGAAAAATAATGTGTCCTTGATTTTATCAAGGAAGAAAGGTCCTTATCAAATCTTTGCTTCTTCTTTCTACTCTATAATGGATGCTCTTGGAACAACATATACAATTCCTTCTTTTGAGCAATTTTATGATAGACTCACATGAGAACAATCTAAATTAATCTATATGGATGCTATCACCTCTTCATAAATTCAAACATCAGTTGCTCAATCATCTAACATAAATAAAGAAACTAAGGATAAAGTTAAGGGATCAAAATTAGAGACTCCATCAAATTCATCTCCCTCATCAAAAGGGAATTTTTAAGGAGAAGCCCAAATGTACTTATTGTGAGAAACCAAGGCATGAAGAACAAAAATGTTATAAAAAGTAAATTAATGACATGGAGAATATTCTTTAACATAATCATATTCAATTTCCCACATCTAGGATAGGTTACATTCTTCCTTTTCTTCATCCACATCATCCACACATTCAAGAAAGGATAAGGATAAGGGTATGAAAATCATTCCTTTTGCAAATAACACATCACATAAGTGGCTTCGTAATTTTGAGGCTTTGCACCACATGGCTACATCTAGGAAACTATTTTCCACATTTGAGCCTTGTTCATTCCCACCAATATTGATGGAAAATAACACCTATATGTCAGCTCTTGGAAAATGATCTATTAAAATTGGAGAATGAACATTCAATGATGTACTTTATGTGCCTTCCTTATCTAATAATCTCCTTTCCATTTATTAGATTACACATAGTGGCATAGGAAAAAAAATTGAGTTCACACCGCATTCTATGATATTAGAGATTTGCAGAGTAGAGACATCATTGACATAGGTCATGCTAATCATGATTCCAAATTATACTTCTTTTCTTCTTTGGTTATGTCGACTGTGATGATGGTTTGAGTATAAATGAAATTGATACCTTCAACATGCATAAGGAGATACATTTGGGCTATTTAAACCTTGGAGTTCTATCCTCCTCATTGGTTCCTTCACCTTACATTGATATCACATCTCCTTCACAATTGTGTTTCCACTCAAGCTGATTGGGATGATTACTTACATGGCATATCATAATTGTTTAGTGAATCTTATTTATAAAAGGAACCTTTGATGATAACCATAACAATGTTATTGTCAACCCATCCACATATTTAGTTTTTGTTCTACATCAACCTTCACATGGAGCATTTGATCAAATTTCAAAGATTTCACCACTGGCTTTGGATCTTGTGCATCATTTAGATACTTCTACTCTTTTCACATGGGAAGATAAATCATGCATCTATTTGAAATTCATATTCTTCCATGGGGAAGAAATGTTTTTTGACATTCAAGGATTGCATTTTTCATTCTTCTTCGAGCATCACTCAACACTAGAAATTTTATGATCTTATGGGGTTTCCATAGTCTCCCTCTATCTCTCCTATGGGGGGAAATTTCATGTACTTATGTGATAGAAGTAGTCCTTGGGGGTTCACCATGAGTCCTTCTATCTTCTTTACTTGTACATTTTATTGCATCATTTCTCTTTTGGAGAGGGGTTTTTATTTCCCACTAGGCTTTTTCTCCTTTAATCCATATTATGATTTTTTTTTACATGAGTATCTAACATGGACTCATTGTTAAGACTCATCATTAGTGCACACATTTAAGTTGCACTTAAGAAGGGTGATAGTGTAAATAATATTATTATTCACCTAGTTAATTAATCACCTTTCTAGGATTGACCTATTCACACTCATAGTTTAGGTTTACTTAGGTTTCCTATGCTTTCGTATCACTTGATAAAATTGATCTACATGTGTCATCATCACTTGAGACACCTATTGCATGCATACTCGACACTTTCTCACATACTTGTCAAGCGATCTCACAAGTGTTGCACTTATGGAGGGGTAGCTAGAGTTTCACTCCTACCTTCTCACCTCCTCATCCTTGCCTATATAAGCAAGGCTCATCATTATATTTACATGCTATTCATTTTATATTGATAGACATACTATTTTTCTCATATTTTCACTTGTGGAAAGTTATGAATTTGATCTCTCTGATCTTCACATTCTCCAATAATAATAAGTTGAGATGATTGTCACATGTTATAGGATTAAGGCACATGTCATAATCTTGTCTAATTCTATTGCTCACCTTGTCTATATAAGAAATGCACTTGTACATTTTGTATCATAAGATCTAATACTATCAAGCAAGCTATTATCTTGTTGTACTATCTTATAAAAGGTTTTCATTTTGTTTTAAAGGTGATCTTGGAGTGAGATAATTTTTAGCTCCTACATGGTATAAGAGCTTCATATTTGCAAACTCCTCAAATCTAAGGGTATTTTGTGTGCATGAGATATTGATATATTGAATATCTTGGTGATTATAGTGAATTTGAGTATGCTCTTCTCTTGCATAATATGATGATCTCGATAATCAGAAAAAACTTGAAAGAAACACCAGATTTAGGGTTTCTTGTTTATGGATTTATATTGGTTGATTTTGAATCTTGTTGATGCAAATTTGAGCTCACCATTGAGTTCAGGGAATCAAATAGAGTTGGTTTTTTTCCTTTTGTTTCACTAAATTGGACTTGTGAGTCCATATCTACAAGGGTTTGAAGTTGGGAGGTGGTTTCCATATATGAGAGCTAACTAGTTAGCTAATCACCTTTCTAGGATTGACCTATTCACACTCATAACTTAAGTTTACTTTGGTCTCTTATGCTTTTGTCTCACTTCATAGAATTGAGACAAGTTTCCTCATCACTTGAGACACCTATTGCATGCCTACTTGCCACTTTCTCACACACTTATCAAGTGAGCTCACAAGTGTTGCAACTATGGAGGGGTAGTTGGAGCTTCAATTCTATCTTTTCACCTCCTCATCCTTGCCTGTATAAACTTAAGGCTCATCATTATATTTACACACTCTTCATTTTATATTGATAGACATACTATTGTACTCATATTTTCACTTGTGGAAGGTTATTAATTCAAGCTCTTTAACCTTGGAATTCTCTAATAATAATAAGTTGAGTTAGTTGTCACATGTTATAGGATAAAGCCACATGTCATAATCTTGTCTAATCCTATCTCTCACTATGTCTATATAAGCAAGGCTCTTATACACTTTGTATCATAAGATCTAATAGTATCAAGCAAGTTATTATATCTTTCCATACACTCTTGTAGAAGGTTTTCATTTTGTTTTGTAGGTGATCTTGGAGTGTGAGCTAATTTTTAGCTCCTACATGGTATTGAAGCTTTAAATCTACAAACTCCTTATCAAATCTAAGGGTATTTTGTGTATGCGGTATTTCTAAATTGAATATCTTGGTGAATGTAGTAAAGTTGAGTATGCTCTTCTCTTACATCATTGATGACCTAGAGAATTAGATAAACTTGAAAGAAACACCAAATTTAGGGTTTCCTCTTTGTGGGTGTATATTTCTGGTTTATTGTGAGGCTTGTTGGTGCAAATTTAAGCTCACCATTGAGTTCAGGGAGTCAAATAAAGTTTGCTTTTCCTTTTGTTTCATTTAAATTAGACTTGTGAGGCTAGATTTACAAGAGTTTGAAGTTGGGAGGTGGTTTCCATATTTGAGAGGTAGCTGGCATTTTAGAGCATTTTGGGCCAAAAAAAACCCTACCATCGCTTTTAGAAGGCCCAAAAACCCTAAGATCAATTGTCAAATCATCAAAATCAGAGACTTCTACCCTTGGCCCTTAGAGGATCTTTTCTAGTCTCATCTTTATTTTTAGTCTATATAGTATAGATCCATACAAATTTATACGGTTTGTAGTGTCTGCAAGCATAAGTGGCAATTGCAATGACATATTTAAGTGAATATTCTATAGTTTTTGTTAAATATTATTTGTTTGCAAGCTTGGTACAAGTCGCTATAATATCTTTGTTGTACTTTGTCGCTGTCATGGTATAGATTTAATTTTTAAATTTTTTTTTTGGTTATTTAAATTGCAATTTAAAATTTATTGGGTAGTGTTTGGTTTTACCTATGTAGGCGGTACTTAGTCTAGGGTTTTCAAATTAATCCATGGGGTTTAACTCTCATGGGTGGTATGTGGGAGTCACCACCGAGCTTTGGCTCTTGCTTGAGCAGAGTCACCACTTTGGGTGGCCTTTTTGTCCCTAACATAACAAGAAATCACATTTGTGACCAAGCGCTAGCCCCTAGGGGTCCACAATTTTTCCCCTAAGTCCTAATTGGGTAGATTTTTCTCAAGGGCCATATCTTGTGATCTAAGAGGTCATTTTTAAAAAATGAGATATAATTGAAAAGCTATTTTCAAGAACTTCGTAGTGGTGCCAACCATTTTTCTAGATTTTTTTATATGTGAAATTTATTGTTGATTGAAATTATATCTCCTTTTTGGACATTTGAGCTCATAATTTTTGCTATTTTATCCAATTTTTGTGATTCAAGCGGCATTTGAAAGGTATTCATGAGCTCTTCAATCTTATATATGCACTTTTGCTAGATTTAGGCCTAGGTATCATTTATTTATATTTGTGTGTATTTGTATTCTGGTTAATTAACTTGTTATTCCTAAATCATGGAGAGGTTTTTTCTTTTTTGGGGAGCTTCATTTTTAGTATTGATTTAGTTTTTGGAGGTTTCATATGAAATTTTTATAGTATATTTTATTTTTCTCTCTTGGTGCTTGTTTCTCTCATAGCTAAACTAGGTTCATTTGAGATACTCCTCATAATTATCACACATGGAAATTAATAATTTGCAAAGGTTACTCTAGTCCAAGGGTTTATGGTCTACCTTGGGTGATCATCAACCTAAATTTATTAGGGAAAATGAGAGATTTTCTCATAGGAACAAATATGATGAATCTATAGGCTTGATTGTATTGCATATTTCTAAAAGCCTATTCTTCCATATTGAGGTGTGTACCACACCACAACAAGTATGGGATAAGTATAAGGAATTATTTGGCTTAGATAGTAATATATTTGTGATTTACAATTAGAGGTAGAATTGGAATCTCTTTCCACATATTCATTTCCTAGCATTGAAGACTATTTGGTTAAGTTCAAATCCATAAGATCTCAATTGGATAGATGTGGGATAAATAAACCTGATAAGGAATGTATATTCTTGATTTTGTCTAATTTGAAGGGTCCATTTGATTTATTTTCTTCTTCATTTTATTCCACTATGGATGGCCTAGATGAAGCTTTTAACATGCCTTATTTTGAAACATTTTGTGATCGATTGATTATAGAAAAAGAAAAAAATATTTAGTTGAATGTAATTTCTACGAATGGGAATTGCTAGCACAATCACCTAAAGACATAGGTAAGAAGAAATATAAAGCTAGACATAATATAATGAAACTCCCATCTCTTCCAAAGAGGATAAAATTAAGAAGGGGAGACCAACATTTCCTTATTGCAATAAACTAGGGCACGGTGAACATAATTGTTATAAGAAAGAGTTAGATGAAATGAGACAACTTCTTAAGGAACACATCGTTTATTTTCCTTCAAATTCTACTAGTTCACCTTCTTGTTCACAACCCTTTTCATCCACACATTTAGGATCATCAGGCCATGATAAAGGAAGTGATAAGATGAAAGGTAAAGTACATGTTGTAACTAAAGTTGTTGAGTGTGTTGGATGGATTCTTGAATCTAGAGCTTTGATCACATGGCATGCTCACCAGATTGGTTCTTGAAATTTGAGTGTGGTGTATATGGAAAATGGGGTTTGAATGCTATCATATGACTTAGGACATAGAGCATACCCACTTTCCACCTACTACATTAAAGGGTAACCCTAAAGATCTCAATGCAAAGGAGAAAGAGATCTTGCAATAGGTTTGTCCTAGGGGTTGATTGTAAACTAATGAGGGGTTCACCACCAAGTAAGAACTCAAAAAGAAAAATACAATGTAAGTTGAAATGTAAGATGAAATCTAAAACCCTAATTCAATGTAAAGCAACACTAAATGACCTAGAAATGCAAATGAAACAAAATAGAAAGTTATAGAAAGGATTGTGTGCACCTGGAAATATGGAAATGGTTGAATGGGGCTTTGAAATTCTGAAAAATATGATTCTAATGTTGAGTGGGACTCATTTTCCAACCTGGGTGAATTAGTCCAAAATATGGGTTTTTGTACGGGAATAGGAATCTTGAAAAATTTGAATTTTGACTGAAATTGAGACTCATTCGCTAGAAGTGGCGAATAAGTCTAGTTAGGGTTTTCTAAAGCTTCAAATTTTGATCTTTCTCTTCTCTATCTGCTTTTTCCTTCCTGATTGATTTCCGGATCTAAATTTTTGTAAATCAACCTATAGGCGCTCTCCAATGTTCTCCAAGGCTCGATGACCACTTTAACAACTTTGTACACTTTGAAAACTTTCTCCAATCTTTCTCTTCAATGTGCCTTCAACCTAAACTTGCAAATCACACAACAAAGAGAGGGAAAAATGTTGTTGGGTTACTGGATAGGGGTTTGCCTTGGTCAAACCTCATTTTGGTAATCAAACCTTGAAATAGAATGAAATAGAAATGGAGAATGGTGAATGAACAGAATATGATGTTGCAACTCACCTAACTGTACTAATGAAGTGTTGTAAAAAGGTGTGAGGTGGCTCCAATGGATGTAGATCTTGAATCTTGCTTGAAGATGATAGATCTTGAATGAAATGCTAGCTTGAATCATAAAACCCTACATCACAATTGTTAGCTCCAAAACAAACATGATGCATGAAGACTTTGACATGATACTTGATGCTTGAAGAATGCTCTAAAATACTTGATTATCTTCCCTTGAATGCTCTTGAATTCTCTTGAAAACACTTTAATGCACTTGTGAACTCAAACTTGCTATAAGGATGAATACTTGAATGCTTGGGGTTAAAATGAGTGAAAGAAACTTGTATTTATACCTAATTATGCAAGAATTCCCAAAATTACAACACTACAAACCAACATCAGATCTAGGAGGATAAAATACCACCAAAAATTTGTATTAATTTTGATTTTGGGCCACATGAGACTCATTCACCCAAGGTGGCAAATGAGTAACACTAGGCATAATTTTTGGGACCATTTTTGAAAATGTTTAGAAATGTGTGAAACAAGGTTTGAGACCCAAAAAACTAGGTGGGACTCATTCACCAAGGTGGTGAATGAGTCACAAATCACTAAATCTGGGCCACACAAGCTAAAAACACTTGAATTATGATTGGGTAATGATTTGTGTCAGGATTAACCTCGAAAAGATACATTAAATGAGGCTTGTGGATGAAAAATAAGTCCAATTAAAGCATAAAGAAGCCTAATTATTAATGACAACTCTAGAAAAGTGTGAAAGTGTGTTACAACACTTTAGATAAGGCATGATTAAGGTTAAAAAGAGGTTTATTAGGTGTAGTTAATTAGTAAAACATTAGAAAAGTGTGAAAGTGTGTTACAAGAATTCACAACACTTTAGCAAGGTACCATTCATGTTCATCAATTCAAAAGGTCCCAAGACCTAATGTGAATGTGCCAAACACATTACAACACTAAATCAAGGCACCATTAAGCCTAGTTCACAAGGAGGGCCCAAACAAGCAAGGGAAAAGCATAAGGGATACTTTTTCCATTACCACATTTAGCCCCCACTTTAGTGAGAAGATGAACCTGCTTCAAACTCACACTAAAGTAGAAAAACACACATCAAGAGGGGTACAAGTGCACCATTGCTGGTAAGATGAGATGACAATGATCAAGAGTGGTGATCAAACCTCTAGGATCAAGATCCCATGGTGAACGAACATAGGCACAAAAGAACACACATGAAAGTGATATAAAGAGAATCAACAAAGAACAAGCATACATTGTGAAAGACATAACGAAAATGAAATAAAAAGAAAAAGAAAAAGGGGTGGATCAAGCTTTGACCATTTGTCCATCACAATGTGGATAAGATCTAGGCTATTTTTTCTAAAAATGCATACTCACTCTGAGGCAACGAAACTTCAGGCTATTCGCTGGGTGAGAAGTCCAAGAAGGTGAGAAACATACACTCTTGGCTGGTATGCACTCACACACACACATGAGAGGCTAAGGGAAAGTCATGCCCTCTTTCGACTTCTTGTCAAACCATACCAAAGTTATACCCTCTGATAACTTTGATAAGGCACCACACAACAAATGGTTTTTGAGCTTCATGAGACAAGAAAAACTTCATATGCTTGGAGCTAATGAACAAATAGGATGGCTCTAAGAAATGCAACTTGTGTTATGCAAGGTGGCCATATAACTGAAAATGAAAATGCAACAATAATAAACGCTTAAGGGAATCTTGCTTAGTTCATGCGAGGTCTTAACTTAGGGAACATTGTGCCTAATGTCTCCAAGAGAGGAACAATCAAAGAATAGAAAATTCAAAACTTAGGGGATGCACTGTGTCACATCAAGCCATTAAGAGGAATGTAATATGCTAAGATAGATCATTCTCTTGAAGGACATCACACCCAATTTCCTCCACAAAGCGAAAGACATATCGTATAAAGTAAGAAGATTGCACCATGAGACATGGAAAGAAAAATGCAAAGGAATAATGCCAATGTATGCCCTCACTTTAAAGAAAGGGCTAAACACCATGTTGTCAGAAATTAATTTAAAGTAGCAAATGATAAATGCTAACAAGAAAGAGGACATGAGAGCTAACTTGGAAATCTCTATGCCAAGTCATATGTTTCCAAGTAAAGCTATGCCATGCAAAAAGAAAGGACAAAAGAGGTTTCCCCCAAAATTAAAATCCAAACACATAAGAGATATATGGATTTGGGGTCAATATGTTCTTGCTACAATGTTTTTAAGAGAGCTCAAAACTATCATCATTCCCCAAATACACATAGAATTGGAAGAATGATACAAAGAGAGAAAAATCAAAGAAAAATCCTTTCGGGTCAACATGGAAGAGACATGAATGTCTCGATGCCTTGCATCATCCCCAAAAGGAAAACACGAGAAAAATGAAAAAGATGAAGCAAAGGAAAAGCATTTGGTTCAACATGGAAGAGATATGAGTATCTCGATGCCTTGCGTCATCCCCAAAAGGAAAACACAAGACAAATGAAAAGGTTAAAAGGAAAAAAGATAAAAGATTTACGATATAGAGAAGAATGAAGGTACAAATAGATGAATGTCACAAAGAGAGAGAGACATCACATAGAACATTACGGGGGATCACATTACACACATGCAATCATAAAAAGAAAAATAAATAATGTGAAAGACTAGTAAGGAACATGCAATTCAACCTAAAGCAGATCGTCCGCATCCAATCTCAGTTTGTATAAATGAAAGACAAACAACTAGCTATAGGGACAATGGAAAGTGCGTCACTAGGAAAAGGCTATCTACCTCTTGCCTCCACTTAGTGCAAGACAAGAGTGAACTGAGGGAAGTGATGGGAAAGATCATGTAATCATGAGAATACAAGATGCTACAACTATTACATGACAAGGGGGTAGGAAGGGTATGTTATGTTGTCAGTGGATAACAATTATCATTATCAAAGTGACATTTAATCAAGATGATTTTGAATGCATGACACTCATCATTACTATGTCCAAGAGTTTTGTGGTATCGACAATGTGGAACATTTGCATCTTTAGGATATAGTATTAGCTTGTCTTTCATAGGTGGCAATAGTTTAGGTCCTTGATTTAGAAGTATTTGTAATTTTCTTTCACTTTCAGGTGTTGGACAAGGGAATCTTAATTTCTTTAGTTTGTAGGGCCTCTTATGCTTGATAGACTCATGAAATTCTCTAGTTGAATGTTGAGGAGGAGGACCTAAGGTGATCCTATCATCCTTGTCATCGTTATGAATCACTGGTTGTTCTTTAGGAAGAAGGACATCTATATTAGGAGGATCTAAGATATTTGTACCATCACTACGAAACCTTAGGTATTCTTTAGGAGCACTTATGTTGAGAGTGGGATCTTGATATCCTATCCCTTTGGCTTCTTTAGTTGGTATTTGTTCTAGGAGTTGATGAATTTCATGTTCACTTGTATCACATCCTTGTTTACTCAAGATTGTAAAGCCTTTTACATAGGTCTCTTTTAGATTGATAGGAGTGTCTATCACTTTGTTAACATAGCATGGTTGAGTGTTTTCTTGCTTAGAGTAACTAGGCTCACCCATTGGAGGTAACCTAGGTTCAATTATTTTCTTAGTTTCAAGGTGTAAGTAACCAAATATCTCAAGAGGCGGTATTATAGGGGGTATTGATTTCATTGATGGATAAAAAGATGCATTAGCTTCAAGGTTGTTAAGACAATCATTTAGGAAATTATTCATGCTGCCATCATCTTCTCTAATGATGTCAACATCATGAGGAGGAAATGTATTAGGAGTTGAGTGAGCATGAGTGAGTTCAATTTCATTAGGGTCATTTCCAAAGGCACAGCTTGAAACATCCACTTAAGAACTTCAAGGACATCCAAATCTTACCAAAGCACACATCCATGATGCAAACTATGCAACAATATGAAATGAAATGCTCTAGGTGCAATTTTGAATTTAAACAATGCACAAGATGAACAAATTTAAACTAGATGCAATGAATTGAATGAAATAGAAGATCTACAAACTGAAACAAAATGGTAATAATAGCAAATAGAAACTTTGAAATAGAACTTTAAATGCCAAAAAATGCAGTGCAAAATGTGCACAAGGATTGATTCACCTAGGGTGGAAAATGAGTCCCAATAGGGATATTTTTCAAAAAAAATAGAAATTTTTAATTGATTTTTATGCCTTTTATGTTGTATGACCTAAAAAATAAGTGCAAATGCATATTTTGTTTGATTTTCAATGAAATGAGATGTAAAAATGCAAGCTATATGATCTTTCACTAATGCAAAATTTGAAAACCTAGAATGCCAATTAAGTAATGCAAATTTTAATGCAATGTTAATGCAAGCCAAATGTAGGATGATGATGCACTCCAAATCAGAATTATGATGTTCTAAATGCAGGTTCACCAAAATGTGGTAACTGAAAAATGGGGTTTGAATGCTATCATATGACTTAGGACATAGAGCATACCCACTTTCCATCTGCTACATTAAAGGGTAACCCTAGAGATCTCAATGTGTTGCAGAGCAAAGGAAGAAAACCAACTTTCACAATATGTTTTGTCAAAAATCAAAACATATTTGTTTGATTCTTCATCTCAAACTCATTTTTTCCTTTACAAAACTTTGATTCCAAAGCACTCAAACAAAAAACAAGGCACCAAATCATTTATTGATTCCACAAAATATCTTAGCAACATTACAATGTTCAACCCAAGCCCATTTATTCTTTATAACATTACAAAAAAATTTAAATAGGTCTCCACAATCATATTATACCATTCTCCAAACTTTATTCAAGACTTTTTATCAAATACCAATTTGTAACCCTCTTGATTGCTCTTCCAAGCATTGTAACAGTGCTAGCGCATCACCTAATGAACCAAAATATTCAAAACTTACACTTGAAACCTCAATAATCTTGAAGAAAACAATATAATTGACTTACAAACCAAGTTTTAGAGGATTACAATCAATATTAATGGAGTTATGAATTTTTGAAAGCTTGCTGCCCTATCAAAATCGGAACTTGACAGTTTCTACCAAAATGAGCATAAATTTCTTAATATTAAATGAAATGACCTCAAACCAACTTCAAAAGAAAGATAACTCATTCCTCTATCCAACCATATATGATTTAGTTCATTTGGATCCTGTACCTGCACATACAATTTTCTGCAACATGACTGTTACAGAGAAATATGGAAAATTGCAGTCAATAAAACCACCATAACTTCCACAAATCAACACCAATATGCATGAGAAAAAGTTTATTTGGAAGGTGATTGATATTAATAACAAATAAAAATAATTAGAAATTTACTCAAGCCCATACAATGGCCGTACAACACCAAAAACTAGAGAATTTTTGTGAAAATATGCATAAAATCAAAACTTTTCATTGATCTAACTCCTTTATTCAATCACCCACACCAAAAAATGATTACAAAAGTCTTTTTAAAGAATTTACCCCATGCATGATCTGTTTCTAACGTATTTCCAACTTCCTATTATTGATTAGACTCTAATGACCTATTAACTCCTAATTTATGCAACTTTTACACTTTTTGCAAATGTGACATTTTGTTGACAATTTTTACATTTTCTTTGCAATTAATCATCAAATGACTTTGAATGACACCTAAAAATGGAAAAATGGAATCATTTAAAAAATAGAATCATGGTGATGTGAAGGTGCTCTTGCACCAAACTCCCCACCAAAAATATTTCAAGTCCACTTGAAAGTGTTGTTGCCAACAAAATTGCCGTCTTGAGATGCCCTGCTACTAATCTGCTTCTGATCACCTTCATTTTCACTTTTGGTTTAAATTTGTCCATGAAAATTAGTTTTCTGCCATGCTTCCCCTCTGAAATTAGATTCTTCATTCCTTCATATACCTCAAGATCATGCTTCTCTCTTTGACCTTCATCCTGTAAACAATCATTTGTCCAAAGCATTAGTAACACAATGAAATGATATAAGGTTACAATCATGATACCTCCATCATGCTGAAAATCCTTGCAAACCTCTATGACCAATTCATCCATGATCATTCCCTTAACCAACTCAATGTTCTTAACCTCTGGAAATGGGTATATGCTCTTGGTCCTTTCTTCATCTTCATGATTTGGAGTATCTAAAACTTCTTCTTCAATGAAGTATTCCTTTGCATCTTCAAAGGATTCTTGTTCTTTCACCTTCTTGTGCCTTCTCTTCTTGATTATATTCTTTATAGGCCATGAAATATTTTTCCTTATCTTCAAGTGCCAACTCATTAATTGCTTCATCTCCTTCATGAATTCCTGGAACTCTTCATCTAATCTTTTCAACTCTTGCTTTATCTCAACAATCTCTTTATCAAACTTGGCTTGTCTCTTCTTCTTTTTCTCTTCTTTTTCTTGCAAATGCTTCTTCAAGTTCTCCATATTCTCAAGCAATATTCCTCCTCGCTTCACAACACAATTACCTGCAAACAACCACCAAACACACAACTACAAACCACAAACCACAACCAACTTATCAACCCAAATCTTTCCTGGGCTCTGATACCAATTTAATGTAGAACAAAGGAAGAAAAACCAACTTTCACAATATGTTTTGTCAAAACTCAAAACATCTTTGTTTGATTCTTCATCTCAAACTCATTTTTTCCTTTTCAAAACCTTGATTCCAAAGCACTCAAACAAAAAACAAGGCACCAAATCATTTATTGATTCCACAAAATATCTTAGCAACACTACAATGTTCAACCTAAGCTCATTTACTCTTTATAACATTACAAAAAAATTTAAATAGGTCTCCACAATCATATTATACCATTCTCCAAACTTTATTCAAGACTTTTTATCAAATACCAATTTGTAACCCTCTTGATTGCTCTTCCAAGCATTGTAACAGTGCTAGGGCATCACCTAATGAACCAAAATCTTCAACACTTACACCTGAAACCTCAATAATCTTGAAGAACACAATATAATTTAATTACAAACCAATTTTTAGAGGATTCCAATCAATATAGAGTTATGAATTTTTGAAAGCTTGCTGCCCTGTTAAAATCGGAACTTGACATTTTCTACCAAAATGAGCATAACTTTCTTAATATTCAATGAAATGACCTAAAAAAAATGCCAAAAGAAAGATAAATCATTCCTCTATCCAACGATATATGATTTAGTTCATTTTGATCCCGTACCTGCACATACAATTTTCTGCAACATGACTGTTACAGAGAAATCTGGAAAATTGCAGTCAATAAAACCACCATAACTTCCACAAATCAACACCAATATGCATGAGAAAAAGTTTATTTGGAAGGTGATTGATAGTAATAAAACATGAAAATAATTAGAAATTTACTCAAGCCCATACAATGGCCGTACAACACCAAAAACCAGAGAATTTCTGTGAAAATATGCATAAAATCAAAATTTTTCATCGATCTAACTCCTTTATTCAATCACCCACACCAAAAAATGATTACAAATGACTTTTTAAAGAATTTACCCAATGTATGATCAGTTTCTAATGTATTTACAACTTCCTATTATTTATTAGACTCTAATGACCTATTAACTCCTAATTTATGCAACTTTTACACTTTTTGCAAATGTGACATTTTGTTGACAATTTTTACATTTTCTTTGCAATTACTCATCAAATTACTTTGAATGACCCCTAAAAATGGAAAAATGGAATCATTTAAAAAATAGAATCATGGTGATGTGAAGGTGCTCTTGCACCAAACTCCCCACCAAAAATATTTCAGGTCCACTTGAAAGTGTTGTTGCCAACAAAATTGTCGTCTTGAGATGCCTAGCTACTAATTTTCTTCTGATCACCTTCATTTTCACTTTTGGTTTAAATTTGTCCATGAAAATTAGTTGTCTACCATGCTTCCCCTCTGAAATCAAATTCTTCATTCCTTCATACACCTCAAGATCATGCTTCTCTCTTTGACCTTCATCTTGCAAACAATCATTTGTCCAAAGCATTAGTAACACAATGAAATGATATAAGGTTACAATCATGATACCTCCATCATGCTGAAACTCCTTGCAAAAATCTATGACCAATTCATCCATGATCACTCCCTTAACCAACTCAATGTTCTTAACCTCTGGAATCAGGTATACGCTCTTGGTCCTTTCTTCATCTTCATGACTTGGAGTATCTGCAACTTCTTCTTCAATGAAGTATTCCTTTGCATCTTCAAAGGATTCTTGTTCTTTCACCTTCTTGTTCCTTCTCTTCTTGATTATATTATTTATAGGACATGAAATATTTTTCCTTATCTTCAAGTGCCAACTCATTAATTGCTTCATCTCCTTCATGAATTCCTAGAACTCTTCATCTAATCTTTTCAACTCTTGCTTTATCTCAACAATCTCTTTATAAAACTTGGCTTGTATCTTATTCTTTCTCTCTTCATTTTCTTGCAAATGCTTCTTCAAGTTCTCCATCTTCTCAAGCAAGATTCCTCCTTGCTTCACAACACACTTACTTGCAAACAACCACCAAACACACAACTACAAACCACAAACCACAACCAACTTATCAGCCCAAATCTTTCCCGGGCTTTGATACCAATTTGATGTAGAGAAAAGGAAGAAAACCAACTTTCACAATATGTTTTTTCAAAACTCAAAACATCTTTGTTTGATTCTTCATCTCAAACTCATTTTTTCCTTTACAAAACCTTGATTCCAAAGCACTCAAACAAAAAACAAGGCACCAAATCATTTATTGATTCCACAAAATATCTTAGCAACATTACAATGTTCAACCCAAGCCCATTTATTCTTTATAACATTACAAAAAAATGTAAATAGGTCTCCACAATCATATTATACCATTCTCCAAACTTTATTCAAGACTTTTTATCAAATACCAATTTGTAACCCTCTTGATTGCTCTTCCAAGCATTGTAACAGTGCTAGGGCATCACCTAATGAACCAAAATATTCAAAAATTACACTTGAAACGTCAATAATATTGAATAACACAATATTATTGACTTAAAAACCAATTTTCAGAGGATTCCAATCAATATAAATGGAGTTATGAATTTTTGGAAGCTTGCTGCCCTGTCAAAATCGGAACTTGACAGTTTCTACCAAAATGAGCATAACTTTCTTAATATTCAATGAAATGACCTCAAACAAACTTCAAAATTAAGATAACGTATTCCTCTATCCAACCATATATTATTTAGTTCATTTGGATCCCGTACTTGCACATAAAATTTGTTGCAACATGACTGTTACAGAGAAATCTAGAAAATTGCAGTCAATAAAACCACCATAACTTCCACAAATCAACACCCATATGCATGAGACAAAGTTTATTTGGAAGGTGATTGATAGTAATAACACATGAAAATAATTAGAAATTTAATCAAACCCATACAATGGTCGTACAACACCAAAAACTAGAGAATTTCTGTGAAAATATGCATAAAATCAAAACTTTTCATTGCTCTAACTCCTTTATTCAATCACCCAAATGATTACAAAAGCATTTTTAAAGGAATTTACACCATGTATGATCAGTTTCTAACTAATATCCAACTTCCTATTATTAATTAGACTCTAATGACCTATTAACTCCTAATTTATGCAACTTTTACATTTTTTGCAAATGTGACATTTTGTTGACAATTTTTACATTTTATTTGCAATTACTCATCAAATGACTTTGAATGACCCCTAAAAATGGAAAAATGGAATCATTTAAAAAATAGAATCATGGTGATGTGAAGGTGCTTTTGCACCACAATGCAAAGGAGAAAGAGATCTTGCAATAGGGTTGTCCTAGGGCTTGATTGTAAATTAATGATGGGTTCACCACCAAGTAAGAACTTGGAAAGACAAATGAAATGTAAGCTGAAATATAAGATGAAATGAAAAAACCTATTTCAATGTAAAGAAACACTAAATGACCTAGAAATGCAAATGAAACAAAATATAAAGTTACAGTAAGGACTGTATGCACCTAGAAATACGGAAATGGTTGAATGAGGGTCTAAAATGCTATAAAATATGATTCTAATTTTGAGTGGGACTCATTCACCAAGCTGGAAAAATTAGTACAAAATATGGGTTTCTATGCGGGAATAGGAATCTGCCAAATGGGTATCTGAATCTTGAAAAATCTAAATTTTGACTGAAACTGGGACTCATTCGCCAGAAGTGGTGATCAGTCCAATTAGAGTTTTTTGAAGCTTCAAAGTTTAATCCTGCTTTTCTCTATTTGCCCTATCCTTCTTGATTGATTTTCAGATTTGAATCTTTGTAAGTCAACTTGTAGGTGCTTTCCAATGTTCTCCAAGGCTTGATGACAACTTTGGAAACTTTGTGCACTTTGACAACTTTCTCCAATCTTGCTCTTCAATGTGCCTTCAACCTAAACCTGCAAATCACACACCAAAGAGGGAAAAATTTTGTTGGGTTAGTGGATAGGGGTTTTCCTTAGTCAAACCTCGTTTTGGTAATCAAACCTTGAAATAGAATGAAATAGAAATGGAGAATGATGAATGAAAAAATGTGATGTTGCAACTCACCAAACCCTACTAATGAAGTGCTGCAAACATGTGTGAGGTGGTTCCAATGGATGTAGATCTTGAATCTTACTTGAAGATGATAGATCTTGAATGAAATGCTAGCTTGAATCATAAAACCCTACATCACAATTGTTAGCTCCAAAAAAAAATAATGCATTAAGACTTTGACATGATGCTTGATGCTCGAAGAATGCTCTAAAATACTTGATGATCTTCCCTTGAATGCTGTTGAATGCTCTAAAATACTTGATAATCTTCCCTTGAATGCACTTGTGAACTCAAACTTGCTATAAGGATGAATACTTGAATGCTTGGGGTTAAAATGAGTGAAAGAAACTTGTATTTATACTTAATTATGCAAGAATTCCTGAAATTACAACACTACAAGCCAACATCAGATCTAGGAGGATAAAATCCCACCAAAAAATTGAATTAATTTTTATTTTGGGCCACATGGGACTTATTCGCCGAAGGTGGCGAATGAGTAACACTAGGCATAATTTTTGGGACCATTTTTTAAAATGTTTAGAAAGGTGTGAAACAAGGTTCAAGACCCAAAAAACTAGGTGGGACTCATTCACCAAGGTGGTGAATGAGTCACAAATCACTAAATATGGGCCATGCAAGCTGAAAACACTTGAATTATGATTGGGTAATGATTTGTGTCAGGACTAACCTCAAAAAGATACATTAAATGAGGCTTGTGGATGAAAAATAAGTCCAATTAAAGCATAAAGAAGCCTAATTATTAATGACAACTCTAGAAAAGTGTGAAAGTGTGTTACAAAACTTTAAAATACTTTAGATAAGGCATGATTAAAGTTAAAAAGAGGTTTATTAGGCATAGTTAATTAGTAAAACCTTAGAGAAATGTGAAAGTGTGTTACAACACTTCACAACACTTTAGCTAGGTACCATTCATGTTCATCAATTCACAAGGGCCCAAGACCTAATGTGAATGTGTCAAACACATTACAACACTAAATCAAGGCACCATTAAGCCTAGTTCACAAGGAAGGCCCAAACAAGCAAGGGAAAAGCAGAATGGATACTTTTTCTGTTACCACAAAGTGTTCCCTTGTACCCAAGATATTGATTGCTAATAATAAGTACATGGTCATTTGTTGCAAATGAGATGTTGACTTGGGTACTAGGAGCTTTAAAATTTTCCTACATATTCTGAGCTTGCCAATAATCTTCTTTTTGTTTATCAAATTGCACTTAGTGGTACAAGTAAGTCTATTGAGTTTACTCTAGATTTAGTGTTCACTAGAGATTTGCATACTAGGTAGCTTGTTACAATGGGAAATGTTGATCATATTGTCAATGCTTATGTCTTTTCACATTTTTCTTCTACCCCTGATGAGGATTATAGAGCTCCTACTCTTGCATCAAGTGTGGGTAGATCTTTCAAGGGTCATATTGGTTACTTGAACCTTTGTGTTAAGGTTCCTCTTGCTTCTTGAAAGTCTAGTGTTTCTATGTATTCCAATACTTCAATTTAGTAGGATGATTTTGGTTCTTCAGTTTTGGCTTTTTGGGTTGGTTATTGGATAGTTATATGTGATTTGGTTTGTCATTCTCATGTTTCAGATTTGGAGGACACTTTTGAGGGTGTTTCTCTCCTCTTTGATGATAGTTACAAGCTAATTGTTGTCTCATCAACATTATCTTTGGAGGTTGTTCCCGAGTTTCAATATAGTATTGATTTGTTCTCTTTTGGGATATCACTTGAGTTTGTTGAGACATATTCTTATATGGAGACACTTGATCCTTTTCCAGAGACATGTATTTTAAGGATACTTCCCTCATCTCTCTTCACAAAGTTGGAGTTTCTTTAGCATCATCCATTGGACTTGTTTCTTCCCAAAGGGAGACATGTTCACAAGCATTAGACTCTCCTTTATATTTAAGCATACTTCATTTGATTTGGAGATACTTCATTGTAAGGGGATACATAGTCTCTTTCTTCCTCTCCTATGGGGCACATAATTGTATCTTTGTGATGGATGTTGTCCTTAGGGATATTGTTTAGACCTTCACTTATATCTCATTTCATCACTTGTACACGATGGTTTTCATGAATTCTCTCTTTTGAAAAGGGTCTTTTTCCCATGTATTTTTTCTCCTTTTCTCCATTTGTGAGATATAATTTGTACATGGGTACCTAATATGGCCTTGTATTTAAGAATCATCCTTATATTTTTGCATCATTTTCGTAATAATCTACTCCCTAATTTTTACTTAAGGGGGGTGTTCTTTTAAATAGGTATTTTACCTAACTAGTTCTCTAGTAGCTGTCACTTAGGTCCTAGGAATCTTTGTAGAAGTTGTAGTTGTCACTTAGATCTTATCTTATCTTATCTTTTTGGCATTTAATTCTTGAGTCCTAGGTCATTTAATAATAAGTTGAGTTAGTTGTTACATGTTATAGGATTAAGACACATGTCATAATTTTATCTAATTCTATCTCTCATCTTGTCTATATAAGCAAGGCTCTTGTACACTTTGTATCATAAGATCTAATAGTATCAAGCAAGCTATTATCTTGCCCTACTCTCTTGTAGAGGATTTCATTTTGTTTTGTTGGTAATCCTGGAGTGTGAGCTAATTATCAACTCCTACATGATTCAATAGGTTTTATTAATTATGAGGATAAATAATAATAATTAAATTATAAATTATTTAATTAATTATGAGAAATTAGAAAATTGTTAATTATGGCAATTAATTAATTAAATATTAATTTAATTAATTATGTGATAGAAGTTGGTTTTGGGGTGTTTACATTTTCCCCTCTTTGATATGGTGTTGCGACTAACAAAAGTGACATCATATAAAAGAAATAAAAAATAATTATGCCCTAGTTGATTTGGAAAATGATAGAGGAAAAGGTGGTGAGATGATGCCCCCTTGAGAGGTCACCTAAAAAAAAGTTTTGTTGAATTCTTAAAAAGATGAAATAAAAGTTAAAAGGTTTGTAAAAGGAAAGAAATGGAAGTGATTGCAAAGGAAATAGAGAAAAGGTTGAAAAATGAGGAAATGGCAAAAGAAATGGGGTAGGCATTACAAAAATTCAAGGTCTAAGCCACTAAAAGGGGCTTGTGGGACCTATAAATAGGCCTAGGGGGGTCTATTTAGCCTCATTTTCACTCTCTCCTTTAGAAGATCAAAACTCTCTCGATGCAACTAGATGTAGAAATCATGGTGTGAATTCCCTACCATACACATCACACATAGTAGGTGTGGATGGTAAAATCTGCATAACCTAGCTAAGACTTTGATAAAATTAATGAAAATAGATATGCTTGAAGATAAAATTGGGTATAGTAAACTTGCTCAAATTGTGGATGATCAAAATGAGGAGAAAAACCTCTTATTTATAGAAAGACAAGATGGAAGAATGCCAAAAATGAAGCAATGTGGGACTAACTTTCAACCAATGGCCAAATGCCACTTTTTATGATGTGAATGGGCAAAGGATGTGCACATTTTGATGATTGTGCCCATAAATGCAATTAGGTGGAATTTGAAAATAGTGGAATGACATGTAAGAGGGAAAAAGAAATGACTTAAATGCCACTTGGCTCAATGCACAAGGACATGTAAGAAGGAATGAATGTCTTGTTGGAAGGACAAAAGTCCACTTGCAAGGATTTTCAAATTTGAAAGAATATTCTCTAAAGATGCCAAGTTGAGAGAAAATAGAGATTTAATAAATGAATTAAATGTATTTTCATGTGCAAGTGGCAAAAACTAGAGGATGGGACATGGATTAAGATTAGATTTAATCAGGATTTGATTAAATGAGAGGAGATTAGGCGATTTGACAATTTTGACTTAGATTTTAGGATTTAAATAAATAAAAGTTGAGAGGAAAATGATTTAGACTTAGTTAAATAAAGATTTTGATTTATTTAACTAAAAGGGATGATTGTTAGATTAAATCAAAGAAGGTTTAATTTATTTAATTTAATAAGATGACGTTAGAGATTTAAATAAATAAAATAATTTTTTTATTAAATAGAGACCTAGGGTTAATTAAATCAGATTAATTAATTTAATTAAGAAAAGAGAAAGACTTAATCAGATAAATAATGATTTATTTAATTAAGAGAGGAAATTGGATTAATTTAATCAAATAAGGGCTATTCGATTAAATGGTTTAGACAAAAGGATGATTCAAGATGAAGTGGTGTTAGTAATTAGGATCAAGCATGTCGGTACATTTTCCATGTCTACATGTTGCCCCTCTTTGAAGTAAAGTACTCGTTACATTGGTTGAAAGAATAAACTGTCTCGATCAAAAGTCAAAAATTTTCGATTTCAAAATTTTCCCCACTACTTCCCCGACAAGAGAAAACATGCCGATATACTGCCCCCTCGAGAGATCAGACGAAAATTTTCATTTTCTAGGTGATCTTGTGAAAAAAGAGGACAAGGTGCCCGACAAGTCCAAAAAGGCTCCAGAACGCCAAAAAATGAGGTAAAACACAAAAAACGGTATGCGATGGCCCTCGGTTGAGTGAAAATAGGATCAGGGGACCAAAACCTTAGTAGGATGACTAAACGGGGTAAAAAAACCCTAATTTTCAGGCTCAAATAGGCCTTAAGGGGCCATTTCCAATTCATTTTCACATTCAGCCTTTAGAGATTTTGCAACTTTGAGCCCTAACACCTTTACAAGATGGTGCAACGACAACTTCCCCAACACATTTTCGACAGAGTACGAACACCAGAGTCTTCTTTACACTGGACCACTGGTGAGTCAACCTAAATTGACTTTGTTTTTCAATTTTTGTGTGCATTTATTAGGCTAGGAAACTTAGTTTTAGGAGCGGTCCAATATAGCACCGTTGGAAAGCTTCAAATCGGTGCTGCGCGGCCTCAAACTACGCTGCAGTCGTGAGTAGTGATGTCATGGCGCTCTTTGGAATTAGGGTTTAAATTCCAAACCTAGCCACATATGCAAAGTGCACCGCTGCAGTCCTCTTTGAAATTAGGGTTTCCTCTTAAACTAAATTGTCTTCTCAAATAGTGACGCCGCGATAGAGTTTGGGAGTTTAAAGCTCCTAGCGGCGGAGATTGGAGTTTACAAACTATAACGCACTCACAAACAATGATGTTGAGGTTGTTTTGGGATGTTGAGACAAACCAGGATCATGATTTTTTTGATGAATTTTAACACGGTGACTTTCCTGATGCAAGAGGAGGCGATGATAGTCTATTCATGCGAGCACAAGTCTTGAGACCTTTTTAGCATTTTGGATGATTTTTCTGAGTGAAAACTAGAGCACCTAAGGCATATCAGACTTTGATACATTGCCTATGCACCACCCATTCAAACAAACTTGGGGATGATGACGACACTCGCTAAGAGATGGCACAACGAGACATCCTCCTTCCAGCTCTCGATAGGCGAGGCTACGGTCACATTAGAGGATGTGTGGTGGATCCACAGATTTCCCATCTACGGAGAGTGCATTATTTATGATGTGGAGGGCAGGAGGGAGGCTTGCTATGATGTCATGGGTATCGATGAGATTGTATTCTACGAGGGCTAGATCGAGCTAGATCATCATAGGCCTGTTGTTTCACCCTTTCGATTAGTTATAGAACCTATCATATCGGGTCTCATGACACCAGATCGGTGGGGCCAATATTTCAGTCCTAGATGGGGGCTTGCTTGGGAGCGCATGGTTTAGTGACATACATTGTTTGCATGGGGGCCAATTCTTCTAGCCTCATTGTACATAGATTTGCACGAGTTTGCATACCTGGACGACCGAGCTCTTGGGGCGGGGGTCACACTCCTGCACATCTGGGCTTGGGAGCACATCATTGTGCTTCATCTGTGAGTTGTTCCAGTTACCATGGAGCTAGATGATTTGGTTTCCTGGCGATACAAAGGAGGTGTTTCTTTCACCCACACAAGACAACACAGGATTCTCCATTAGAGGAGAGTTGTGGATGACATGTGGGTGTTCACATGGCGGCCATACCTTGGATGGCCCACATGGTTTGATGATGTTCAACAACTCTTTTTTGCTCGCTAGGAAAGATTGATTCAAGGAAGAGAGCACATGATGCTCGATATATACCTACCAAGCAGGGTTCAGAGGCAGTTTGGCAAGCCACAGGATAGGCCAGATGATTAGTATGTAGCCATTTTTTCACGGACTAGTATCTTTCACCTATTGAGAAGTGAGATGATGATTACACTAGAGGATACGTGGAGGATCTTATGCATCCCTATTCAGGGCGTACTAGTGGAGTATGACATAGGGACCACATATACTTGCTTAGAGAGGACATAAATATGACTGATGAGTTTCCTATCAAAGGAATTGAGATGAACTTAGTGAGGGGGATAGACACTCTATTGGAACTACCATTATATGTAGTTGGGATAATTAATGATATATTGATGTTAGATCAAAGGTCACATGGATTCTTGATTTTTTGGTCTTGTGTGTTATATTGAATGATAATGGAGGATATAGTGTATCGTTGGGACTATTGTGTGTTAGCATAGTTATATTGAGATATACATATGGTGGTTTTCATAGGAGGAAGGAGTCTAGGGCGTGGTGTGACTCTATTGCATATATGGGCATGGGAGCATATTTTTGTGTTGAGACTAGTGTCTCCTAGGTAATGAGTGGTGGGGAAAACTTTTGTATATCTATATAGAGTGTTGTCCATCATATGAGGTTGGCTGACATGGAGGTCATGGTGGGCATGTGAAGAATGGGAGGATAATGAAGATAACCTACCATACACCTAGATGGCTATGTACAAAATTATGGGGGACGAAAAAGTAGCCACCCCACTTTTTGGCCCCTGTGAATGCATAACACAAGCATGTTATAATGCTCTCACATAATGCCCTATTTGAAGAATAAAAAACAAAAAAGATATTTCATTCTACATTTTTCCTTCAACTCACAGCTTGAGCATCCTTCAAAGAGTGCTCATATTGTTGCAAACCTCATTTTTCTTTGAAAGCTTTACCAAATCATCACCAAAATAACATGAAGATGTTGGGGAGGTTAAAGAAGTAAGTATTTTAGTTTTTAGTGTCAAATTTGGATTAAATAGTCAGATTTGGATTAAATAGGTAGATTGAATTAGTTTTTTAATTAAAATTTGTTTAATTTTTAGGAGTTGATAATTCACACCCACATGTTCAAAATCCCAATTCACCTCTTCATGAAATTCCTCTTGAAGAACAACCACAAGAAACACCTCCTACAATTCCTCGTCATCCTCTTGGAACACAAGAAAACATATTAGGGAAAATTGAGAACAATTGAAAATAACTTGATGAGTTAATTGCAAGGTTGAAAGATCCTGGAGGAACAAACTCCCACAAGACCACCCTTGTTGAATCATAGCAATCCATTGTGTTTCATGTAGAATAAATTAGTGGGAAAATAAATAGTTGGTGTGACAAGAGGGAACAACAAAAATAATTTTACATAGAAAAAATATCATATGAATGTTCAACTTAAAGAAAAAATAATTTGAAATATAACTTGTGTGCACTCTTCACCAACCCATGAACCAATCAAACATTACATGGTGCATGCAAGAGGCTTCCTATCCATTGGTGCCACCACCAAGGGATAAAGAATATTTTTTGGGATAGGTGGTGGATGGTTTCTTACTATCCTCCATGCAATAACTATGACATACCACAACTTTTTTTGAGGAAACTCTATTGTGATTTTTTCCTCAATCAGATCCCAAATTACTTTGACATGCAAGAGTTCTAGGGTAGAGGTGGGAGCTCCACATAGGAAAAAGTGGGGGCACAGGAAGACCCAAACCAATCTCTAAGACCAGTAGCTAGATAATATTTGGACCATGTGACTATCCCTTCCATTGTGAAGGAGGGTGTTGAGGTGGAGACCTTAGTCGATTAGCTCGTTCACTCAGACCTTTATGAAACATACTAAGCCTCTAGTATAGGGTGATGTAGGCAAGTCTTCTAGGCGTCGATTTCCACCTCATGTATGTCATTCTTGTGGGTCTCTCTATGTTTATGATCCTTAGGATAGTTAGGATGCATATTCCTAGGATATATTTGTAGCAGATTAGATGGTCATGGAAAAAGCTAAATATTGAGTGAGACATTCGACTTTGACAGCCTGATATATATCAACAAATTTATTTAATACAATTTATTGGATTTTAATTTTAAATGTAAGATTAGCTGAATTAGTAGAATGATTATATAATGAAATTTCAGGATCACAGTGTTCACCCTACTTGCAGCAGTCCTCCACCTCCCTACTACATGACGGTGTCGAGTGTAGAGGTATGTAACTAGTAAAAAAATATAAATATTACATGTGAATAGTTGAACCTTATATGAATGGTATTCTTATAAATCACTTTGGATGTTGAATAGATTAATGTTGGGCCTTCAACATCAACACCTGATAGTCAAGGTGCTCATTGAACTTCCACTCAGGTAATATAGAGAATTTTTAATTTTAATGTAAGAAAATGTCTCATTTTATTGTGGTTGCTCTTGATTGACAATGTTTTTAGGATATTATGTGTATTTTTATCATTTTATATTTAAATTTTAATAATTATTGTTGATGAATAAATAGTAGTTTTGAATCTAATTTATCCAATATTTGAGTGAGCTTTAGGATTGATGGTGTTTTTATTCAAATAATAAGTTTTCATGGAAGGTTAAAATTGAATATATATATTTTTGAATTAGGACATTACATCATCAATTGGGAGCATGATTTAGTTCTCTTCTTTTCTAATTTTCATTGTTCATAATACCCATTCTCTTTTTGTCACTCCTCTCACTTTCCTCCATTTGCTTTGTCTTTTTCCTCTATTCCTCTATTTCATGTATTTCTTTTATGAATTGTGTATCTCCTCAAGTAGTTAGGTTAATTTTTTTATGATATGAAAAAAATTATTATGCAATCTAGTCTTGTATATATTTGTGTTTGAGTTTCTATCCATTCCCCACACATGTTTCCATCTCCCATGTTGTTACGTTGATATTGTGTGTGTGCATTCACTAATCTATATGGATGCTTTTCACAATCAAGTACAAGAATAAAGAACAAAAAAATATTTAAAAAATAGTATCTCTCCTTTGGTAAATGTATCATTGATATTTTCCTGATTATCTATATGATTTTCTATAGTCTTAAGTTAAAATTTTGATATCCCCAAGAATTTCATAATCCCAATAAAGTGAAGTAAAATGTGATAACCGATATTACACACCCCACAATTTTAATATCATTATTTTGTACTCATTTTAGTGTTTTCTCTACTTTGTTCCCCTTTTCCCCATTTCTAGTCTATTTTCCCTCCTTTCCCTAGCTCTTTCCCCTTTCCATATGTCTTGACACATTCCTAGTACTTATATCTTCTCTATGTCACAATTTCCCATTTTTCATGTCTTTTCCCCCTTTATTATGATTACTTGACACTTAATCTATCTGATTGCTCTAAAAACTAAATGCTTGCTTATTCTCTCTCAAGCCCAATTTATTTCCACGTTATTATCTCCATATCTCACACATGTCATATCATCTTGTTTCCTTTTCCTCTTTCTCATCATATAAATTGACCTTCTTTGAGATATTCAACATCAATATCCCATAATTGCTCTATACCTTGTGTCCAAAAAATGATGTAAACATATTATAGGATAAAAAAGACTAAATTAAATTATTGTCGCTCAAAATAATAAAATTTTCCCCCAACAATATATAAAAGGATCATTCCTTCTCTCCTTATAATCACCACATGCTCAAGTTTTCTCTTGTGAATTAGATTTTTTATTTTCCTTCATGGATATTCAGAACCTTGGAGCATAGAACTAAACATTTAAAGCTTATTTTTATAATATTTTGAATCCATGTGTCTATTTTTATTCATTAATAGTGTTGTAAAGTAATATTAGGTAGTTTTTGTAATTGAATAATGTTGTTTCATTTTCATATGAAGCAACAAGATACTCCTCCTAGTATTCATAAGATAATTGAGCATGGTGTTACTACAATAGTAGCAAGTTTGATGCCTTTGACAAAGGTATGAGGAAGATTCATAAATTTCACATTATCTTTGTTGTTTTATCAAACTATTATTGAAAAATTGAATGATATTAATTTTTAGATTAATTGCTATCTTGATGGTTTCCACAATGCTTGACAACTCTAGATCATGAGTGTGCCCCTATTATAGATGAATATGGTGATTATTTATATGTGATAAGTGATTATTTTGTTATATATCATTCTATAATTCAATTTTTATATATTAATGCCAATACTTTTATTGTATTAGGTGGGGCTCTAGGAAATTTTAGATTGGAGATCCAGTGAACTATTTTGAAAGAGACCACCATCATATGCATCTCCATCCCTCAAAAGTCAAAGATAGCTTGTGATCTCTTTTCTTCTCCTAGAGGGAAATGAATACATTAGGGTTCTTTTTTGTACATTCCTATATGTCATTTTTTAATATGTATTTTGTATTACATATATGTGACATTGTATGTCCATATGGTTTTGTTGTAAGCCTATATGTCTTTCTTGTATATATGTTATAATTTTATCAATATATAATGATGTATGCTTATATGGATTTTTGTTTAAAACAAATATGTTCTACCAATTTTATCCATATTTTTATTATAATTGATTAATTAAATAAATGAATAATGAATCGATGTAACTATAAATGATTAATGTTATCCATATTTGCACTATAAATGATTAATTTAATAATTGAATAAGGATCACTTTCACCATGTAATTCATGCGATAATTGTAACTAATCATTCATAAAATTCCTCAAATATGTTTATATGACATGTGGATGAGAGTTTGCAATAGTCAAATGCCTTCAAGGGGCATGGGATATCTTCAAGGCTAGTTATTTTGACACATGTTTCATGTCTTAAAGCTTCTTTATCCTTATCTCTATCACTCCTTTATGTTTTGGCCAATGTCATTTCAAAGCCATGTCTGCCTTTCCTTTCATGGAAAACCATCTAAATTCTACAACTAATTCATAAAAAAATCCTTTTCCTTAATGGTCTTGAACACCATTCATTGTCCTTTAACTCATGGCTTCACAAAACCCTCCGTAAGAACCTTGGATACATTTTATTAACAAAATAATAGGCCAATATCCTCTTGTTTGGTCCCTATCACTCATCTTATATACAATCCTCTACAAGTGACCTCTTCCCTTTTATCCTTTTGAGGATATTGAAATAGAACAATATTTTCTCATTCATTTTTACTCCTTGACTATAATGTGCTTTTATAAGATCACCATCATGATTCATGCTTTGTGTCACTAAAACCTTTAGAATTTCCTTTTGAACTCATTTATTTGTATCAAATTCTTTACAATGAGGACATTGTATAAGACTATATTCTATCCATTCTTCATGAGAACATTACCCTTTAAAAATAAGATTGTACTTTGGTCTTGTAGCACTATACTTTGGTTCATAGGATTTCCAAGATCTCAGATGTCTACCATTTTGTTCTTCATGTCATTTTCCTCTTCTTGTTCAAGGATTTTCTACTATCATTTCCCACTTGAATTTTCATCCTTTCACTAGAATATTAGGAGGTCTTTAAACACTGCCTCATGCCTCCATGGCTATCACCTTCTTGAATGCTAAGGTCACTATGAAGACCATTGTCACTATCTTCAAGATAGTATCTTCTATATTCAAATGTCCTAAACATCTCTTCTAATCATTGTCCAATAGATGTGTAATCAACTTGTGATCTTTTGTTATGACCATGTCCCTCATGTCCTAAAGGACTATAATACCTTTTTAATAACTTTTCTATTCACTAAATCCAATAATCCTGCCATACATACATTCGTAGTTATCTTATACCCATATTAATCTCTTACATGAAACTATTATCTTTGATAGCTTTAGATTATCCCTTTGATAACATAAAAATTATTCCCTATTCCCTTAGAATCTTTACTTCTTCTTGGATTGCTACCATTTGGAGTATAGTCTTTTATTTTCTTGTAATCTTAATTACTTTTTGTATTTTTGAAATGATGCTCTCAATTTTGGAGTTGACTTGAGGATGTAGTTTTGATACCATCCTAATGCCCACTATTATGGGTTATGAACTGTTCATGAGTGACATAATTTATCATCTTCTCCATCATTTCATTCATTGTGTTGTGTGAAATGATACCAATATCATATGAACACTTTTATTTTACTTCTTGGACTATAGGTTTTCCTATGACTGTGTTCTACCCCATGCTACAATTCCATTTACATTTTAGTATCCTTGGTGGAAAAACAACTATAGAATACTTTCTTATAGGTACTATCACTCTCTTACATGAAGTCATTTGTTTAGATGTTACTTAACTTCCTTGATTTGGACACTCATGACTTATCCTTTGAGGAATTTTTTATATTCATGTTTAGCAAACATTGTCCCCTTCTCAAGTATTTTGAAACTATCACATGTAGTTAGTTCCCATTACCATTTTCATCTTTGTCCATTTTTAGACTATTTCCATTCTTCCTTCCCTTTTCATGTGACATTCAAATGTTTTGAATAAGATTTTGAAAAATATCTTCTTACTTCTCACTAAGAAAAAAAACCCTCATGACTATATTTTTACTATTATGACCTACAAATTTTAGTGGACCTTCAAAGAATTGTCATTATGTATATGGGTTTTAAGAACTTCTATGGATTTCCTTCCCTACCATCAACTTCATAATACTGGGTGCTTGTTCCTATAACCGTCCCTCAAACCTTTTCCAATTACGAACAACAAAGGACACTGCATTGAAGGTACACTATGACATATTCCTATGTAGGGTTTCCTATGAATTATATGCTAATATCTAAATAAGAGTTTAATGAGGATTTAACAAGGCTCCTTGATGTTATGTAAAACTTCTACAACTCCTCATAAACATTTCCTCCTTGTATGCACAATAGAAGGTCTCATAAAAATATATCCAAACAATGAAGATTATATTCTTTATTTTATGACAAGGATGATGATGCAAGTGTTAGACACACAAATATTGAGAGGGGGGAGAATCAATATTTAATCATTTTTAATTTAAATCACCTCATTCATAAAAATATGAGAACATAATCAATGGTAATGCAAGCAATGAACACATACACATAAGAAAATACCAAATTTACGTGGAAACCCAAAAGGGAAAAAACACGGTGAGAAAAATTGCTTGGAACTACTCTTCAAATCCAACCTCACAAAAATAATATAGAACTTACAATTGCAAGAACCAACCTATATAAATTATAACATTAAAGGGAGACACCAATCCCTTGAATTTGAATTACATATAACAACTTACAGGAGACACCAACCTCCTTGAATTCTGATTTGCAAGTACCAACATACATGAGACACCAATCCATTGAGACTAAGCTTCAACAAAATCACTGAGCATCAAATTGAATTAAGAGGCTTCAACCTCATATTGTAGAAGGAAATATAGACCCTCTTTCACTCAACCTACTCTGCATCAACAAGCGAACACATCCTCTGATATATTTCAATTTTTCTCAACATATCAATTCAATCCACACTCATATCACTTCCACCTTTTCATCATCCACTCATTCTCTACAGGTAACTCCAAGTTTTCATGAAATTATTTATAATATATATCCATTTCAACATGTTAATAAAATATAGATGTTGGCCTAGAACCCTTTAACACCATCCACAATAAGCCATGTCGGCAAAGGATAAACCTTAATTCAAAATTATATGAACCATGTAGTCAGCTCGACCCTAAATCCAATACATTACCAAAGGTGTAATGTGAAATCACATGTTTCCTTCCATTATATTAAATGGTCCTATTTTACCTTCACATGCTTCCTTCAGCTGGTGCATGCTTCTCTTATTTGGCGCAAACACATAGACATTATTCATAGTCAACCAACAAATACAAACTTTACTCTGTCACTCCTAATTTACCACAATGTGATCTAAATCCACTAAAACTATAGAATATAATACTTCATGTGTATTCCTACTTAACTTCCAAACCACAAGTCATAACAAGTAACAATGGTAAAATAGGGTACCAAATATAATGATAGTTCAAAAAACTGCATATTTTTATTTTGAACAACAAACCTCAAAACACTACCACAAACATTTCTAGAATTTCGTAAAGGTGGTAGATAAATAGGAACCACTAATACTATATGTACCCTGAATTCCCATGTTGTCCTTTTTCAATAATGATAACATTAACATTCTATAGCAACTACAATAGACACAACTAATATACTACTTTCACATATATGACAGTCACACCACTTTGACATCAATGACAACACTATATTAAACAATCTCCCCCTTTGTCATTGATGGAAAATAAGGAAATGATCAACATATTTGTGCTAATGTTTCAACTCACCATAGCTTTATCCCTTGCAAATCACAACAATATTTACAATTCATTTCATCTTTCTCTCCCCTTTATTTGTCATTTCATCTTAATATACCCATTTGATATCAATGTAAAAAGGGACTCTTAGATTCTTCATTCTAGGAATTTTTATTCCCCTATGTTATACAATTCATCTATTGTATCTTACCATACATTACCACAAAAAATATGTCCTAATTGTGGTAGGGAGTCACACCTCAACTAATAATCGTTTAAATTAATTTTAGAGTTTTGATCAAGTCCTTCGCTAGTGGATACCTCGAGTATATATGAATGAGTCATTAAAGAACTCCCCCTGAGCCTATAATCCCTCTTATGAATTAAGAGGAGGGAGATATCACTCCTAGCTTCTATCTAAGATACTTGAATGTTTCCTTTGGGAGGGGTTTGGTAAAAATTTCCATAATTTATTCTTTAGTATCAACATAATTTTGTTTAACCTCTTCATCTATAACATTTTCTCTAAAAAATGATACTTGATTGATATATGCTTTGTCCTAGAGTGCATTATCAGATTCTTTGAAATATTGATTGCACTTTTATTGTCACAAGGAATTGAAATGGGTTCATCAAATTCAATTTCCATATCCTTTAAGGTTTATTTCATCCAAAGTACTTGAGTACAATGTGATATTACTGCAATGTATTCTAATCCTACAATAATAAGGAAATTGAATCATATTTTTTTCTCAACCAGCATACAAGACTATCTCCAAGAAATAATGCAACACCACTAGTGCTCTTCTTGTCATCAACACTTCCATCCCAGTCTACATTTGTACATGTTGTCAAATTGAAGTGTTTGCTTCTAGAATACCACAATTCATTGTTCATAGTAGCTTTCAAATATTTGAAAATTATTTTTACCACCATCACATGTGTCTCCTTAGGTGCAGCTTGAAATCTTGCAACCATACAAAAAACTTGCATAATGTCTAGTCTGGATGCATTTACATATAATAGACTTCCAATAATTGATCTATACAAAGTTTGATTTGATACAAAGGACTCACCATCCTTACTAAGATTACATCCAATAACCATAGGCGTACTAACCAGTTTGCAATTTTCCATATTGAACTTCTTTAACATCTCCTTGACATACTTTTTTGTGATATGAATATACCTTTGTCTGATCGAGAGATTTGTTAACCAAGAAAACATGACAACTCACCAAGCATAGACATTTCAAATTCTTTTTGCATATCATCAACGATCTCCTTACACATTTTGTCTTTACTACCACTAAAAAAGATATCATAAATATAAATAACAACAATTAACTAATGATCACCTTTATTTTTGATATAAAGATTGCTATCAAATATACCTTTCTTAAATCCTTGCTACCACAGATACTTATCCAATCTTGAATACCATGCCTTGGGGGCTTGTTTCAGTCCATACAATGCTTTCTTCAATTTGTAGATGAAATTTTGATCTTTAGATAACTGAAATCCTTTTAGTTTCTCAATGTAGCATTCTTCCAAGTGTGCATTCAAAAATATTGACTTGACATCCATCTGATATGCTTTAAAGTTATTGAATGCAGATAATACAAAAAACATCCTAATTGCTTCAATTCTAGCTACGAGAGAAAAGGTTTCTTCAAATTCAATACCTTCCACTTGAGCATAACCCTTGTAGACAAACCTTTCCTTATTTCTAATCACTTTTCCATCTTCATTCAGTTTATTTTTGAATATCCATTTTGTGCTAGTAAAATTTTTATCTTTGGGCCTTGGAACAAGCTCGCAAGTCTCATTCTTTTCAATTTGATTTAATTCTTCTTCCATTACTTCTATCTAGTTCTCATCCTTGCTAGCTTCCACAAAATATTTTGGCTCAATTTTGGATAGTGAAGAAAAATGTACCTATTCTTTCATCCTTTCCAACCTTCTTCTAGTTAGAACTCCTATCTCTCTATCTCCAAGAATTTTTCTCTCAAAATGATCTCTCTAAACATACCTTGCTAGAGTCTTGTTATTTGATCTCTTAGGCTCACTTTTGTATCTTCTTCACTAATGTGGAATGATCCATCAAAATCACTATCATTATCTGATGCCAACTTATAGTAAAATTTCTCATCAACTTTTATATTTAAAATTTCAAAGATCTTCTTTAATCTTTGTTATAGCACCTATATACCTCGCTTCTAGTTGAATAACCAAGAAATATACCTTCATCAAATATTGAGTCAAAATTATCTAAATTATCTTCCTCTCTTCTGATGTAGCATCAACTTCCAAATATTCTAAAATGCTTGACCAACGTTGTACTTCCTTTCTATAATTCATAAGGTTTCTTAGTGTTATTCACCCTTATTTGTCCTCTATTGATAATCTAAACTATAGTATGAATAACTTCTCTATAATATACATCAAACAACTTAGCTTGATTCAACATTGTCCTTGCCATCTCTTGTACTATTCTATTCTTCCTTGCTACAACTCCATTTTGCTGAGGAGTCCTTGTGACAAAGTACTATCTCCTAATTCTATGTTTCTCACATAATTCTTCAAACTCATCAGAAGTGAATTCACCACCTCTATTAGACCTTAGACATTTGATTGTATGACCAATCTCATTTTCTACCAATGCTTTGAATATTTTGAACTTCTCAAAGGCTTCTGATTTCTCTTTTAATAAAGTAACCCATGAAATTCTAGAAAAATAATCAATTAGCATATGAAGGACATGTCACCTTGTACACTCTTTGTTCTCATTGGTCGACACAAATATCTATGAACTAGCTCTAATGGCTTCATAGTAGAATACTCCTTTATAAAAAATATAGCTCTTGTCATTTATCCTTCTTGACATTCTTTGCAAAGAGTGCGTGAGGGCTTTGTAATTTTAGGAATATCTTACTGCTTGTTTGGAACTAATCTTCACAAGATGATCAATTTTTTTGTGACCCATCCTTCTATGCCAAAGCCAACTTTCATCTTTCTATCCCAAGAGACATTTATTTCTTTTGATTTCACTGAGATTGTACACATTACTTTATGTCCTACTTCCTTCTGCAACAAGCTTTCTAGTGCTTTCTTGTTTGATTTTACATCCTTGTACATTGAATGATAGATTGTAGCCCTTTTCACACATTTGAATTACACTCAATAAGTTATGCTTTAAACATTGAACATATAATGCATCATATGTCTTAGTTTCTTCATCATCAAGATTGAATGTGCCTTTTCTAGATTTCTTAGTAAAAAAATTATCACCAAGCTTTACTGATCCACCATTCCATTTTTTCAGATGTATAAACTTGATTTTGTCTCTAGTCATGTGGCTAGAACATCCACTATCAATGATCCATGAATTTTTCTCATTCTGTGCATGTAATGCAATCTATAAAATTATTGAATGTTCAAATTTATGATCTTCATTCTTATTTTTCCACACCTTCTTAGACTCTTTCTTATGATCAACAAACATAATTGATTTCCATTCTCAAGATGATTCTCAAAAGGACTTTAGAGTGTTCTGAAATATGTTCAAAATTGTTGCATCTATAACATATGAATTTGAAATCAAATAAAGGTGCAAATGCATTTCTATTTGCAAAAATATTTTCTTGTAGAAAATATTCTACAATTTATTGCCTTATGACCAAATTGATTTTAAGTATAACAGTAACCAAAAAAGGAATAATTGAACCTGGTATTATATGCTTTCCTTTTTGGAATTGTCTTTTTGAATCTCCTCTTCTATCGGAATTGAATGAAATCATCTTCTTCCTTTATGAGTTCTTCAGTCTCCTTAGATTGTTCTACATTTGAGCTTCCAAAGGCCTTTTCATCAAAATCCTTTACAAACGTCTTCATGAGGTGCTCAATAGTCTTTGTGCTCTAACTTTCATCAAATATAATTCTAGTTTTCATCTAGGGTGACCTCTAACTGTTGATAATCTCATCCAGAATCTCTATGCTCTTTTCAAACTTCATATTTTTATTCCTCTAACCATTTTCTATCTCTACATCCTTTCTCAAGGATACCACTTCTGCTTCAAGCCTTTCACAATCTATTTCCTTTTCCTTTAGCTTTTCAACCAAGACATCTTTTATCCTCTTTGCTTCTTCTATCTAAACTTTTAGATCTATAATCACCTTTTTTGATTTGTTTAACTTCACTTTATGTTTTTGATTTTCTTTTCTTTCTTTCATCAGTTCATCTAGGGAAACTATAAGTTCTCCTTCTAGATCAACTTCTGCATCTCCATCATCATCTTGGGTATGTGCAGGATCATGATGGGCCAAAAAGTGGCAATATGATGGGTATGTGGTTGATGACTATTTTTCTACCCAAAATTGATGAAACGAAAAGGGTTTTGAAAGGAGATTCTCAAATTTCCACCAATATAAATTATTCTTTACTTTGAATTTAATAAGTAATTATTATTCATTTTCTATTCAAATTATGACTAAAGTCCTTATTGATAGGTTGATTGAAAAACATCCATAGCTTTCAAACGATATCACATTTTTTGAATCCAAAACATGCATCAGATTCTATGCTTCACATACTATAGGATTAAAAAAAAGAAAAAATGAATTTCATGAAGTTTTGACAAAGTGAAGGTGGTCAAACATACAAGTTTTATATTTTTTAAAAGTTGTAATAAAAAATTCATAATTAATTGTTTACTTGGAAAAAAATTACAAAAATATATGCATCACATTGGGGCATGAGTCCTCTACTTATATCTAAAATCTTATAAAATATATTATCATTTTATTGTGGTTAGGGTGGTCGAGGACACCCACTTCTTATTTTTCCCTAAAATTTAAGTACCCTTGCATTGCAATTTCAAATTTTCACAAAATATTTAAAAAAAAAACAAACCTAGTAGTTTAGAAACTACATTCAATTTGCTACAGATTCTATTCTTACATTTTTTTGAAATAATATAGATAACTTATTCAAATTTTTATGTCAAGTTGCCTAACTCTAATTTTTCTAAATTTTTTGCCACTTAAGGGCCTGTTTTTTCCATGATGATCCTGCACATACCCTCTTTAGAGTTTTATTTTTTGTGTTACCATCTAAAGTCTCCATTTCCATGAATAGAGCATCCCCTCTTTTACTTTCACTTCTGAAGGTATAAAGCCCATAGTCGTCAAATGAATAGCTATATTCCTTCGAGTAGAGGCTTTTCTTATGCTTATTATATTTATTCTTCTTATCTTTAGACTTCTTATAGTTCCTTTTTTTAGGACTTATACTCTTTTTGTTTATCACTAATTCCTATGAAAGGATACTTAGTAACAAAGTGACCTATTTTACCACAATTGAAACATTTGAAGGGTAACATACCTTTGTACTTCCTGGAACCTTTCTTTAACTTCCTTGCAAACTTTTCTTTTTCAGGATTTGATTCATCACTGGAGTCAAAATATTCATTTATCTTTAATGCTTTAAACTTTTTTTCTTTCTTTGAAGATTTATCATTCATAATCCTCATATCATATGTAGTGAGTATCCCATGTAGTTTGTCTATTGTTAGAGTGTTCATATCTTTATCTTCTTCAAAAATAATTTTTTTGAATAAAATATTGAGGGAAGAGATCTAAGTACATTTTTACAATCATTGGTTCTTTTACTTCTTCACCAAGTCTTGTAATGGTATTGAAAAATTCATCCACCTAGAGAAGGTATGCAAAAATATTCTCTTCTTCTTTCATCTTCAGACTCAAGTTATCCTCGGTAAGTCTGTAGATTTGCTTGCTTGACTTTTCCATCACCTTCATAAATATTGTGAAGCTTGTACCAAATCTCCTTTGCAATCTTGTAGTGTATTATCTTGAAAAATTCATATCTGCATAACCCACATAGAATTGCATTCTTTGCTTTAGCATTATTCTCATAGGATTTCTTTCTTGCTTGATCTCTTGAAGTATTTTTAGGAATTTCATAACCATCTTCAATAGATTTCTAAACATCAAACCCTAAATCCATTAAGTACGCTTCCATCCTTACACTCTAGAAAGCATAATTTGATCTATGAAAGAGTGGTGCCTTGTCTGAATAAATAACTTCTTGTCCTATTGTGTGTATCATCCTAGATCTACCTCAAGTTGTTAAGATTCACCAAGGAACTTATTTCTAATACCAATTGTTACACACAAATACTGAGAGAGGGGTGAATAAGTGTTTAATACTATTTACTTTAAATCACCACATTTCAAAAACTATGTGAAAATTATCAATGGAAATGCAAGTAATGAAGACATACACACAAGAGAATACCATAGTTACATCGAAACCCAAAAGGGAAAACCATAGTGAAAAAAGCTACTTGGAACTACTCCCTAAATCCTACCTCACAAAAATAATGTAGAACTTACAATAATTTTGCAGGAACCAACCCACAAAAATTATAACTACAAAGGGAAACACCAATCCCCTTTGAATTTGATTTGCAGGTACCAACCTACAAAAGACATCAATCTCCTTTAATTCTGATTTGCAGACACCAACCTATATGAGACACCAATCCCCTAAGACTAAGCTTCAACATAGGACCACATAGCATCAACTTAGATTAAGAGGCTTCAACCTCATATTACAAAAATAAATATAGATTTAATTTCATTCAACTTTCTCTATATTGAAACAGGTGAGCACATCCTTTGGTGACATTTAAATTTTTCTTATTACATCAATTTGTTCCACACTCATATCACTTCCACCTTTTCATCAACCACTGCTTCTCTACAAGTCACTCCAAGTTTTTATAAAGTGATTCACAATATATAACCAGTCCAACATGTTAACAACATCTAGATGTTGGCCTAAAACCCTTTAACACCATCCGTAATTATCCATGTTGGCCAAGGATAAGCATTAATTCAAAATGATATGAATTGTGTAGTCATCTAGACCCTAAATCCAATGGATTACCACAGGTGTAAGATGGCATCATGTCTTTCCTTCCATTATCTTAATTGGTATTGTTCTACCTTCACATGCTTCCTCCAGCTAGCACACACTTCTCTTCTTTGATGCAAACACATACATTATTCATAGTGAACCAACAAATATAGAATTTACTTTGCCACTCTTAATTTATTGCAATGTGATCCAAATATGTTGAAACTATAGAATAAAATACTTCATATGTAGTCCTACTTAACTTCCAAATTGTAAGTTATAACAATTAACAACGATAGAATGTAGTAACAAAAACAATGATACTTAAAAATAGTGCATATTCTATTTTTGAACAACAAACCTCATAACACTATCACACACAATTCCAAACTTTTGCAAAGGTGATAGACAAATATGAACCAATAATACTATATGTACCTTGAATTTCCATGTTTTCCTTTTTCAATAATGATAACATTAAAATTTTGCAACAACTGCAATAGGCACAACTAATATACTACTTTCATATATATGACAGTCACACCATTTTGATATTAATCAATCACACCAATTTTGACATCAATTTCAACACTATATTCAACAACAAGGGTTTTTAGCACAAAAAACCTACCTCCTTACAACAATGTTTTCTCACATGCATACCCTTGCATGGTTGAAGGTAGTTGATCTCTAAGTACCAATTTTTTTTTTCCACATATCCTTTCTCTCATTTAAGGAACATCTACACATGAAACTATCCTACAACCACATTTCTAATGCATTGAAACTAGAAAAATAGTGACTATGGACATTGCAATACCCTTTTCAAGATAGAAATTGAATGTAGAGGTGTTAGAATGAGCATAATCCTCTTAGATAACTAATATCAAAGTTTAAAGATAACCATGGCTGCCATGAAGGACTACAAAATGGCACATGCTAAGAGACCTATGGTGACCAAAAACCCTAAACTAGGTCTATTCTTTTCGAACTCAAACTCTCCTCATGAACAAGCTCCCTCTTTAACTCATGCATATGGACCTTCAAGGGTTAGTAATTAAAGATACTAGTATTTGAAGTAAGAAATTATGTTGGTCTAATTCAGCTCAAAAGGATAAAGATCATTGGGTGCAAAAATGAGACCTCTAATAGTAGTAATCCACCCACTCCAATGTGTTGGAATTTTTGGTTTAGCCCCACGAGATGAAGAACATGAAAAATGCCTCTCAATTTTTTTTTATTAAATGCAAATGATGCTTTTTACAACATTTGAAACATTTTTTCCATGGTGAAATGGATTAGAGATATAAAAAATGATAGAGGTTATTGTGGAGGGACCCTATGTGACCTTGAACCTTTAGAAATAATGTTTGTAGGTGCCATGATTTCTGAGAAACACTCTGTCAAATTTTGGAACTTTTTGGCATTTGGGGCTCTTAAGAGAAAGCACTAGCACAATGTAGTCTAGAACAATCAAGCAAGTTGAGGTGTGAAATAAGACCTTTCCTAGCATAAATCCACCCACTTGGGATTCTTGGCAGTGTCGATTTGGCCCCATGATGCACAAAACAAAATTATGCTACCTTGCAACTTTTCTTTGATTCATTTGACACTTTTTATAACATTTAAAAACTTGTAACCATGGCCAAATGGATTGGATTTTTAAAAATTTGAGAGGTTATTGTGAAGTGACCCTATGTGACATTATACCTTTAGACAAAATTTTTCTAGGTACCACAATTTTCAAGAAACAACCCATCAAAGTTTTGCAATTTTTTGCACTTTGGGCTCTTAAGAGAAAGTGTCGACATAATGTAGTTTGGAACAATTGGGAAATATAGGGTGAAAAATAGGACCTTACCTAGAATAAATCCATCCACCCAAACATGCCAACAGTATCATTTTGGCCCTATGATGCATTGAACAAAAAATATTCTACTTGGTAACGTTTTCTTTAATGCATTTGACACTTTTTGCAACATTTGAAAACTTGTTGCCATAGCCAAATGGATTGGAGTTTTAAAAAATTGAGAGAGGTTATTGTCGAGGGACCCTACATAACCCTATACCTTTAGACATAAAAATTTTAGGTGCTATGGTTTCCAAGAAACAACCTGTCAAATTTGATTTTTGGAACTTTTTTAATAGAAAGCACCAACACAATGTAGTCTACAATGTTTGGGAAATTTTGTGTGAAAAATAGGAAATTTCCTAGCATAAAATTTACCACTCAGACATGTTGACACTGTTGGTTTGGCCTCACAATGCACAACACAAAAATTATGCTACCTTACAACTTTTTCTTCAATACATTGGACGCTTTTTGCAATGTCTGAAAAATTTTCACTACGAAAAAATGGATTAGAGTTTTAAAGTGTGAGAGAGATTATTGTGGAGGCACCCTACATGACCATGTACCTTTAGGAAAAATGTTTTTAGGTGCCACATTTTTTGAGAACCATCTTGTCAAAGTTTGGCACTAAGGGCTCTTGAGAGAAAGCACTGACACAAGTAGTATGCAATGTTTGATAAAGATGTGGTGTGAAATAGGACCTTGAATACCATAAAACCACCCATATAGACATGTTGGGACTATTGTTTTTGACCCTACAATGAACAAAATGCAAATTATGGCTCTTGATAAGTTTTTACTAAACGTAAATGATGCTTTTTGCAACATTTAAAAATTTGTCACCACGGTCAAGTGGATTAGAAATTTCAAAAAATGTGAGAGGTTATTTTTGAGGGACTCTACATGACTCTATAATTTTAGATGGAATGTTTGTAGGTTCCATGATTACCAAGAAACAACCTATCAAAGTTTGAAACTTTTTGGCACTTAGGGATCTTAAGAGGAAGCATTGACATAATGCAATCTACAACATTCATGCATGATGGGGTGTGAAATAAGATCTCTTCTAGCATAAACCCACCCATATGGACATGTTGGCACTATTAATTTGGCCCCATGATACACAAAATGCAAATTATAGTTCCTGACAAGTTTTTACTAAACATAATTGACACTTTTTGCAACATTTGAAAAATTATCGTCATGATCAAGTGGATTGGATATTTAAAAAATTGAGAGAGATTATTGTGAAGGGGCCTTACATGAATTTGTACCTTTATACAAAAAATTTGTAGGTGCTATGATTTAAAATAAATAACTTGTCAAAGTTTGGAACTTTGGCACTTATGGATCTTAAGAGAAACTATCAACACAATGTAGTATGGAATGTTTAGGCAATATGGGGTGTGAAATAGGACCTTGCCTATCATAAAACTTCCCATACAAACATGTTGGTGCTGTCGATTCAGCCCCACAATGCATAAAATATAAAGTATGGCTCTTGAAATTTTTTCCTTGAGTCAAGCAACAGAGGACAAGGTCTTAAAGTGTGCATAAGAGTATTCAAGGATAGTCACGAGGAAATAATCCAAGGGATCAACATAAGAGTTTTTTATGTCACTAAATATGCTTCAAATGGATCAACATAAGTATTGAGTTATATAGACTTGGACTACGTGTTCCAATTGATTTGATTCAATCACTTATTCAATATAATGAGAAATATTAAATTTCGCTATACTAAACTAAGGAAAAATATAGTGGAATAGGTTGTGAAAGTCAAGAAGCTTAGTTACACCCTATTTTGATTGAGCTTAACATTAACCACATGAGCAACCCACTACACTTTAATGTGAAAAATAGGAACATGTTGCAAGGTGTGACCCTTGATCTTCCTTGCAACACTAGCGCTTGGGTTTGTGACATGGTCTAACCACCTCCTATGGTTCTTAACCGAAGCTTGTATCAAGAATTGACAGGTCGATGTTTTGGTGCAACGACAAGTCTAACAATTGGTATCAGAGCTGGTCATAGGTTCAAACCCCATGCTTGTGCTGGGGGGGATTGTTGCAAGGTGTGACCCTTGGTTTTCCTTGTAGCACTAGCACTTGGGTTTGTGACATGGTCTAATTGCCTCTTGTTGTTGTTAACCGAAGCTTGTATCAGGCATTGGCAGGTTTTTCTTTTGGTGCAACGACAAGTCCAATAGAACATTCTCCATATTTCTTACAATTTGAAGAAGTGCCAACACAATTTTTTTTTATAGTCCATGTACACTTCATTAAAATATTCATTCAAGATTGTGTGATAAATATGTATTATATGACAAAAGGTTTAGATTACCAATTTCTAGTTTTTATTATGTTTTTATTTCTATATTTTTATGTCACTCTAAAATGGAATTTAGACTTGAGACTTTGTGAAAGTGTCTTGATGGGTTTTTTATCATTCCTTCAAGAGACCTAAAATATTTTTTTACCTAAGCTTTATGATGCATCTCCCACCTTTGAATTTCACAATGAAAACTAGAAGCTAAGACCTTAGTAAGTGGGGACATAAAAGAAATAATGACATGTGATAGTGTTTCAACAATTTGAGAGCATACATATCATGATAAAATTGCTCTGCCAATGGTGGTTTCTACAAAATATTTCTTTAAACCTCGATGTCATTTGAGTAAAAAATAACTTAAGACATATATGATAGTCATAATGCATTGAGGAGATAGTTAAAGGACGGTTTCCTTGAGTTAGGAAATTGAGGACATGGTCTTAAAGTACGCATAAGAGTATTCAAGAATAGCCATGAGGAAACAATCCAAAATGTTTAAAAGAGTCATCAAAGGATAGTCTCCAAATAATGGTCACATATTAGTAAGAGAAAAGACTCCTCTATTTTTGAAAGTTCAAGAGACCTAAAGACACAATGAAAGGTATTTATTATAATAAGAGGTTCTTGCATAATCAACACTTCAAAAAGAGTATTAATCATTTATAAACATGTCACGGCTAGTCTATTATACATGAAAATAACCCTTGGATAGTCCAAGATTAAGTCACTATGACAGCCAAAGGCATAATTCCTACCAAATAATGTAAAGATTCTTCACTTAACTAGCATCATTTAAATATACACCTATGACTGTCCTAATGAAGTTATGACTATCCTAATGAGCCTATGACTATCCTAATGAAGTTATGACTGTCCTAATGAACCTATGACAATCCTAACGAACCTATGATTGTCCTAATGAAGTTATGATAGTCCTAATGAAGTTATGATAGTCCTAATGAATTTATGATAGTCCAAATGAAGTTATGACCGTCAGGTAATGAACCTATGACTATCCTAATAAAGTTATGATTGTCCTAATGAACCTATGACCATAACATCTCAAGTTATGACTACCATAATGAATTATTACCATCCTAATGAATTATGATAGTCCTAATGTAGTTATGACTATCCTAATGAATCTACGACTACCACATCTCAAGTTATGATTGTCCTAATGAAGTTATGATAGTCCTGATGAAGTATGACTATCCCAATGAACCTATGACCATCACATCTCAAGATATGACCCTTCTAATGAATTTTTGATAGTCCTAGTAAAATTATGACTGTCCTAATGAACCTATGACCATCGTAATGAATTTATGACTGTCCAAATGAACCTATGACCATCATTTAACTAGAATAATTTAAGTAAATTCTCTTGGAGGTATGTTTCAAATGCATATATAATTATATCCAACCTCCAAGATTTCCACATGGTGAATCAAAATAATAGTCATTGGGAAGAGAGATCCAACCCAAGGTGAGCTATCTAGATGTAATGAGATAGAACAATAATATTCATCTTGCACCACTAACACTAGTGTGTTGTACTTATCTATGGATTTTTGTAATGTCATTTGTATTGTGAATATGTGTTTGATTATAACCAAGAATTATTGATTTTCACAATTAAGTGGAATTCCTTGACAAACCCCCTTGTACTCATATTATTTGTTATTACTTGATGTGCTAGTTTTAAGTTCCTAGGTGATGGGTTGAGCCAATTCTCCTAATGTGAATTACTAGGAATACAAGGGGATGCATATGATATTTTTGTACTCTAACACTAAGAAGAGAGGTGTATACATAAATCACTTGCCTCTAAAAGGGATGTGTGAATATTCCCTATACATGATAATGAATTATATAGATATTCAACATAAATGTTGTTGTTTTGTTTATTTTCAAGGAATCCAATAAGGATAGCACAAATTTGATACAATTATGTGAATGCTAAGGTATTTCAATAAAAAATTATATGGATCTAATGTGGTAGCATATTCTATAGGACAAACCAATTAGAATTACATAAATTTTATCCCAAGGTGATCTAATCAAAGGAGTCCTTGATGTCGAACCTATCTAGTGTGGCATGATTCTAGCATATATTTCCAATAACATTAGTGTACAAGAGTGAAATAGAGAGAACTTGTATACTCCATCTATAAGAATTATTATGAATCTTTCTAGTGATGGTGTATAACCACATATGTGTTCATACTCTATACTAATAGTAATATGTGTGTGGATGTATAATAAGAAATGTTAATATCCAACATGTTATTGGTGTAGAAAGACTTATGCTTATAACCATGTTGTAGAGAGGAAGTGATATCTCCCAACTATATTTTTTAATATACATATAGATTATTTACACAAATGTGTAATCATTTGCATATATTTTTTTAAAAACTAGGAAGTGGACAAGGTGGTATGCACAAAAGGTAGAAAGACAAATAGAATGTACCTTAAAATTTGAGATTTGATTTTACAAATTGCACAATTATGTCTAGTTTTTCTTCTTTTTTTAATTCAAACTCCTAAAAAATTTGAGCTTTTTCCAAATTCCTTCCTTTTCAATGTTCAATTCTATATACATCTAATAGAATTAGTAAAAACTATGAAAAAGATGAATCTATATAATGAAATTAAAACAAAAAAATCATAATTAGCATTCCAACACTAGAAACATGAAAATATTAGTTCATATGATCAAATTCAATCTAAAAACTTAGGTATTTCCTTCTTCTACATTGTAAAAAAAGGGTAGTGGAAAGGTGGTGGAATATGTAAAATATGCTTGTGATTTTTTCAACACCATGAAAAATTATTTCTTTGTTGGATAATATACAAAAAGAAGAGAATAAAAAAGCATGTGGGTTTGAATCATAGGTCAAAATACTTTTTACCATTTTGTAGTATTCCCTAAAACATACTCACAATAAATCATAGGTGTACTTTAACCTGTATAAAGTGTGAACATGTTTTAACTTGTGCAAATCACAAGCACATTATATCCTTTATGGATACATATAATTGTAAGCCTAACATCCTCAATCCCAAACCCTATACCCTCAACCCTGAACCCTATACCTTATACCCTATACCCCCAACCATAAATCCTATAACCTCAACCCTAAAATCCATACCCTCACCCCAAAACTCTATACCCTCAACCCTCAACCCTATACCTTATACCCTCAATTGTAAACGCTATATCAAATACCCTCAACCATAAACCCTATACCCTATACACTCAACCCTAGGCCCTAAAGCCTATATGCTAAACCCTCAACACTAAACTCCATAACTCAACTCTAAACCCTATACTTTATTCCCTCAATCATAAACCTTATACCCTCAACCATATGCCCAATATCCTTGACCCTAAAACCTATACCATATATACTCAACCATATACCCTCAACCCCAAACATTATCCCTCAATCCTAGACCCTAAAGCCTATATTATAAACCCTCAAACCTAAACTCCATACCCTCAACCCTAAACCATATACCCTCAACCCTATACATTATACCCTAAAAAATATACCCAATACCATCAACCATAAACTTTATACTATATACACTCAAACCTATACCCTCAATCGTGAACAATATCCCTCAACCCTAAGCCCTAAATCCTATATGCTAAACCCTTGAAACCCTAAACTCCATACCATCAACCCTCAACCATAAATCCTATACCCAATATCCTCAACCCTAAACTTGATACCCTATACACTCAACCTTATACCCTCAACCCTGAACACTATCCCTCAACCCTAGGCCCTAAAGCATATACACTAAACCCTCAACCCTAAACTCCATACCCTGAACCCAAAACCCTATACCCAATCCCATCAACCATAAAACCTATACCTTATACCCTATACAATCAATCATATACCCTCAACCTTAAAAAATATCCGTCAACCATAGGCCATTAAGCTTATAAGCTAAACCCTCAACCCTAAATTCCACACCCTTAACCCTAAACCATATATCCTCGACCCTATACCTTATATCCACAACTATAAACCCTATACCCTTGACCCTACACCCAATATCCTCCACCCTAAACCCTAAACCCTATACTCTCAAACTTGAACACTATCCTTCAACCATAGGCCTTAAGCCTGTCTATTAAACTCTCAATTTTAGGCCCTAAATCCCATATGCTAAACTCTCAACCCTAAATTCCATACCATCAACCCTAAATTCTATACCCTCAACCCTATACCTTATACCCTCAATTATAAACCCTATACCCAATACCCTCAATTATAAACCCTATACCCAATACCCTCAACCATAAACCCTATACCCTATACACTCAACCCTACACCATCAACCCTAAAATTTATCTCTTAACCCTAGGCCCTAAAGCCTATATGCTAAACCCTCAACCCTAAATCCTATACCCTCAACCCTATACCTTTGTTCCATAGAAAAATGGCCCCTTGTAATTTTCATGGCCTTTTAGATCTTGTTTCATGGTATTTGATATATTTTTCTTTGATTTTATGTTGTAACATGGCTTGAACATGCACATTTAGGTACTAAAATTTAAATAATGATGTATTGTGAAGGTGTTGTGAAGTGTTGTAAGACATTTCTACATTCTTCTAGACTCCATTCATTACAATTCACCTAAAAATCACCTTTTTACACATCATTAAGTCTTATTTTGAAGTGTTGTAAAGTCTTGTAACAATATTTCATGCTTTTCTAGGCACAACTTCACTATTTATCCCTTTCTTATGACTTATTTGACACCTTTATACCCTCATATGCTTTAATTAAGTGTATTTTTTAATGTAAGCCAGACAAATAATATTAAATACAACTTAATTCTCGACACACATTTTCAAGTCCTAGGTGGGACCCATTCACCATGGGTGGCGAATAAGTCCCCCTTGACCCCAAATTCAAAATATTTTAAATTTATTTTTGGGTTTTTTATTCAAAATCACTTGATGTCGGCCTATGATGAGGTATGAATGGGTAACTAAGGCACAAGATTGTATAAATAAGAAATTTTCACCTCATTTTACATCTCCTATAATCTCCTTATTCATTCAAGCAATCTCATTCACACATCTAAGCATTCAAGCATCTTACAACATCAATTCAAGAAATATTCAAGCACTTTGGAGCATCTGTTGACATTACTTCAGATTTGCATCATCAAGGGTTTGGTAATTCAATAGCATTTGCATGTTATTAGTTTATCATGCACTTTCATTTCATTATTTTATTAAGGGTTTGATTACCAAAAGTGGGGTTTGGCCAAGGAAAACCCCTATTTGCTAACCCTCAACCATTTTTCCCTATTGCATGTGTGTTTGCAGACCTAGGTATGCAAATTTAACAATATTTTTGGTGTTGAAAAGTGGAGAACAAGTCACCTAGGTGCTTCAAGTCAACTCATTCATATTTCAAGCTTGGAGAAGATTTTCTATTTGTTTCTTGCAAAATTGACTTCGACAACTCGACAAGCAGATATTTACAGATCTAGTGTTGCAGAGTTCTCTTGATTTTTTAGAATTTTGGGAGAGGATTGATTCACCACTAGTGGCAAATGAGTCCCACCTTAGGACTAAAATTTTGAGTTTTGTCAGATTTCGGATCCCGACTGTTAGAAACCAGTTTCTGACACTTTTTCACTAGTAGGAGGACTAATTCGCCACCCTGGGTGAATGAGTCCCACTGTGAAAATTCAATAATTCCAGTCAGTATTTCCAACATTCCAAATTCATCAAATCTTTCCCAGGTACACTCTATTTCATCTTGTTTCTTCCTGTTCTGCATTATTTCCTCATTTAGTTCATTATTTGCATATCATAGTGTATTTTCAAACATAGTTAAAATCTTAGTTTTGCATTCATATTCATTCATTTAAATAATTCAATTGCACTTAGATTACTTCATTTAGTATAGACAACATTACACTTTACATTATTTGAATGAACCCTTAGCATTTTTGGGACCTATCTCTCTCCTTTTAGGTGAAAAACCCTAGAAGAGCTAGAGAAGCACCTAGAAACCTCAAAAATCAATGGTTCAACCTTATACCCTCGAACCTATACCCAATATCTTAAACCCTAAACCCTAAACCCTATACACTCAACCCTATACCCTCAACCTCAAACACTATCACTCAACCCTAGGTCGTAAAGCCTATACACTAAACCCTCAACCCTAAAATCCATTCACTCAACCCTAAACCCTAAACCTTATACCCTCAACCTTACACCTTAAACCTTATACCCTCCACCATAAACCCTATACCCTCGATCCTATACCTTATACTCTCAATCATAAACCCTATACCCTCAACCCTATGTATCCTATACCCTCGACCCCATGTAACCAATACCCTCAACCCTATAACCTAAACCATAAAACGTATACCCTATACCCTCAACCCTAAACCGTATACCTTATACCCAATACCCTCAACCCTAAATCCTAAACCATATATCCTAAACCCTTAACCCTATACCCTCAGTTCCCTAAACCATATAACTTATACCCTCATCCATAAACCCAATACCTTCAAACCTATACCTAATATCCTCAACCCTAAACCCTATACCCTATATACTCAACCCCATAACCTCAATCCTAAACACTATCCCTTAACCCTAGGACCTAAATCATATATACTAAAACTTCAACCCTAAACTTTATACAATCAACCCTACACCCTCAACCTTCTACCCTTTACCTTATACCCTCAACTAAAAACCCTATATCCTCAAACCTATGCATTCAATACCCTCAACCCTAAACCTTAAACCCTATACCTTATACGCTCAATGATAAGCCAAATACCCTCAATATCCCTAACACTAGTACAAAAACAACAATATATGACTAAATAAAATACTAAAAATTGCATATAAATGACTAATTTTGGTCATGTGACCATTAGGAGTTTATTGCCGGTCATTTATAACGTGACCAAATTTATGACTAAACTATTTTAGTCATGTATCTAGTCATTGATTTGGTCATGATTTAGTCATTGGTTTAGTCATTAAATTAGTCATTAATTTTTGTTAATTGGTCATTTATTTAGTCATATATTTAGTCATTAATTTATTCATATATTTAGTCATTAATTTAGTCATTGATTATTGTTAATTGGTCATTTATTTAGTCATGGTAGTCATTTCTTTAGTCATAGTAGTCATTTTATTTAGTCATGGTAGTCATTTATTTAGTCATGGTAGTCATTATAGTCATTTATTTAGTCATGGTTTAGTCATTTATTTAGTCATGTTAATCATTTATGAACTAATGCTTTCAGATGTGTATGCAAACTCTTATGTTTGGAGAATGCTATTACAATAACTAGTCTATGAAATTGTAAACCAATAGAAAATTATGTTGTGATTGAATAATATAAAACTTTAAAGCTCTTATGTTATTAAAACTTCAACAAATTTGGGATTGAAACAACATTGGAAAATAATTCTCTATATATTCAAATTGTATATAAAATATGTTACAAAGAACTCTATATATAGAGTTTAGAATACAAAATCTTTTGCAGTATACAAACTGTTGATTTATTATACTTTTAAAATTGAAAAAAAACTAAAATTAAATGGTGTGAATGTATGTCTTCAGTGATACCACTATTGCACATGAGATGGGTAGTAAATGCATCTAGTAAGGCACTAGTTTTGCATTTTCTCCTTGCTTTGTACCTATCCACAATAAAAAAAATAAACATATTACTAGGTAGCATAAACAACGAATATCTTAAAAGTAGATACCCATAAGTATTAGAGTTTACTAATAAATAAAAATACATAGAATTAATAATATTACAAAAGAAATGCATTTGCAATAGAATTAATATTAGAGTAATATCTTAAATATTACTAGTTTATCAGAGCAATATCTCCTTGCTATGTACTGTCCATAAACATATTCCTAAATAGTTGTAAACAATGAATATCTTAAATGCAAATACCCATAAACATTAGAGTAAGTCTAATAAATAAAAATGCATAGAATTAATGATATTGCAAAATAAATGCATTTGCAAAAGAATAGATATCAAAGTAATATCTTAAATATATTACTAGATTATCAAAGTAAGTCTAATAAATAAAAAATACATAGAATTAGTGATATTGCAAAAGAAATAATCTCTACTTTTTTGATTTTGAATTCAATTATTGTATTATTCTTTAAATCAAATCACCACAATATCTTGAAAAATTAAATTTCATTCTAAATTTAAATTAAATTCTAATTTCTAATTTAACAATTACTAATTTAGATATAAAAGCAACCTTTTTGTTTTAGTTTTTCTTTCTAATGAACAAAAAAACTAAAAGAAAGATTGCTTCAAAAAAACTAAGTTAGTAATAAAATTATTTAAGAAGTTTCATTCTAAATTTAAATTAAATTCTAATTTCTAATTTAACAATTACTAATTTAGATACAAAAGCAACCTTTCTTTTTTAGTTTTTTTTTTCTAATTTAAAAGAAAAACTAAAAAAGAAAGATTGCTTCAAAAACTAAACTTGTAATAAAATTATTTAAGAAAAACTAAAAACTTCAATTTTATTCTAAATTTAAATTAAATTCTAATTTCTAATTTAACAATTACTAATTTAGATATAAAAGCAATATTTCTTTTTTATTTTTTCTTTTCTAATGAAAAAGAAAAACTAAAAAAGAAAGATTGCTTCAAAAAAACTAAGCTAGTAATAAAATTATTTAAGAAAAACTAAAAAAATTATTAGAATGTCTCTTGATAACTAAAATTATTTAAGAAAAACTAAAAACTACACTATGAAGCTATGAATGTGCTCAAAATTATTGAAAGCACTGTGACAATAAAATGGGTTCAAGAATACAAGCCTAGATTATTTAGAAAATCTACTTCAAGAACAAAATATGAAAATGAATGAAAATAGGCCAGAGATTTCAGGAAATGTCAAAAGTTGTGATATTAAGTGGAATGAAGTTGAAACAAAGCCCTCTATTAAAATCAAGATTTCCAATAAATATAATAATTATCTCAGTTATGAAGGTGCTCTCTGGGAATTCAAACACACTTTGGCTGCTCCTGTCAAATATGCCATTCATCCCATTCACAATTAGACACTTTACTTGGATGAAGAGCATAAAAGAAAATTAAAGAAAGAATTTCAGGGCATGCCATTTATATAATTTTTGGAGTTTCCTTTGTGGAAATGTCAAGTATAAAAAAGTTTTTTTATTGAGTATTGGGTCTCTACCACAGCCACGAGGAAGAGAAAATGAACATAAAGAAAAATATCCAGAATGCTATGAAGGTCACAGCCATTAGAACACAAAAAGCCCTCAAAATAATGAAAATAGTAAGTTGAGAGTGCAAAGTTTTACATTTTCTATAGAAAGAAAGTAACCCATCAAGATTTGTGTAGGGAGATACAAGGGTTTTTATCATATTGCCTCTACTGAGCTCGAATCGAGCCTATTCTCATAGAAATTTAAGAGATAATAATAATGAAACTTACAGAAGATTGTTGTAAAGGAGACACCCTCCAAAGTCTTTAGAAATGAGCCTCAAAGATACTCCAATGGTAGTCAAACAAAGAGGAGAGATATCAACAAATGGTAAGCAAAGGAAATACAATAAAAAAATACTCAGTCGCAACCAAGTGAGCTTGATAAAATACTTCAAAATGGAGAATACTTTTCAATTTCAAAACCAAAGACTTACCTTTGCAAGATTTTTTTTTAGGAAAATCATCAGAAACAATAGAATGAGTCACCATTCCACTCTAAAACCCTATCCAGGCATGGCGGTGTTGAGTTTTCTCCAAAAATACAAGTGAAAAATGGAATGAGTTTCTTCTCCAAAAATACAAGTGAAAAATGAAATGAGATTATAGCTCGGTTTCTTTTTGATTTAGGGTTTTTCATTACCCTAGGCCCAATGGTTTATTTTTCACATTGTATTAAAGAAAATAGGTACCTTTTATGATTTTTATTAGAAAAATCAAATACCATTGCCCACTTTCCCGCTTCTTTACTTCATTTGATTTTGATTTCAAAATTAAATCTCCCGCTTTTAAATATATTATAATATTATATTTATATTATAATATTATATTTATATTATAATATAAATATTATATTATATTATATTATATTATATAATAATATAATATTATATAATAGTATAATATTATATAATAATATAATATTATATAATATCACATTATATTATAATTTATTATTATAATATATTGTATTGTAATATAATATATTATTATATTATATTATATTATAATACAATAAACTTCCTCAATTCAATTTTTTTTAATTAACCACTTTAATATCATATTGTCTAATTTTTATGTGTGACTAATTATTTAGTCATTTTTATTTGTGTGACTAATTATTTAGTCATCTTTATTTGTGTTTTGAAATGAAAGATAGCCCTCAAAATGCAATTGGATTGTTTAAATCATATTTTATTAGTGAAATTGACCACAATTGCTCTTTGATACATTTGACATACTAACACAATAGGAAAATCAAATTGGCTTCAAATCATAGTTAAACATTAATGATTCATTAACATGATGAGTAATAAAAGTTAAAGAATGTAAATGTTAAATTTTTTTATAAAATATGTGAAGGCCTTAAGACTGCACCGAGAGCCAATGCCTTCCACAAAATAGGCATTTTTGGTGCATCAAGAAACCTAGGCAACCAAATTTCCCACTTAGGTAGGGGTCCCATGAGGGGGGCTTAAACTCTATGGATTATGATCAAATTCAAAAGAAAAAAGAATAGAGTAATAGTCATTTATTTAGTCATTAATTTAGTTAATTATTTAGTCATTTATTTAGTCATTTTTATTTGCTGATATTAGTCATTTATTTAGTCATTTAGTTGTGATTTTACCCGATGACCAGATTAGTCACTTATAAATGACCAAATTAGTCATTTATTTTCCAAATTCTACTAGTGTTAGTCATGTGACTAAAATTTTTAGTCACGTAGTCATTTATTTTCCAAATTCTACTAGTGTAAACTACACCATTAACCTAGAAGTGCTACTTGAAGAGGACAAGGAAATCCTATTCCACTCATAGATGTGGGTGAATGGGAAGAGTCTACAATTATATTTTAAAAGTGGAAGTAATTTTTTTTTGAAATCTACTTTTTTTTTAAGAGATATAACCTATAAAAAACACTACACCCACAATGATAGCCCATGGGATGAGTGATATAAGGGTGAAATATTTAGGTAGGTTACAAATATGTTGGGTGAATATAAGTATCAAGTAGTAGAGTTTATTTACAAATATTATATCTTTTATTGTTTTAAAATAATGTCAACATGTTATTTATCAAATTAGAGCATTTATATTGTTGTTTTGACCTAAGTAGGTAAGATTAGTTATAGTAACCACTCATACCAAAACAACCAAATGTTATCAATACCCAAAAAAAGTAGATGGAATAGATATTATTAAAGGGTATTAAGATGTATTCACCTCACTAACAAGAGAAACCCTACACTATCACATACAATATTTGATTGATCTCATTCCAAGGATACCATTACCAAATGAGCCACTAGATATAGAAGATGAATCTTAGAGAATAAGGAAATAAAACAATAGATTTAGGAATTGATTAAAAAGGGGTACATTTGACCAAGTGCCTCACCCTATGAAAACTTAATTACTCTTTCTAAGAAGAAGGATGTAAATTGATTCCTCTATATTGACTATTGATCTTTGAACAAGATCACTATAATGAATAGGTATTCAATTCCTTGCATTGATGGCCTCTTGGATCAATTGAAGGGGGCTAATATTTTCACTAGTTTGGGTACCACCAAGTTACCATTGAGTCATTAGATGTGTTGAATAATACCTTCAAATGAAAATAATTTTTTTAAATGGATAGCCTTGCTCTTTGGCTTGACCAATACACTTTCCACCTTCATGTGAGTGATGAATGATGTACTTAGGCCTCTCACTATTTAGATAACATACTCATATTAAGTAATACATAGGAGGAATATCTACATCATGTTGAATAGATACTTTCAACTCTACAACAACACATGGGTTATATGGTAACAATATGGAAAAGTATTCCTTTAGTATGAAAAAGATTTAGTACTTGAGATGCATTATGAACAAGGATGGTGTTTATGTGGACCCTAAAAATATAGAGGTAATTATAGATTGGCCACCTCATAAAAATATCATAGAACATTAGACTTTTATGATCATCCAACTTTTATTAGAGGTTTGTGTAATTGGGATTCTCACACTTGGCATGACCTATGAACCAATCACTTAGGTGAGAGTTAAAGAAAAAATCCATTGGATAATTAGAGACTATAACAACAATTCAAACAATTGAAGTAGAGACTTTATTTAAGACCTACACTAGTTCTTATTGAAGTGAGAGGTAATGACCTAGAGAGGGGAGAGAGACAAAAGAAAGGGGAGAGAAGAAAAAAGAGAGGGGTAAGGAGGGATGGAGGGAGAGGTGGAGAGGGAGAGACCTAGAGAGAGGGGGAGAGAGAACAAAGGGATGGAAAGAGGTAAGGATCTATAGAGAGTGGGAGAGAGATAACATGAGGGAGATATGAATTTCAAGAAAAACATAACAGGAGTGCATTATAACATGCCCACTTTATGTTTTTCTTTGGAATTTTCTAAGCCTTTGGTTTGGATTTTCCTTGGGCTTCCAACCCAAAGGTTTTGAGTGAATTTTCAACACCCAAAGATTTGTTTTTGTAAATAGTATAAAAATGAAATAATCTTGAGTGTGCTCCCAATTAGGTTTGTACATGTTTCAATATCAAGTCAAAAAATACCATGATAATGTTAAGCTATCTCTTAGCTTTCTAACCATGTAATATTTTTTAGGTTTTGAGTATGTTAAGGTTTTCATCTTTAATTTCTTTTGTTAGTGTATCTGTTTTTTGTCAAAAACCAATGTGTGGTATTTTTGGCTTTATTTTTTAATTGTTCATCAAAAATTAAAATAAATTACATTTCTAGAAACTAGACTCTATTTTATACATATTTAAAAAATGATTTTTGATTAGTTTTCAATTTTTTTAGGGGAAAGCACGCTCAATTTTTTTGTTTTTAACGATGTGTCCACTTTGAAAATTAGTAATAAAATCATATATTCATTAAAAAATTAGTAAAAAAAATTGGGCACAAACTACATGGTGTTAGCTAATTTCTCACTGAAGCAATTTTGAAACACTCAAAAAAGTTAACATTTTAGGGGGGCCACACTAGATGCTAGGTTATGTTTTTTGAAAAAATAGGATCACTTTGTGTGAACCCCCTTTTTGAACCCCTTAATTTCTACCATTTTTTTTTTAAATAGTAGTTTATAAAGTAGATTCAAAGCAATATGAATCTTATTTTTATTGCATCTTCAAATTTTCAATGTAACTATCTTAAATTTCCCATCCAAGGTTAGTGTTTCTTGATTTTAGAAAAAAAGTGGCCACTTAAGATCCCTTTTTAGTCCCCCATATTTGTGCACTTACCTAGATGACATGCTTTTTGATTTGTTAGACTATTCATATTATAAACAATTGCAATATTTATCATCAAGGTATTATGAAAAAATATCAATTAATTATAGGGATAAATAATAATTAACTAAATAATAAATTATTTAATTAATTATGGGAAATTATAATTATGGTAATTAATTGATTAAATATTAATTTAATTATGGTAAATATATGATTAATTATTAATTTAATTAATTATGGTAAATAAATAATTAAATATTAATTTAATTAATTATGATAAATAACTGATTAAATATTGTGGACATAAAAATTGTACTCCTTTGCAAAAAGTACAATCTATGGCCTAATTTAGTCCTATTTTAGATGCCCTTGCACCAATCACCTCTTAAAAACTACATTTATAGGCCACTAATGTTGATTATTTTTTATCTAGAGGCCCATTGCACTCAAAAATCATACAAATCTTGAAAAATAATGTTTAAATCATTCATATCTCAAAAACCCACCTCTGAAAACCTCATGTGGGGCCCATTCGCCAAGGGTGGTGAATGAGTCCCTTTTGGGGGAATTTTCAATTTTAAGTGAGAAATCCACTGACATAATTCAATTTTTGAGTGGATGTTGACCTCTTAGGTCTAAATAAAAAGAAATTAGGTATTGATGCCTATAAATATGTGTTTTTAGGTCATTTTTTACATATGCTAGTCATTTTTACTAAGAAAAATTAAAAGTCAAGTATTTAATATCTTTCAGAAGAAGATTCATTAGTCTTTCTACAACAAAGTTGAAGCTTTAGGGCGACAAGATAGGGTTTTTTCAAGTCTTTAAGATCACTTCCTATTCAAGATCCAACATTGCAAAGGGTTGATCATGGATTCCTATGGAGAATCATGGAGAAATCTAGGTTGAGGAGATGCAACTAGCCATCAAATCACAACTAAAGTCTTGTTTTCAAAGTGATTCCATCTTCCATCTTCTCTCTATCTTCATATTCAAGGTTTCCATGTCATTAATATTCACTTGAAATGTTGTAGGATTTCTTAGGTTGAATCTTACATCATTCAAGATTCCTTTAAACATCTTATTCTAGCACATTAGAATAGGGTTTTGTCTTACTTCAGATTTTCCTAGTCTTAGACACACTTAGGGCTAGGGTTTTATGCAGATTTCATTATCCATCCAAGGTTTAATTACCAAATTAGAGGTTTGATCAAGGAAAACCCCCAATTAGAAAACAATTTTTATTCTATTTGCAGCTGTTTTCGAAGATTCAGATTCGAGATTCAGTCTGGAAGTGTTGTGCGGGTGAAGTGTAGATCCAAAACTTAAATATTTGAAAAATAGAAAAAGGACTAATTCACCATGAATGGTGAATGAGTCCCACTAGATGTTTCTATCATATTAGAGTGTAGATTCCAATACCCTTTTGGTAGAAATAAACTTTTGAGTATAAACCTTGGTTTGGGACTAATTCGCCCAGGGTGGCGAATGAGTCCTAGTCAGTCGAGAAGTCAACATTTTCAATTTTCTAGAGTCATTTCCAATCTTTAGCAAGTTTATAGGTGCACACATTTAGTTTTACAACTTTTTGTTTTGTTCTATTTGCATTTCTATTCATTTTTCTAGGTATTTTGCATACAACACTGTGTTTTCAAACACTTCAAATTTCCTAGTTTTGCATACATAATTAATAGTTTTTATCAGTTATTTTCATTTATATCATCTCATCTAGGCACATTACACCCACATCACATTAATCTTTGAATGTTTACATTGCATTTTGCCCCAATCTTTATCCTTTTAAGTGAAAAACCCTAGGACTATAAAGCATTTAGGTGCCAAAATATTTGTTTACAAATATTAATTTAAAATTTAATTAATTATGTGAATTGAAGGTGATTTCAAGGCATCTACACATCTCACACAAACAATCAATGAAAGATGCATTCAATTCCAACAATTATTTGAGTCAAACCTAGGTTCATAAGCATTTATCTTGAATATAGATGCATTTGGGTCCTTTTTTTGGAGTGAAATGGTATCATATAAACCACTTCATAAAATTTTCATTAATGTTGGGTCATTTTTGGGAGAAATTATGGATAATTAGGAGAAGATGTAACGCCCCACCATGCAACCCTAGGGAAAGTTGCAATTTACTAAACAAACGAACTATTTTTTTTTTAATAAGAACAATTAGCATGTAAGTTAGAACAATTAACATACAAGTTCACTTAACCATTTCCAACCATTTCCCTAAGGCTACGAGACTGTGTTACTGAAACCAAATGCGAAACATAATTAAAACCATATCATATAATTACTTAACAATTAAAGTTCACATACATTCCATTCATAATAAATTTACATCCAAGAATATGAAGTGCCACATGATTCCAAACAATATAGTTTACAACATGTTTACAATAAGATTAGAATACTCATTTCCCGAATGAGGAAATTCTAACAAATATGATAACATATTACAAATTCTGCCTCGATAACAAATGAGGGGTAATAAAATATAATAAGTACTAAGAGAATAAGGCATGAGAAGAAACTGATTCTCGGGAGCTCTCCATCTGGAAATCTCGACCACACGAACAAGAAGAAGAACCAACCGATTAAGATGCACACCACCTGACCACGTGGAATCCAAAAGGTCCCACTCCCTCTGTGCTAGGAGATAGTAACAAGGAATTCCTACTCAAGACCATCTACCACTAGTCACAAGCTAAAACATAACTGAACAGAAACAACAACAATCACAATATCACTTAACACAAGGTTACAATGCTTCCAGAGAATAATGATCATGTACATCACACAATAAATGATTAACTGTCGACATAGGAAGAGTGTGATGCATAAATTTCCATGAGTTACCCTGGCTCAACCTTCCTAGGCTACCGGACCCCCATCCTAGGTTACCCTGGCTTGCCTCTACCGGCTGCCGGACCCTTACACAAAACTATGCGTTTCATCTCATCTCAAGCCTTATCATTCACTTGCTTCACGAGAGAGACATTCTTTATCTTTATTAGTGTGAAAGATCCCCATTAATTATTTTAGATTATCAATTAGTTAAACTCTAGGTGAGTTACCCTGGCGTCCCTTTGTGTGCCGGACCCCCACAAAGAGCCACTCTCTTATCGACAACACACAAGGTACAATACCACAATAGGTAACTAGACAACATAACCTCTCCAATCCAAGGAGGAAACAAAACAAGGAAACTCACTTCGAACACTGGAGGAAACCAAATACGAAAACACACTCCTTCTAAAGGAGGTACAAATCTCATGACCCTCTCTTGTTTCCCAGGAGGCACAAATCCCCGTTCATGGAAACCAGGTACAACATCATAGTACAACTCTACACCATTCCCAAGGCGATTCACAAATTGAACCTCTACACAAAACATCCCACTCTAGAGAACTTCTCTGGAAGACTTACATAGACCCTTAACCCCATTTTCCCGACATGGAGAATAAAAGAAACATGATTGAAAAGCATTCCAGGCAACACAATATCTAATGTTAGGGTTTCCTAAACCCAGTCAAACACAGTTTCCAATCTTGCATTTACTCAATCAAATACATCAAATTCACTTCCCAACATTGAAGTATTACAACCCAATCATTTACTTTAAACTTCACAATTAACTTCCCTAATCAAAGCGTTCTAATAAATAAAATCATCTAAATAAAATAATCCACCCTTACTCTACGTTTAACCATTGTATTCATGATCGAAGTGTTATAATAAACAAAAAATAATAATCATTTAATAAAATTAATATAATCATATTACAAAAATCATTTTATAAAACAAATTTGAATTAAATCATATTCAAATAATAAAAATAAAAAATCGAATTAAAACTCAAAATATATATACAACCAACTAATCATAAAATTATTCTCCTTACTAACACTATAGTACAAATACATAAATATGTATATATTATAATTGAAAAGCTACTCATAAAACATTATATTTCAACTTAAAACGTATTTAAATACACATACCTATAAACATATTTGATATTTCTTGGTCTTCTATTTTACAACATTTAATTGAATTAATTAGTAATTACTTGAAAACGTAATAAATATACTAATATAAACATTATCACTAAATTCACAAGGCAACTTTACTTTTTAATTACATAAATAACCACTCAGATTTTATCTCTCCAATTTAAGTATAACCACAAATCAGTGGTCAAAACCAACCAATTTAAAGGGTTTTAGTTCAATGATAGGTAGATAGGTAAAGTGATTGTTAATTGAATTGAGTTAGTATTCGAATTTGATAAGAAGCTATTTCAATAAAGTAGAGAAGAGGGGCAATAGTTGACCGCAGCCAAGAAAACCACAAAGGATGAGGAAATGACAAGGTGTGTGAACTGTTTGACAGAATGCCTCAAGGTCGATTTCAAACATGATGGCAGAGATAGATAAGAGAAATTAAAAACTACAACAGATTACTAACATAAGCTTCTATTTTGAATGCATACTGGAGATGGTTCAAGTTTTATATGGCAGAGACCAAGCAAGGAAACCGCATAGACAAGAAATCATGGTTGATAAGTGAATATCTTCAGTGAAATTGCATATTCCATTTCCATCGTAGCTGAGAATCATGTGGTATTGAATTTAGGCAATCTGGCATAATTAAGGAGCTATATATATATATATCATAAAAACTAAAATGACCGAATCGAGTCTAACAAGCAACTAGCCATGGTAGTGACATTTATAACAATAAAATAAAAATAAAACATTAACAATGTATAATAACAACTATGCATCGATAGAGAAAGAGCAACGATCCTAGTACTAGCGAATTACCATTGCATAACATACTCAAGGAAAAACTAAGGACAATAAAGTAGGGAAGGGTGCGCAAATTAATGATATTGACTTGGCAAAAGTAGGCAGCAGGGTATTTTTAGACTAGAGACTTTTGTTTTTTTGAGCCATTCGAGTTGTTAAGAGTCTTCGAGTATGCTTAGATTGTCACGCTGAAATTAAATTCATCCCCAAGATTGTTGCAAGAGATTTCATCCAGAACGATGTGTACTATTTCCATCATTTTAAACAGAGGAAATATTCTAAAAGCCTTTATGCAGTCAGTGGGAAAAGAACTACAACAATCATTCTTGCTAACCCTATAAATAAAAGATAAGAGCTAGAATGATATGTAATGCATAGAATATTTAATTTCGAAAGCCAAAGAAGGGCGCACCATGACTAACCTCCCTATCAACAACAAGCAATCTCAAATAAAGATCTCAAGGCAGCGACCAAGAATAGCAAAGAAGCGCACGACTGGGAGGTGGGGGTGAGAGGGTTGCGCCTAATTTCGTCCTACCTAACAAGCTTAAGGAATTTTCAAGCAAATGTGATTTTCAAAGTGTGGAGGATGTTTTGATTTGGATAACAAGGTTTGATTTGGATAACAAGGCCTAGATTGCAGGATATGTACAAAATGGATTCAACAAACATTCACTTACAAGATAAAATCCTTTTGTGAAATGCATAAAATTAAAATACAGATAATCCCGTAAAGTGTACAAATACTGGGATAATAAGATATCTCTAGGCATTCATGGGAACTTAAAAGCTTTTAGTGTTTAATGAAACTTACATGATCGGTTAGAACGATAGAAGCACAAACATCAAAGGATGCAAAATATGAAAATTGAAACGTCAGTGCCATATTAAACATCAACGGAGAAGAAATCACTACCATTGCACATTTAACATAACCATGTAAGAAAAATTATGGCATGCAGTACATACCTACTAAGAAAGATCAGATGCTCCACCGTGCATACTTAGATTGATACTTATAGCAATATATTCATAGCGAACCAACATGAGAAATTCATGCTTTAGCTGAATAAATATCAAGACCATGAGTTGATTCAACTCCTCTGTAGAATGTTGATTCTCCTTCCTTTTATGCATATCTCACCCTTCCTAAGTATCTCTCAAGCAATTCATCTAGCGTGATCCAATTTCCATGTAAATGAAATTCGGCAATGTCATATGCTGTCATCCACAGAAACATCGAGATAGCAATATCGGGGTTGAATTCTCGAACACCTAGTATGAGTCCATACCTTATTCCTCTCCATAATAATAAACAATAATTAAAATCAATAAAGCTTTTTCCGCTTTCTTTTCTCAAAAATCCTCCTTCTTTATTGGTCCCTTTTCCAGCTTTTAAAAGCACATTTATCTACAATTTTAATTAAAATAATTTATTTAATCAAGATATTATCTACACAAGATTTGCTAAATTAATATTAATAAAAAGATAATATTTAATTATCTTCATCAATATTAATTTTAAATAATTATTTACATTTTCAATTAATTGAATCGCTTTTTAATTTACAATATATTTAAATTTTACTTTTAACTAACTCACAATTAAATCAAGTACAATGCAATATTAATTAATTATTTTATAAAATAAGATTAATTAATTAAGCACTAACCATAATTTAAATAAATACTTAACAATCAAACTACATAATGACAATGACAAAACTTCAGTCATGACACCACAACTTACAACAAGACGACGGACTTGGGATGGAAAACCTAGCTACTATCTCCCAATTGATTACCGTTGGTAAATGGACACACTCAAACCTATGAAACCAGGTGGAGTCAATGTCATGTACCTGTCAACCTGCAACAAAGAGCATGTCGAATGTGCAATATATATAATATGATCAAACACACCGTGAAGAGGAAATCTCAGAATTGTAGGGCGCTCGCAAGCGAGTGATACAATCCCGTCCCCTTCACCAATATAGTATCACTAACTGACATATCTAACATCATTAAATCAAATGTCTTCTATGTTAATCCAAAACACACCATAAAGATAACATCAAAATAAAATAACATTATATCAAAATATAACTTTCACATCATTTAACAATTGCAATAAAAAACAACCAAGTTCTAAGGTCAAAGCATATTCAGACACAATCATCAAATTATAATATAACATATGCATCACTAACCAATTCATGATCAAATGATCACCAAGTTCCACAGTCACATCATAAGCATAACAAAGCATTACCAAGAAAACATTGTCGATCCAAATATCCAAAACGGAGGGGTGTTACAAAAGATAAAAGACACAACACACAACATATTGGCCACAAACTTGTAGATCATAATTCCTCTTCTAATGATGGGCTACTTGTTGATTAATTAGACTTGTTGAATGGAATCAAGCCCATAGAGTGGAAAATCCTTTCCTCAGTCTACCTAGGATATCCTATTTTTGGATTTGATGAAGTTAACAAGCTTGGTAGGCATGAATTTTACATCCCCCACAATTGGGATGCCTATATTATTCTCTCACTATTGCAAGTTTGAGTAATAGATTTCATAATGGCATTTGATAAATGCACTAGCTTCCTAGCAACATGGGAACCATAAGCATTGAATTGGAAAACCTTTCAAATGGGTATAATACAACATTTGATATTATTTTATCCCATTTTCATGAATGGATATGAAAAATACACTAAAGATTCAATCATACAAGGTATTGACTACATTGACAAGGCATACTTTATTCTTAAAATAAGGCATGCATTGTCTATAACCACTCCTCCATCTCAATCATTGTTGTTGGTGCTAGCTCCTATTGGTTTTGCAATGTTCAACATCAATACATTCACTAGTACACATTGCACAATATATACCTTTCCATGAGATGAATTGCATTGAGGGACAAGTATTAATAGCATTTTAGAGGAGCATGTATTTTTAAATATTCAATCTTATTGATAAAATGAGTTCAATTAGTTATAGGTTGTTGGCTTGTATTGATAGTCATTTACATGGAGCATTTGTCATGGACAATTAGCTTACTTTTGATGGGTGGATCATTAAATCTCTATTGGTGACTTCCAAGGATAATTGCCTCTTATTAAAGATATATTTGTGCATGTTGGTTCTATGTATGGGACAACATTGTGGTCCTTGACTTTCACATAATTATTAGTTTGAATGATATGTTTCAGTTGCAAGGTAGTGAATAATTTCAACTTTTATTTTTAAACCTTATTTCCAATATTAGAAATATAAAGTTGAAGTTCTTTATGGTTGGGAGCTACTGGTGTCATACATTGATGTTTTCCTTTGAAATGAAGAACAAGCTACATTCTAGTCATTTATATTTTTTTTTCCAATGAATGATTTGGTTGCTCAACATAAAAAAATATATGTTAAAGTTACTTGGGGTCTCTATTATATGATCTAATACATAACAAACAACATGGAGATCCACTATAGACCTTGAGGATGAACAATTACCTTCCATAACTCTCTTGTGCATTTTGTAGTGAGTTTTGTTCACTTTCAATTTATGGGTTGTTGTAGGTCTCGTCAATGGAGAACTAGTGAAATTTGTAGCTATTTTATACAATAATGAATGCATGCCTCTAGATCTACCAAGTTTCATTGTTGTGAAGTTTGATCATTATATTAGTTGCTCATGTGATTTGGATGACCTACATCTTTTGTTGCTTTTTCTTGTTGCTTGTGTTTCTTGTTGCCAATTGTTGTTGAATATGGCTTGAGGTTTGAGAATCCATAAATCATAGGGCCTCACACCTAATAAAGTGTCAATAAACAATATAGATATTGATTGCTAGGGTTTGGTGTTCATTGTAGTCTCATGGGTACATCCCTTGGCAAACTTGTGCATCTCCTTGGTGTTTCACTTTTAGTGAGATGCAAAGATGCAAGATAATGCATTTATAATCCTTAGGAGAAGGGAGAAAGCTTACCTAAGGGTTGTTCCATATTCCTTTGAGTATGCATTTTAGCTACATGGATACCCCATCTCCTTGTTCTCTATATTTTGACCAGTGCATTTCAATCAATAAAAAAACATTACACTTGTTTCATTTTCCTAGTACATGCAAATATCTATGAGTTTACCCATTACATGATAAATTCAATTACTAATTTTTATATACCTATCAACCATCAAGCAACACTTTTTCAAAATAATTTTGCTAATATTACCCAACTTAAAATTAGATTGCTTGAATCCCACATCTCAAAAGAATTTTCCTCCCCATCACTACAAATCACTATTGTCTATCTAGCCCTGAGAACACACCTTTGACTATACTTACTAATTAATTAAAATTTAAAAATATTTTGTATTATAATTTTCAATTAATTATTTAAATACAATCAAAGGTTCTTTGAATTGGATAGATGTTTCCCTACAAATTGACCTCACATGTTCATTTTGCAAAATTACATGTTGATTTTTCTCACCTATTTCCAATAACACTTGATCTCCTTCCAATAAACATTTGTTATATGCCAACCAAATAATTTCTTGATACGCCCAAATTAATATCAACACGAACACATAGGAGCTCTAGACAAAGAACAAAGAAGCTAATGCCAACAACACCAACATCAATAGAGGAGCAGCTCAAGCCAATTGCCATCATGAAATGTTAGTAAAATGCTTGATTTTATGATTGGCATAATTTATGTATTTCATCTAGTTTTCATAGTATAGATACAACTAATTCTTGTGTAGTTTTTCTTATAGAGTAATAAATTCATCACTCTTAAGTATACAATCAATAAGTACATGGGTGTCACAACTTAGAACATTCAATTTGTATGAATATGATTTGTCAATGGTCTCATAAATGGAAAACATGAGGCTTGGCTAGTATATGTTTTTCATTAATAGTAATTGGATGTAGTAAATGCTTAGACACCTACTTTAGAACAGTAGATGGGAAAAAAATTGGGTTTCTTGTAGTTTTTGAAATGCCTTAGTACTAGTTGTAGTGCTACTTTTAGTTTGGAATTAGTTATAATACATTCATTGGCTATAAAATCAATTAGTTATGAATTCAACATTCATGTTAGAACTTAGAACATCAATTTTGTAGAAATCTGATTTGTTGATGAATTCATAAATATAAAATATGAATGGGTCTTGTTTTCCAAGTAGGAGTATGTGGGTATTGGAGATAGTTACGATCAAGAAAAAATAAATTTGGGAATGGAAAAAAATGTTGATGCATTGAATTTATGGATTGAAACTTTGTACAATTTTTTCACATCCATGTTTTGGATCATACTTCATGATTCATCATCAAGATTCAATGTAATGACTCTTATCTCTATCTACATTGCATCTTGATGATGGATCATAGAGTATGATCTAAAACGTTGATGTAAAAAAATCAGATTTCAATCCAAAAATTCAATACACTAATACTATGAACTATGGAAGCTTATGATATTAACAATGTTGATATTTGTGTATTTGTACAATACAATTAATGTGATTGGGTGAATCTAGGAAATGGGGAAAATTTGTAGATACTATTTGTGGGGTTTACATGCGACATGCACTTGCAATTGTATTTCCCCTAGACTTTTTTTTTCGTCTTATCCTTCCCTTTTTATGGAGAATGTTTAGATTTTGCATACATAGGTTTGAATCCTCTATTATGAAACCTATGACAAGGTAAAAGTAACCTCATAAATATAATGAACTAAATACCTTTCCTCATATCTTCCAGTCACCTTTACCTTGCCAATTAATTATCTTTAGGATTAGTAATCACTTGCTTTTTTAGAAAAGATGTACGATCTTTATTTTGGGAAATTAATTGAAATAAGCTAACTCGCACTAACATAATGGTTTAGTTTCCAAGTATTGTACAGGTTATTATGCACAATAAGTCATCATGCCCATCTAAAAGGATTTAACGTAGACTTCCATATAGTTGAAGAAAAGTACCAAAATTTTAGGGAGCGCATGGTGGATCGAGTTTTTGAAGCTTTCTATTATTTTCTATTAAAATACTTTATGGCTCACTTTGAGCCTCTTTAATACTTTATGTTATGGATTTAAATGCATTAGTTTTTCGAATTCAGTTAAAGACTCTTTCAATGGTAATCTTTACCATTTGAATTATAGGATTTTGTTAGTTTTTTTTGTATAAATATGTAACTATCATAAGTAAAGACACAAAGAGAGATATCGTTATGCTATCATAATATGTTCTTAAACTATGTTTCTGAGTTATACTTTCAGTATGAATAAAGCAAGTTTTTCCCATCTCATTCTGAGTTATTAGTATTGTGAATGGAATCATCTTGACTGGATTAATCTTGAAATTACAAAGTGTATGTGGGTATGTGCAGGATCATCATGGAAAAAATAGGCCCTTAAGTGGCAAAAAATTAAGAAAAATCAGAGTTAGGAAACTTGACGTAAAAATTTGAATAAGTTATCTATATTATTTCAAAAATATGTAAGAATAGAATCTATAGAAAATTGAATGTAGTTTCTAAACTACTAGGTTTATTTAAAAAAATAAAATATATTTGGTGAAAATTTGAAATTTCAATGCAGTAGTACTTAAATTTCAAGGAAAAAATAAGTAGGTGTCTGTCTGACCACCCTAACCACAATAAAATGATAATATTTTGTTATAAGATTTTAGATATAAGTAGATGACTCATTTCTAGATGTGATGCATATTTTTTTGTAATTTTTTTCCAAGTAAATAATTAATTATGAATTTTTTATTACAATTTTAAAAAAAAATAAAAACTATTTTGTCTAACTAGCTTAACTTGGTCAAAAATTCATGAAATTCAATTTTTCTTTTTTTAATCCTATATTATACAAAGCATAGAATGTGACACATGTTTTGGATTCAAAAAATGTGATACCGTTTGAAAGCTATAGATGTTTTTCAATCAGCCTATCAGTTAGGACTTTAGTCGTAATTCAAATAAAAAATGAATAATAATTATTTATTAAATTCAAAGTAAAGCATAATTTATATTGGTAGAAATCTTATAATCTCCTTTATAAAACCTTTTCATTTCATCAATTTTGTGTAAAAAAAAATTCGTTAGCCACATGGGCCATCATATCACTTACATATTGCCACTTTTTGGCCCATCATGATCCTACACATACCCATGTGATTTGAGCTAAGTGTAGGAGCACTCAAGAGCTGGCCACTCGAGGGACTATAGAGTAGATAGATAAGTATTTCCTTTTTAATTCTATTGTTTCTATTTTGTAAATGATAAATGTGAGTAAAGTTTATTTTCATGAGTCGAGCTCTATTAAGTTAAATCTTGTAGGTTGTAGTTGAGTCTCTAATATTTAATTCTATTATCTGAGGTTCTGGAGCATCCACTCTGATTGTTAGTTGCAAGTTGTTAAGTTATTTTTTGTTAACTACTAGATGTTAGTTAAAGGTTGTTATCATTTCACTTTATAGTTTTATTGTAAGCACTTTCTTTCAAGTAATTTACATGTTTTTTAGCTTTTAACCATTTATGATTTTTAGATTAAACACTCCATGCTTTCTAGTTTAGTTATTTCATGCTTTCTAGGTAAATAATATCTTTCTTTCTAGTTTAGCGGCCTCTTAGTTTAAGTTCTATTTTAGCTGTTTCAAATATTTAGAACATCTGAGAGAGATAGTCAAGATGTTTTCTATTGCATATAGCCCTCGAACACTACCCAGTTGATCTACAATTGATACATTTTTCAACTAAAGAGATAGGACCTAATGATAGCATGTCACTTTTTGGTGTCATTTTCGTGCAACTTCCTTTTCTAGTGTTAATAGGAGATACCTTGAATACCTCTTTTAGGAACAAAAATAGTCCTCAGGATTCCTTTTTTGTATGGTCAGGAAACAAGGCCCCCATGGAAAATTCATACCAAACGCCCCCCCTCCCCCCCACAAAAACAACGTACCAACCGCAAGTAGGGAGGAAGAAGTCTTAGATCAAAGAAATTACTGAAGAATTGATCAAGCAAGATCAACCTGAGACCTCCCCACATACCCCAGAAAGAGAACACATAGTTGTAGAAGAGTGTATTCCTTTGCAAACCCCAGAGTCTCACCCATTGGAGCAAAATTGTGAAGAGGAATGAATTCCCTTCAACATCATGGGTGACCATAGAAATTCCACTAACCCTCCACCACCGTGCACATTCACTTATCTTATTGCTATTGATGCAAATGACGATATGACTATGAAAAATATTTTTCCAACCTTCTTTCCAACGTTCTGGGGTTTTTCTTCTGAAGAACCTAACCAATTTCTATTTGAGTTTAAGGTCCTGTGTTAGACATATGACTACAAGAATGATACCCAGAAACTAAATATTTTTCCCTCCACTCTGAAAGACACAACAATGCACTGGTTCATGGGATTAGCTTCAGGGTCAATAACCTCATGGGATGACATGGAGTCTTCCTTTCTCAATAAATACTAGAGTTACTATAGGGTTAGCGATAGGAAAGAAGAGTTGTTCAAACTAAGGAAAAATGAAGATGAAAGCCTAGAAGATTACCTAGATAGGTTTATCTTCTTATCTAAATGATGTGGTGGAGAAGCCATAAGTTTGGAGATTTTGAAGACCATATTTCTCAAAGGTCTTGATGAGGATGCTCAAAGGAGCTTGGATTTAATGGGAAAAGGAGATGTGTCCCAACTGGGACTTGATGATATCATTGAATTATGTCAAAATTTCTCTCGTATGTGAGGAGGTATCCGAAAGTCTTCTATTTTTAAAGGTTCCAATGAAATAGGAAAAATGTGTGAGGAGATAGCCAATCTTAAGACTGACATTATTGTTCAGTTGAACACCATGTTATATGCAATACAAGCTAAAACATGAAATCCTGAGACCCTATTAATCTACTACCCTAGGTGTCAAAACAAACATCTGTTAAGGGAATTCCCTTTGGACAAAATTGAAAAAATTGATGTTTATCAAGTTTGTGAGAAGACCCATGCCACTAACCAATGTGAGATTTTGAATGCCATCAAAAATTCTAAGAAAAGAACATCTCTAGTTGAGGAAGAGATCAACCTTGTAAATTAAAAAATTGGAGGAAAATTTTCTTATAGCCAAAATTCAAACCCTTCCTGGAGACCTCAAACCAACTGGAATAATAATCAATGGGCAACACCCTAGCCTTAGGCACCACCTCAAGCACCATCTAATTGGAGAACTTACCCTTAGGGACCACCTAAATGGGAAAATCAGTCTTGGGGCAACCCTCAATGTCCCAACCAAACTCAACAATAGTGGTATCCTCAGAATCCTGCTCCTTAATGGAATCACCCTCAAAATTAGTTTTATACTGGTCCTAGAAGTATGCCTAATCAACAACATAGTCTTTTACCAGCTCCCCAGAACACTCAAAAAAATGAGCAAGTTAATCAACCACAACTTTTGGCGTAGCCTGTTTCAAACCCAAAGAACAATCGTTAGAATACCCCAATGTATTCCACAAAATAGGATAATGTTACTAGACTTAATGCTATCCATTGTGGAAATCTGTAATTAAGATCTAGAAAAACACTTTAGCAACCTACTATTGTTGAAATCCTAGACGAGCTTATTAAAGAGTCTGTTGAGATAGTTGAAACAACTCCCACATATGTAGAGCAAGCCTTAGAAAGTACCCATGACAATACCTTCCTACCATCTCCAGTTGGAGCTTTGGACCTACCTCAGGAGGAGGGGGGTCAGTCTCCAACTGATTCTTTAAAGGATTCCACTCCTAAAGAAAAAACTCAAGTGCCTTTTCTGGAGAGACTGAAACCAACCACCATGAAAGATACTCTAGAAAAGTCCTCGTCCACCGAAACTACGTTGATACAAGAAATAAAACAATTACAAATTGAGGTTCCTCTACTACAAGTAATTAAGGATATTCCTAAGTTGAATCAACTGATCAAACAATTGTGTATCAAAACTCCAGGGAGGAAACCAAAATGGATAAATATCATTCATATAAATGGTTATCTAGCTAAATTTTTGGCTGGAGAGACCACTGCTCTGAAATATGATGACCTAGGTAGTCCACTTATAACAGTAACAATCAATGAGGTAGCAATACCTAATGCACTTGTGGACCTGGGAGTATCCATTAACATAATGACTATTGATGTAATGGAAAAGTTAGGGCTTATTGATTTACACCCCACAACTACAGTCTTGCAAATGGAAATCCAATCCATAGCCATTCCTAAGGGTGTTATAAAAAATGTTCTTGTTAAGGTTGATGGATGGGAATATCTAGTGGACTTTCAAATAATTCATTCCCTTACACCCAAAGACAGTTATCCGGTAATTCTGGGAAGACCATGGCTGACTACTGTTGCAGCCAAAATTGACTGTAGAGAGGGAGGGATGACCATTTCACATGGTCCTAATAGCAAACACTTATTATTGTATCCTCCCGCCAAGCCTGCTAAATATAATAAAGTATGGGTTGATGAACTAGAAGGTACCAACGTACAATAAAATTTAGCTTCGTTGGCCATGGTAGTCATCAAACAGCATGGTGAAGAATTGGAAGATGAATTGGAAAATAACATGGAAAATCTTACCATGGATTCAAGTGATGAGGAGATTTTGGATGTAGAAGAGATCCTAGGACAACCAATCAACGTAGGACATAGTTAATTCAATAACACCAGTTTCATGAAATTTCCTTGTCCTTTGACAAATATAATTCTAAAAATGGATCATTTATTTGAGTAGATTGCTAGACTTCACAAAACCATACCTCATAGTTGTCCCCTTAACACTTTGACAAGACCAATGTACACTGTCACATCCAACCATCCAAGTGTTAAAACCATTATGCTACTGCCAAGAATTTTTTTGAACATTAATAGTTTGTTGACCAAGCTGGAAGAACATAAATTGTTTGATACTGGTGAATAGATCTAAAGATTTTGCTTGAAACTACACAAATATGAGAGGAATACACACAAGTGTGTGTACTCATCATATCTATACCGAGGATGTTCGACTTGTTCCCCAACCACAACGGAGACTCAATCCTACCTTGAAAGATATCATTAAAACTAAAATTGAGAAACTCCTACAACTAGGATTTATTTATCCCATTTCTGACAGTAAATGAGTTTCACCTTTGGTTGTAGTTCCAAAGAAAAATGGGAAGTAGAGAGTGTGTGTAGACTATAAAGAACTTAACAAAGCAACCCACAAAGATTATTTTCCCCTACCTTTTGTAGACCAGATTTTGAATAACTTGGTTGGGAGAAAATATTTTTCATTTAGATAGACAAATTCAATGGATACAACCAGATATGGGTAGCAGTAGAAGACCAAGATAAAATGACTTTTACTTGCCCTTGGGGAACATTTTCATATTGATTTCTTCCTTTTGGGCTATGCAATGCTCTTGCAAAATTCCATAGAGCTATCCTGGCCATATTTACTGAGTTGGTGAATGAGTGTATAGAAGTTTATATGGACGAATTCACTATGTATGGTTCAACCTTTGATGAATCCCTCCAAGATCTAGATAGAGTGTTGAAATGATGTGAGGATCATCATTTGTCCCTAAGCCACGAAAAATGTCTGATAATGGTAGAAGAAAGAATATTGTTGGGACACCACATCTTGACTGAAGGGATAAAAGTCGATCCTAAGAAAATCGAAGTGATACAACAAGTTGTGACCCCAACAACCTAGACTGATGTTAGAAGTTTCTTAGGGCATGTTGGATACTATCGAATATTTATAGAAAACTTTAGCAAGATTGCAGCCACTATGTTTTCCCTTCTCCAAAAGAATGTAGATTTTATCTGGACAAGAAGATGAGAATGGGGGAAAATATGTTATAGATTTCATTAGCAAGAATTTGACTCCAACATAAAGGAACTATACTAAAACGGAGAAATAATTCTTAGTTGTAGTACATGCAATTAAAAATTTTTGGCACTACATCACAAGATACAAAGTAACGGTGTGCATAGATCACTCAACCATCAAATATCTCATGAAAAAACCTATAGTGAATGGGAGGATAATCAGTTGGTTGTTGCTTCTCTAGGAATTCAACATAACAATTATTAACAAACTAGGAAAGTTCAATGTAGTTGCAAATTTCTTATCCTGAATTAAACAAGATGATGGTCATTGTGCTCCAGTACAGGATGAGTTTCAAGATGAAAAATTGTTTACCATCTCTACCAAAACTCCTTGGTTTTCCAATATTTCCAACTACTTAGCCACCTCAGAAGTACCACCTAATTTTACATCAAAATAAAAGAAACGCCTTGTTAGAGAAAGCACCCCTTTCAAATGGATTAATGGGATCCTATTTCGATGTGGGCCTGATATGGTTCTACGACCTTATGTTAGGGAAAATGATACTTATAGTATCCTTAGAGCTTTCCATGATGATCCTTTCAGAGGGCATTATTCTGCTAAGAGGACATCCCATAATATTTTAGGTGTAGGATATTAATGGCCCTCTATGCATAGGGATGTCAAGAAATATGTTCAGCGTTGTGATCAATGCCAAATGGTAGGGAGACCAACTACATCTAATGAAATTTCCCTACAACCCCAGGTAGTCCTTTTTCTATTTGAAAAATGGGGATTGGATTTTATTGGTCCGATAGACCCTCCACAAGGAAAATAGTACATTTTGGTCTGTATTGACTATCTAACTAAGTGGGCAGAAGTTCAAACTCTACGAGTTGTTAGGGAAGAACAAGTAGTTGTTTTCCTATAAAATAAGATGTTCCTCATATTTGGAGCCCCTAGGACAATTGTCATAGATCAGGGTCCCCAGTTTATGTCTAAGGTTTTGTTAGCCTTCACCGATCATTTCCAAGTAAGCCATAAGAAGTCATCACCCTATCACCCTCAAGCAAACGGTCAAGTGGAAGTCACTAATAGGGAGCTAGAAAACACTTTAATAAAAATAGTTTCGTCAGGAAGGAAAGACTGGGCTAGGAAACTACCTAAAGTTGTTTGGGCTTATAACACAACATGGGAATCAACCACTAGTTTTAGTCTATACGAGTTAGTTTTTGGGAAAAAACCACTTTTACCCATTGAATTTGAACTCCAAACTCTTAGGAAAGCCATGGAGTTAGGTTTAGATCTTAAACGAGCCTAGTTAGAGAGAGTCTTACAACTTAGTGAGTTGGATGAACTCCATTTGGATGTCATCCATCAAACTAAGCTAGTGCAACAACATAAAGTTTGGCATGATAAGCATATAAAGGAGAGAGAGTTCCATAATGGGGATTAGGCATTGTTATTCGATTCTAGATACAAAGATCATTAGGGAAAACTCAAAACTCATTGGTTTGGCCCATATGAAATTTCTAAGGTATTTTCAAATGGCATGGTACAACTGAAACCCATTGATGGCGACTCTTGAACCCTCCTAGTTAATGGACAACGATTACACATCTACCATAAACCTGTTAATAAAGAAGAATTTACAAAAATGGTAGAAATGCAGGGAGAAATCCAATGCATTGACTCTGTTATGGCAGAGACAATATAGTTTTTATTTTTGCTGCTATATCTAAAAAAAATGTTGCATGTGTATGAACTTATTTAGAGTATTTCTTTTTAATTCTTTATCTTTTGGACTTGGCTAAATTTTGTTTCCATTTTGTAGGACTTCTTTTTTCATCAAACACAAATTTTGACACATCTTGTTGCGATGCTCTGGAACTTATTGGCTCGATTGTTGTGGTGCTCTGAAACTTGTTGGCTTGTCTGCCGCTATGCTCTAGAACTTACACAACTGAATTGTGCATTCCTTGTTTTGTTCCTGCATTCTGGAGCATCTCTCAATGATGCCTCAGAAATTCAAAGTTCAAAGTCCTATATTTTTCTTCCTTCTTCTAGCTGCATCTTCCAATGATGCTCCAAAAAATTTATAGCTCTAAAACTTATTGGCTCGATTGTTGTGGTGCTCTGAAACTTGTTGGCTTGTCTGCCGCTATGCTCTAGAACTTACACGACTGAATTGTGCATTCCTTGTTTTGTTCCTGCATTCTGGAGCATCTCTCAATGATGCCTCAGAAATTCAAAGTTCAAAGTCCTAAATTTTTCTTCCTTCTTCTAGCTGCATTTTGGCTACATCTTTCAGTGATGCTCCATAATTATATTTTTTCTTCCTTCTGGTGACATCTTTCGACGATGCTCTAAAACTTTTTTTGTTGCTACTTCGGCTACATCTTTCGACGATGCTCCAGAAATTTTTGGTTCCTTCTCTGACTACATTTTTTGACAATGCTCTAGAAAATTCATTGTTGCATTCCAATGACATCTCTTAGCAATGCTTCAGAACTTTTCATCCTTCACCCCGACTGCATCTTCCAACGATGCCCCAAATTTTTGTAAATTCTTTTCCTTTTTCAATGCTTTGATTTTTCCAAAGTTCTACACATGCCTATTATTCAAATTTTCTCATCACCTTGGAACCCACGCCCTACATTGTCATTTCACCCTATATTATCATATTCTTTCATAATAAATGAAAATTATTATGACAACTTCTTCATCATAATAAACTTCACCATTAATTAGTTGTCCCATCCACGTCATAATAAGTTTGTTGTGTAAAAACCCGTCCCGCAACCTAGAGGACTATGCAATACTGCGGAAGCACAACTATTTTTTTCTTAAAAGTTAAAACAAGACAAGTAAAGTTACCTACTCTAACCACATACATCCTCTAGGCTACGTAACGCGTCTACTTGTGAACACAATTACTCATAAAATTTAACCAACCATAACATATAAATTTTAAACTCAAGATACAACTTACAACAAAGCATTAAACTATTACAAGATAAAACTAACACATATAAATGTATTAAACATATTTCCACATGTACAACACCATTAAATTCAATAATGAATAGATCATAAATACTATTAGAATTACATCACAAAGGTTCACCTCGATACAAATGAGGTATTATAATTATACATATAGACCCACAGTTACAATGAAGAAGGAGAAGAACAACTCCAGAGAACCACACGAGCTCCTCGAACAAGAAAATTCTGCCATCATGAACAGGAAGAGAAACTCAACAGTGTAAGATGCACGCCACCCAACCATCTGGTACCCGTAGGCCCAACCCCCGTGTTAGGAGATAGTAACAGGAAACCAAGATAACCTATTACCTCTAGACACATGCAATATACAAAAATACTCACAGAATATATAAATAAGAATTGGGTCACATTGCTTCCAGAATCACAAAATCAATTACCAACACAATACAGTAAATTGGTTGTTGACATAGGAGGAGTGTCATCACAAAGGTTGCATTGGTTATCCAAAGGAGATCTTCCTAGGTCCTGACCCCCTCTCTAGGGTTATCCTGGTAACCTCTTACGATTCTGGCCCCATATGCACACCAATGCAGAATCAACTATCTTTCGAGAGGACAAGATAACGATCTTGCCATTCTAAGCCTTCTCGACTCATCTCAAGTCTCGTACAAGCCCTTGAGCCAATGAGCGAGGCTAAATATCTTGTTATATGTGTTAAACTAATAGATTATTTAATTCCCACTAGATTATATTGACTCCCACACGAGTTGTCCTGGGACCACTTTGTGTCCTGACCCTCGCTGAAAGCCACTCCTCTATCGACAACACATAACTCAAACTACATGTCAAGGGTAGATAGTGCACTAATAACTGATAACAAAAAAATCAATACACCTCAAAAGGTAACACATCTCGACAGATGTCCAATATACAAAACCCAATACATGCACTACCCAAGAAACTCAAAGGGTGAACTAAAGTTACCACAACCCTTTCACAATTACGACTCTGGAAGACTTAGACTCACATATTAACATATATTTCCCCCTAGTACATAATTACAAAAATATGTGTCTTTCAAATACAATTCAACAAAATAACAAATATATCATTCAAATTTTCTAAATCCATTACAATCAATTCTTGCATATTAAAATACATCATCCAAACATTATTTCAATTTAATACAATAATAACGAAATAATTAAATATTCCACTTCTAAATTTTAACTATTCTTAACACTTTAACTCAATTTCCTTAATTAAATATATGATATTTCTAATAAAAACATCTATTTTTGCATTGCATGCATTAATTAACAATATAATATTTCTTTTAAATAAATATATATTATAATTACATAATCTAATTATTATTTTCTAATGTTTATTTTAAAATATCAAATTGTGCATGTGCATGCACCTATTTAAAAAATAAATTTAAATATCATAAAATTATATGCAATTTTTCTAATATATACTTTTAAACAAATAAATAAATATATAAATATAAATTAACAATTTTTAGAAACCCTAATCATAAATTTGTATATTGCGACTTTAATAACTTTTGTTTTCGGATCTGGGTTTCTCTAAATTTTTTACTGAAGGTGCACAATCAAATCGTCTAAAACATATAAAAAATTTAGCCCTACCTAGTTCATAAATTTTGAGTTATGATTAATTTAGTGACGCACTCTCTCTGATGTTTTGATTTTCAAATTACCAGAGGTTTCTAAATTTTGATTTTCAAATTACCAGAGGTTTCTAAATTTTGATTTTCTCAGAAGATTTCATTTTCAATCCTATAGAGGTTTTTCTAATTTCTCAAATACTTCCTTTTAAATTTTCTATCGTGTTAAAAATATTTTCCTACAAAGATCTAAATCTTCAACGGTAATTTATCATTTCCTACAGAAGAATAAATTATGTTTTCACAGGAAGAGGTTTCTAAGTTTTGATTTAAATTCAACAGAGGTTCAATAATTCCACTATAATTTCCTCTTGTATAAATTTATTTTGAATAAACAAATTTCACAGAGGATTTAATTATTTTCTATAGAGGTTTCATTTTCACAGAGGATTTAATTATTTTTCTACAGTATTGAAAAATCATTTCCTAAAATATTTCCAATTTACATTATAGTAATAAAATAACTTTTCAATTTCAAATTTCACAAAAACAGAAAAAAACCTGTTACAGAAGAATGTTGCCTTAAGAAAATGTTGCTGAACTTTTCTGTGATTTCAATTCCCAATGTAGCCAAAGCTTTCTTCAATGCAATTGCCTCCTTCCAGAAGACACAACAAAAAACACAGCCAAGAATTCTACAACAAAATAATTCTAAAACAATTTCCTCTGAGAAATCCACAACTTCGTCACCAATTTTTCACAACCCATACCAAAACTTTTTCCGTAAAACAACTTTCTTTTTTTCTCCCAAAAATCCTCTTCGTGAATGAATTTTCAACCATTAGATCACAAATTTCTAACTCTAATAAACAAAATATCTAGAATATCTTTTCCCTCAACAATTTAGATATTTTCTATTCACATGTATTTAAATATAATAATACAATTTACTAATTGCAGCCAATTTAAATATTCTTATTTATTTAATTACCATTTATTTTAATAATAAAATTTACTCAACAACATAACCAAATTAAATTAATTAATTAATTAATTTATTCTAAAACCCTCACAACAATAATTTATTTAATTAAATATTTAAAATTAAATACACATTTAATTTACTAAATTAAATTTGCACAAGAATAAAATACCTAGAACAACAATGATAAATCTAAGACCAAATTTAAACTGACAACACACTATACTAGGGTAAAGGTATGACTAGGTAACCCGTTACTATCTCCCAATATTACTATTGAGTAGTGGACACACTCAGACCTGTAAAACCAGGCGAAGCGAATGTCTGGTACCTGCAATCCTATAAACAAGCAAATGTTGCACATATATACATATAATAAATTATTCACACCGTGAAGAGAGAATCACAAAAATCACAGGGCACTCGCGAGCGAGTGATGCAATACCGTTCTCTTCACCAATACAATATCAATAACTAACAAAGTTTACATCATTAACATAATCAAAACACAAGGCATTATTAATTCAAGTACATACTATGCTAATTTAAAACATGCCATAATGATAACCTCATAATAAAATACAATCACATGAAATTATAACATTCATATCACTTAACAGAGAGCGATCAAATAATAAACAAACACCTTAAATCAAGAGTTATTAGAAACAAAGCGTAAGATGGGGAAAACATTGTCTAATCAACATAGCACAAAATGGAGGGGTGTTACATGTTGCCACACAAAATGGAGGGGTGTTACATGTTGCCACCCTCGCCAAATCATGCAACTATTCTATTACGTCAGCAAAAGGTAAGTGATGTTCAAGTAATGATAAGATGTAAGGTATGCATAGTTTTTGCTTAAAGTAAGAATTCTTTTGAATAAAGATTAATTAATTGGCACAAACCATTCCTTTTCCAAATATAGTAAGTTGTGTCATTGCACGATTGCTTGAAGTACGACAATGTTTGCACATTTTCCCATGCAAAATCATCATGATTATACAGTTAAACTCAAGAAAGACAATTAATTCCTCTCCCATCAGTTGTATCAAAATTATATTATCTTCCATCTACAATTCAGTTGTTTAAACAAGTTTTTGAGCATCACAACATTTCCACATAATTAGGCAGAGTAATAAGGGAAGTATAGAATGGGAGGAGCTAAAAAGAAGTCTGAACCGACTTTAGTGGATAAATTGTTGGCATCAAGCAACATTGTAGGCTTGTTTCAAAAAGTTGGGTGGTTAGAATTTATGAAGAAGTTCGAGAGGCATTTTGAGTAGTTAGTAAAGTAATTTGTAGAGAATTTTGCAGATGGACAAATTGTGGTGCATGGCAAACATTTTTGGGTAATCCTAAAATCATTTCCCATCTTTCTGGTCTTGAAAATAGAGGTATTAATTTGACAAAAACTACCAATATCACTTATCAGAGAATGATAGAAGTATTTCATAGAGAAGGGGAGCCTCAGCTTGTGATGACTATGAGTACTAGAGGACAAAATAAAGGTTTCCAGAGAATGTCTATCCTAGAACTTTGGAGAATTGTTGTAGCTTGGATAATTAAGTATTTTACTTGTGAAGGACAAGTAGTAGTGGTAATAGGTCCTCCCTTTCGTCTACTTACCTATTTGTGCCATGGCATTGAAGACCCTTCCCTTAGGGTTAATTTTCGGACATTCCTGTGTGAATCTGTTACTAGCATGGTAGAAAAATATAAAATTGGTACAGGGCCACTCAAACACCATGGCCTCATAAAATTAATATGCAAATACCATTTCTTCAAGAAACCATAAAAGAAATAGTGGAAATTTCTGCAAAAGTTTGAGAATGTGGAGTCTAAAAGACCTCTTGAAGAGGTTGGGTCATCGTAACAAGTACCTCAATCTTTAGGAGAACCTTCCTCTGAAGCTTTAGGTGCTCTTGAATCTCAGCAAACCTCAATAGCTCCTGACGAAAAAGCACCGAAAACTTTACCTTATGTGTCAGAAACCCAGAACAGTCAGAAAATGTAGAAATTGTACATTCTAGTGATGAAGAAGAGCCTCCATGCCAAAGGAAGAAGCGGACCAAAGTAACCTTACAAACAACTCCTCCTTTACAAAGAAGTAAAAGGTTATGATCTGCTGAGTCTAGTGAAATTGTGGCTTATGATATGTTGAGTGCCTCTAAAAAGAAGAAGCCTAGGACTAAAGCACAAACATTGAAAATTGATAATTAGCCCAGTGAGGAGGAAATAAGAGAAAGTGAGAAACAAGCTACTCAATCTCTTGGGGTTGAAGAGGAGAATATGTCATCTCCAACAGGACAAGAAGAGGAAAGGGTACAATCACTACATTATGTGGATATTGAGGATGACCATATTGGATGGTTGTCTCCCTTAATTGATAGAGTTACTAAACCAAGTTCACTTGATGTGTCTAATAAAAGAAATGTACTTAGTACTGAGGAAAATGTAATTAATGATGATGAAATCCCCAATTTTCCTTTTTCTGATAATACATGGGATGATGAATCTGATTAGAGGAGAATGGAATTAGAGAAGTTAGAAACATAAATTGCTGAGTTAAGATGCCAGTTGCAAGGAAATGAGGAACAAATCAGCCAACAACAAGAGGAAATTGAGGCACATATTGCCATTATAAGGAAAAGAGATCAAGAAATTGTGAATTTGAAAATGCAAATGGAACAGAAAGACAAGATTATTGAGCAATTGCAATTTCAAATTCAACAAAGGAATGATGAAAACAAAAAATATGTGACTGATATGTCTGAAAAAGACAAACAAATTAACAGTTTAACAAACAATTTTATGCAAATGTTTACTATTTTTGAAGAAGAAAGGAACAAACAAAAAATTGAACTTAATGCCTCTTTAAGCAAAATTGTTGAATTAGAAAAGGATTTGCAAGAAAGTGATGCCAAACCTATAATAGAGTCTAAGGGAACACAAATTGAACCAACTGCAATGGAATGCTTCCAAGTAAAAATACCTCCATTACTGATGAAATTGATGGAGAGATGCTATTTTCTGAAGGAGATGGCTATTGACAATGCTAGGTTGAAAAAGGATTTAGTTCTATTAAAAGAATTATTTGATAGGGTGTATAGAGCTAAACAAGATGCTTGTCAAATAGGTGAATTGTTAGCTTGCAAAAGACCATCTAGACTATATTCTATGTTTTTCAATGAGAAACTCCTGAGATGGAAATTACTTAGAATTTACAACAACTAGCCACATGATCCTGATGACAAAGAATTTGTCAAAATATTTGTAGAATCAACTCCTGATCAACAAGATTTATTGTGTGAATTCTTTGTTCATAATTTATTCTTAGAAAGATATACAAATTTTTATGTCAATTTCTTTGTTGGTAAAGTTCAAGTGAGTCCATTTCTATCCACCATGCATAATCAAATTCAATGGTAGGAACAGAAAAGGGAATATTCATAGGCAGAGAGAACTATTGGACTTCAAATGAGGTATTCTCACAAGAGGCCTTTTTCTTTCAAAGCATAGTTCCTGAGCATTAAGATTAAAGAAACTGTGAATAGAAAATACAACAATAACCTTCGGCTATGCTTTGACCATTTTCAAGATCAGGGGCCAAAATTGGTATGGAGAGCTCGGTATGCATGTGAAGAGCAATATACTCCTCTTCCCATGTATCTTAAGAGAAGAGAGATGATTTCACCTATTAACATTAAGTGGTCCTATAGAAGAGCAGAAGCCTTGGCTGATATCCTAAATCAACTAAAAATTGATTCGATTAGCATGAGATATAGACCTCACTACCTCTTTCACCACCCCCTATAGTACATATTACCACAGATCAAAGCTCTGAAAATTTTGAAAGATGGATAGCAAGGGTTAAGCTTCATCAGGGTTTTATGAGAGAACTTGAGGATCTAGACATGGAAGTAAATGAATTTTATGACCTTAGTGCTAAGTAGGAAGAGAAGAGAAGAAACAGGGGAAATGGAGGACAGGGGGCATAGCAAAGAGTAGGAGGACCTGCTCAAGCTTAGGAAGGGGAGAAATGATGAGGTAAAAATAACCTCATTAATATAATGAACTAAATAACTTTCCTCATATCTTCCAGTCACCTTTACCTTGCCAATTAATTTTCTTTAGGATTAGTAATTGCTTGCTTTTTGAGAAAATATATACAATCTTTATTTTCTAAAATTAATTGAAATAAGTTAACCTGCACTAACATAATGGTTTAGTTTCCAAGTATTTTACGGGTTATTATGCACAATCGGTCATCTTGCTTAGCCAAGAGGATTCAACATAGACTTCCATATAGTTGAAGACAAGCACTAAAAGAATAGGCACCAAAATTTTAGGGAGTGCATGGTGGATTGAGTTTTTGAAGCTTTCTGATATTTTTTGTTAAAAGACTTTATGGCTCACTTTGAGCCTCTTTAATACTTTATGTTATGGACTTAAGTCTGTTAGTTTGTTGAATTTAATTAAAGAATATTTCAATGGCAATCTTTACCATCTGAATTATAGGATTTTGTTAGCTATTTTTGTATAAATATGTAATTATCAGAAGCAATGATATAGAGAGAGATATCGTTATGCTATCATAATATGTTCTTAAACTGTGTTTCTGAGTTACACTTTCAATATAAATAAAGCAAGTTTTTCCCATGTCTCATTCTAAGTTATTAGTGTGGTGAATGGAATCATCTTGAATGGAGTAATCTTGAAATTACAAAGTGTATGTGATCTGAGCTAAGTGTACGAGCACCCGAGAGTTGGCCATTCGAGGGACTGTAGAGTAGATAGATAAGTGTTTCCTTTTTTTTTTTAATTTTTTTTTGTAAATGATAAATGTGAGTAAAGTTTATTTTCATGAGTCGGGTTCTATTAAGTTAAATCCTATAGGTTGTAGTTGAGTATCTAATCTTTAATTCTATTATCTGAAGTTCTAGAGCACCCACTCTGATTATTAGTTGTAACTTGTTAAGTTGTTTTTTGTTAACCACTAGATGTTAGTTAAAGGTTGTTATCATTTCACTTTATAGTTTTATTGTAAGTACTTTCTTTCAAGTAATTTACATGTTGTCTAGCTTAACCATTTATGCTTTTTAGATTAAACACTCCATGCTTTCTAGTTTAGTTATTTCATGCTTTCTAGATAAATAATTTCTTGCTTTCTAGTTTAGTGGCCTCTTAGTTTAAGTTTTGTTTTAGTTGTTTCAAACATTTAGAAAATTTTAGAGAGATAGTCAAGATGTTTTCTATTACATATAGCCTTCAAACACCACCCGGTCGATACAATTGATGCATTTTTCAAATAAAGAGATAGGACCTAACGACAACTTGTCAACCTACTCAATCCAAAATGTTGCAATTTGGGGTTGTGCATAAATTGGTCCTGCTTAGTTGCATTTCTCTATCAATGTTGTAGATCTTGGTATATGGAGCCCTTTATGTTAGTGGCTAAAGGAAAGGCCTAAAGGTTCTGTAGCTTTTCATGGCTTGGGTTATCAAATTAGGTTATGCATATTATTCTCTCAAAAAGGCATGTCTAAGACATCATAACATACATAATATTATACAATAAGGTACATAGCATCATCTAGTGGTACCCATCAAGATGGGAGTTGAACTGACAAGATGTTCGAATGAGATGTAGATGACAATCAATTGACACGTTGTTGGATATAATGATAATCTTTTGTGCCATATGTCTATAGTCAACATCCAAACTATTAGTACTTGCTATTTTTCTAGTGTATTGTATTCTTTGTCCAAGTTTTCCACCACTTAACATGTCATTTTGTAGGGAGAATAACTATTTTTTAAAACTTTAAAACTATTAAATTTAAATACTTTAATTTAAACTATCAATAAATTATAAAATTTTAACTAATTAAATTCAATATCCAATTTTTCTAAATTTATTTAAACTATACATTTTATAATATTAAATTTAAACTATTAATTTTTAACTAATTAAATTAAATTGAATTAAACTATTAGACCTAATTTCAATAAATTTTATCCTTCAAAATTATTTTATAACTAATTAACATTCTATTTTATTTAATTAAATTTTTATAAAGTAACACAAAATCTTTACTCTGACTTCTTTTACAAATTTTCCGATTCTTCTCCCTAATTCTTCTTTTTGTATTTTTATCTTTATTCAGTTCTCTATTTATACTATTTTCTAATGTTTTTTTTTTTTAAATTTTACAATTAATTAATTGTTTAAAACACTTCTTTTTAATCTTCAAATCTCTAGATAAATAGAAAATAAAAATATCAATTAAATATTTTTTTACTCTCTTCCTTCAATATTTATTTTCTAAAATATGTTTACAATAATTCAAAATATTCTTTAAGATAAAATTTGAGATAAAATATAAACTTTAAAGAAAATTTTAAAAATGATAGTATTAAATTTAATAAAGGATAATTTCAACACTATGCATAATTATCTCATTTGATTTTTCAATATTTTATTACATGAGGATAAACTAAAAATAATAATTTAATTTTCTTCTATTTAAAAACTAAAAGAATATTTATCATTTATTTCAATTTATTTTATTTTTGGATAATAATATTTTAATATATTTGTTATTCATTTCTAATAAATTGTTTATTTAATTATAGTAATTTATTATTTCAAAACTAACTATTATTTTTATTTAATAAATATTTACCTTTAAAATTAACTATTATAAAGTTTTTTAAGTACTAGGATGAAGGGGTCATGACACCTTGCCACCCTAGAGTTGATTGAAGAAGATGTTGGGATGTCTTCTACCATAACCTTAAGAAATTATTCAAAGCCTTACACTTTCTAATCACTTGTGCTATTGATAAAACACATAACTCTATACTCCATCTTCAAGTTTCCTTCTCTAGCTCTAGTGTGAGTTGTTATGGTTAGATAGTTTATTTACTAGACTCTATATCCTCTCTATAATTAGTGATAGTTTGGTCATAGTTTATTATTGTCTCTACTATTTTCAATTTATTTATTTCTTCTTTCTAGGTGGTGTTGGGGTATGCTCATTATTGTATCTTCTCTAAGTTTTCTTTTGGTACTTTTTTTGTTTAGGGCATTCAAACTTTGATTTATTTTCAGTTTCTTCTAATGTTTAACATATAGGTGATCCTTGTTTATGATTGATCAAGGAAAAAATATGTAGAAGATGTTTAGGATGGCCTAGGTATATTTGATGAAGATGGTGACATTTAGTTAATTATACAATAAGTGTTGTCATCTTTATGAGATTTTCCCAAGATGATTGCCAAGAATTTCCTATGGCCTTCCTTTACCCACTTGTAAATGTTATTCATAGAGATGAAACCTTTTCCAAGGGAATCACCACCTTTCACATGCTTCAACCATATTCTTATCCTTTAAAAGAATTGATGAGAGAATAAAAAGTTCTCTTTATGTCATCTGAGCATGAAATAAATTATGTTTCTCCTAGGAAATAATTTAAACATAAATTATTTGTTATTAGATAATTAAGAGGTGAAGCTATTTGATGTGCTAATATCTCACACAAAACTATTCACCTGGGAGTATAAGTATATGACGGTCCAATTCCACTTAATATCTACACTTGGGCCACATTAACAAAAATATTTATGACTTGTTAGGAACCACAACAAAGACTAAACCCAACAATTAAGTCACATTATTAAAATAGAAATTAAAATACTTCTACAAGTGGGATTTGTCTACCCTATAATAGATGGCTATTGGGTGTCACCATTAGTCATTGTCTCTATAAAGAATGGTAAATGATGAATTTGCGTTGGTTATAGAGATCTCAATAAGGAAAATTGAAGAGATTAATCCCCCTTGCTATTAATTTATTAAGTCTTATATATTTTTTCTAAGAAGAAATAATCATATTTTTTTGACATATTAAGTGGGTTCAGCTAGATAAAAATAACTCTAGAAGACCACTTGAGAAAAAATAAATTTAGCTACCATTAGGGATCCTTTTCTTATATAGTTATTCCTTTGGTCCATTTAATGCACTAACAACTTTAAAATAAAAAAAATCCATAGCATTTACTAAATTAGTGAATGAGTGCATAGAGGTGTATATGGATAATTTTACTATACATGGATTTTTTTTTATGAATCCATCCATCGTTAGAAAACTAGCTTACAAGTTATGAGAAGCATTATTTTTATTTAATCTATGAAGAGTGTACATGATAATGGTTGACCATATTATTGTTATAGGTTGACATGTCTTTATTGAAGGTATAAAAGTGGCTCCTAAAATGACAAAGTCATAACATAAATTTCTCCACTTAAAATACAAATATATGTCAAGATATTCTTTCTTCATGTAGGATACTATCTAGCCATTTTACAATTTTTTTTAAAAAAACATTGCCTATGAAAGAAAAAATAACCTATGGACCAATTGTGAGAGGTCCCAATTGAATCTTCCCTTCTATATACAAATATATAATTCTAATGAAACTATTGGGGTAATTTTTGGATACAAATAATTATGAGGGGTTGGAATGCAAAAAAAATGATTATGCTAATAACATTTTAACATCACGTAAAATAAATCAGACAACAAATTAAATATAATTCCTTCCTTAGTGTATCTCATCAACAAATTTTATCATTATCGTATTTGATATAAGGTAATCATGTATACCAATCATTCAATAATCAAGTATGATAAATAAAATAGAAATGAGTGGTAGAGTCTGTAGATTTTATTATTTGTACAATAGTTCAATTTAACAATAATTGAAAAAACTAAAAAATCTAATGTTGTTGCTAATTTATTGTCAAGACTTTATTTTATATGGGAAGATCAGGAACCTATTAAAACTAAATTAATAGTTGAGTTTTTTTTTGTCTTAACTAACATGTAATGGTTTACTATAATAGCTAATCTTTAGCCATAAGAGAGTTTCAATTTAAATTTATTATTAAACAAAGAAATTTTTTTATTAGGATAGTGTGATTATTAAATGATTTAGTGAGATATTTTAAAACCATTCTCTATTCAATCTTGTATATATGTGTTAAAATGATGACGTCCATGACATCCTTATCCCTCCATCTCTCCATCCCTCTCTACTTCTCTCTATCTACCCTATCTCACCTCTCTCTCTCTCTCCTCTCTATCTCTCTCCCCTCTACCTCTCCCTCCCACCCTCTCTCTCTCACACCTCTCTACCTGCCCCCTCTCTACCTCTCCATCCCACCTCTCTATCTCTCTCTATCTCTCTGTCTCTTTGTCTCTGTCTTTGTCTCCCCCTCTCTCCCCCTCTCTCCCCCTCTCTCTCCCTACTTCCCTCTTGCCCTTCCCCCCCCTCTCTCTCTCTCCCTCTATCTCACCTCTTTATCTCTCTCTCTTCATCTATCTCATCTCTTTATATCTCTCTCACTCCCTCTCTAAATTATTCATGGTCTAGGGTTTAACGCATATGATTTAAGGTTTATGGTTGAGGGTTTAGAGATTAAATTTATTTGTTTAGATTTTAGTGTTAAATTATTGATGTTAGATTTTAGGGTTTAGCAATAATGTTTAGGGTTTATGATGGAGGATTCGACATTGATGGTCTAGGGATTAAATTCAATTTTTAAGGTTTTAGTGCTAAAAACTATTAATGTTAGGTTTTAGGGTTTAGTGTATAGGGTTTAGGGCTTAAGGCTTAAGGTCTAGAGCACAGCCCGTTTAGGTTTAGCATGTAATGTTTAAAGTTTAGGGCTGGAGGTTAAGGGTTTAAGGCCTAGGGTTTATGGTTTAGGGTTTGTAATGGAAGGTTGAGGGTCTACCTATCTCTCTCTCGCCTGTCTCTCCCCTCTCTACCTCTCCTTCCCTTCCTCCTTCCCTCTCCATCCTTCTCCCTTCCTCACTACCCCTCTCTCTAAGTCTCCCTCTCCTCCTCTTTGTCTCCCCATACTTCTCACTATCTACCCTTTCCCTCCCCCTACATCTCTCTCTATACTTCTCCCTCCCTCACCCTCCCTCTACATCTCTCTCTATACCTCTCCCTCCATCACTTTCTATCTCTCCCTCTCGCTCTCCCTCCCTCACTATCTATCTCTCCCTCTTCCTCTCTTTCCCTCCCTCATTGTCTATCTCTCCCTCTTCCTCTCTTTCCCTCCCTCCTTCCCTCTAATCTATCTCACCTCTCTCTCTACTTCCCAATATCTCCCCTCTCCCTCTCTCTCTACCTAACTCTCTCTCCATACCTCTCTCTACAAAACTCTCCCTTCCTCTCTCCCTCCCTCACTACTCTCTATCTCACTTTTCTCTCTAATTAGAGAGACTAAGAGGGATGAAGGGAGAGGTAGAGGAGTAGGGATGGTGGATGGGGTAGGTAGGTAGAGGGAGAGGGGAGACTGAGAGTAAATAGGGAAGGAGTGAGGGAGAGGTATGCAGAGAGAGGGCTAGGGAGGAAGGGAGAGGTAGGTAGGGAGAGAGGGAGGGGAGATATAGAGAATTAGAGAGAGAGAGGAAGATGGTAGAGAGAGAGAGAGAAGTAGAGAGGGGATGGGGGAGGGAGGGAGGGAGAGAGAGAGAGAGGTCTTGAGCTTAGGGGAGAAAGTGAGTGAGATGGAGAGAGAGGTAGAGAAAGGGATGGAGAGAGGGAGAGAGGGGTCTAGAGCTCAAGGGAGATAGAGAGAGTGAAATATAAAGATAGAGCAAGATGATAGGAGGCTACTGATTACTAAAATTTGACTATTTAAAAAATGATAAGATCTTCCAAAACCTAGAATCTACATTGTAACTCCTAGAGATTTGAAATCATTCTAAAACATCCTAAAATACATACATGAAATATAACTTAAAGTATAAGAAAATAAATGTCCATATATAAATGCCACTTATTCTTAAATGTTTATTTCATATATATAGTTTGAGGTACAAAGATAGGTATTTTTGCTTATTGGAAATGCAAGCACATTATAACACACTCACATTATAACATGTTAACATGCTTACGTTGTCTTTTATTTTGCACTTACCCTTATGTTGACACATTCACATGTTTTTTGTGTTTACAATGTCTATTTATACAAGTTTCTCAAACATGGGGCATCTTATCACCCTTGGCTATATATGTGTAGTGGTGAGATCTGAACATATCATTTAAATAACTTTAGATAGAATAGGTTTTACAAATGAAATATAGGATATAAAAGTTAATTCCTCGCATGCAATTTTTATGTCTAACAAACTTGATCAAGGTATTGTATTGTTCATCAAAGCAACACAAATAAAGAATCTTGTGGATCCTTACAATCACATTAATTAGTAGAATCCATCTAGGTGTTTTCTTTACTATAAATAGTTAAAAAGTCTAGTTTGTTATTTTCTACATGAAATCTTTTCTCTCCATATATTTGATATGCATTGAATTATAGAAAGTTTGATGTATCTAGACTAGGGGATAAGACCTAGTAGTTGAGTGTGTACCAATAGTTGTGAGGGTATTTGTCATAATTTGATTAATTAATAGAATATATTCTCATTATTATTTAAATATAAAAATATCAATAAATATTTAATATTGTGTAATAACTACAATTTAAATAGTTATTTTAGTTTTACTTAATGTATATTATTGATACACAAAGTGTATCGAACTCCCCATTGAACATTACTAAAAACAAGCTACATATAGTGTGAGATTTGAGTCTGAAACAAGTCGCATGCATGCAAACCACTATTGAATCATCGGGAAACAAGTTTCAATTTTCATTTAATGGTAAACCAACTATCATTTAATGTTAAAATCCTCCAAAATATCAGGTAAAAGCCTCCAAAATCTCACTTATCACATAAAAGCCAGATAAATATTGATTTGACAACTAGATGGGAACATTTCATTTCCAATAGCACTTACAATCAACTGTTTAATCCAGCCACATGCAACTAGAATTTGCAGGGCATCCATGCACAAACGCATACTCTCTTAACATATTAAGATACATACAGTTTTCCATCAGCTTAATCCTCGAACCTCCTTTAGGTGCAAGTGCTAATTTAATTTTCTAAGTAATTAGTGATGGATATCACTTATATGATAGTTCCATCTAGCAGAGATAGCTTTTCGTCATCATATTTGAAAGCTGATACAGACCACCTATTTTCCCTCAACATTAGTTGCTCTCACAGTGTACTCTGAAACAAGTTTTGCAAATGATGAAGATTTGTTCTCCAGGAGTTTGGTTGGAGAGTCATATTCAACAACATTTCCTGATTAAAAAGAAGTATTCAATTCATAAATCAAGCAGGGGAGGAATATTTTTCCACAAAAGAAGAGGATTTGTAATCTTGAACATAGGAAAATGGAAAGGTTAAGATTTCATACCATCACTCAACACAAGGACCAAGTCACTATCGCAGACTGATGGAATTCGATGTGCTATGGTTAAGACTGTGCAGTCACTAAATTGGTTCCGTATAGTTTGTTGAATAAGCCCATCTGTTGCAGTGTCCACTGAGGCAGTTGCTTCATCCAGTACCAATATGCGGCTTCGCTTTAGTAGTACTCTTCCCAAGCACACAAGCTGTCTTTGCCCCACACTCCAGTTCTCTCCATTCTCAGTTACTGCAGACAAGACCAATACAATACATTCAATACATTTGCTCTAACAGGGAAAGGAAGTAGTATAACAAGATACTAAAATGATCGGGTTTCTTATTTCAAAAATAGGAGATAGGATAAAAATAAACCGAGAGAGTCGAGCTTTTCTTCTTTTTCCCGGACAACTTCCCCCAGCTGGCATTTCTCCAAAGCCTGGAGCATGAGCACAAGCAATGTGAGTATTTACTAACAGAAACCCACATCTTTATAGTTTTGAGCACTGATACTCTGTTATCCAAGAAAGAATAAAAATTGAAAACCAATCAAAATGTATGTATATATGTATATACCACCTTCCAAATCTCGTCATCTGAATAGTCTCCCAAGGGATCTAGATTATTCCTTATAGTGCCTTCAAACATTGTTGGGTCTTGTGGGATAATACTTATTCTGGACCTTAGATCGTGCAGGCCTATTGTCAAGATATCAATTCCATCAATGACTATTCTGCCTCCGATTGGATCTACAATTCGGAAGAGTGTTTGAATCAGAGTAGATTTTCCACAGCCTGTCCGTCCTACAATTCCCGCCTTCTTCCCTCCAGGAAAAGTGCATGAAAGTCCTCTTCCAAGATTTTCATATTTCTCAGTATTTCTGATGTAGCCTTCATCCTTTCGTCTTTTGCTTCCATGATCTTTTTATTATAATTTTTTTGCATTTTCCCTAGTGGAAAGATTGCCATCATAATTAGCGCCATGCCTGCCACTCCTGCAAGAGAGGCCGATCCCAAGTTTTGATATAGAATACCTAGGGCCGGAAGAACTTGCAAAGGTGATATCCATATGTCATGAACATACTAACTGAAACCTCCAATACGCTGAGCATCAACACTCATGTAATTGACTATCTCACCACTTGAATGCTTTTGTCTTGACTGGCTTGAAAGCATCAAGCCCTTCTTGTATATAGCGGCTGTCAATGCTGCCTTCACACGTATGCCTGTGTGAACTATTATGAAAAGCCAATGCCGGTTTGACATAGTTTCCACCACCTTTGCAAGAAGAAATGCACAAGCTAGAACAATGCCTTCACTAGCAAACTGTTCCTTGTCAGCAAGACACTGAACAAAGTTATCTATAAAATAAGGAACTACATATGATGAACAAGAAGTCATCAATCCCAGGAATGCTGCAAAAAGCATATCCTTTTAAGGATGATAACTAACATTTTTGCTATTGACAAGGCGCCACTTCCTCTGGCATCTAGCTGGTTTCTAGATTTATGGTAAATGTGGTCAGCCTTGTGAGCGTCTGCAACTTGAGGTACATCATCTATGTTCAAAGGTTTCTTATGGCCAACATCAAGCAAAGGCTTCATCCAAGAAAATGACATCCGGCTGAGAAAACTTGCTGTTGCATAAGGAGTAACTTTTAGCTTAAGGTTTTCAGAATTTTCGGGAACATTATTCAAGAGAGGTTCTTCAATGCTTTCAGTTAAGGAATCCTCACAAGTTTTGCCACAAAAGCTGGCATAACTCAAAATGACTGAAAGGAAAAGAGCCAGAATTTCAACGACAAAACTCGGGGTAATGTGATTTAGTTGCTTGAACTCTTGGATATTGAGGAATAGGAAGAATGCATAAAGACTCGATGACAAGATCCACCACATCCGAAGGAAAAGTGGCAGCTTATCTTTACTTTCTTTTTTGAGAGAATAATATGCATAACCTGAAATGATAACCCAAGCCATGGCCTGAATAACACACTCTCCTTCGGCTCCAAAATCTTTAGGCCTTACCTTTAGCCACCAACATAAAGGGCTCCACATTCCTAGTAAGGTATACAGCACTGATAGAGAACTGGAACTAAGCAGGACCAATTTATGCATAACCCCAAATCGCAACCTTTTGGAATGAGTAGGTTTCAAAACAGAGGATTCAGACCTTTGTGTGCAAAATCTACCCATTCTCCATAAGAAGGGAAGGATAAGACAAACAACAAAGACCAGGTGAAGCACAATTGCAAGTGCATGCCGCATGTTAACCCCAAAAAACGTTTCTGCAAATTCTCCCCATTTCCTATCTTCACCCAGTCGCATCAATTGTCTTGCCCAAATGGACTCCATCACTACAATCAAGCCATAGACATATATCAACAATGTTTTTCATTCGCAAATTTAGTTTTTCTCAATTGTAACTATCTACAATACCCAACATACTCCTACTTGGAAAACAAGTCCTATTCATATTTTCCATTTATGAATTCATTAACAAATCAGATTTCTACAAAATTGATGTTCTAATTTCTAACATGAATGCTGAATTCATAACTAATTGATTTAATAGCCAACGCATGTATAACTAGTTCTGAGGCATTCCGAAAACTACAAGCAACCCAATTTTTTTCCCATCTAGTGTTCTCGTGTAGGTGCCCGAGCATTTATTTACTACACCCAATTACAATTAACGAAAAACATATACCAACCAAGCCTCAAGTTTTCGATTTATGAAATCATATTCATACAAATTAGATGTTCTAAGTTGTGACACCCGTGTATTCATTGATTGTATACGTAAGTGTGATAAATTTATTACTCGAGAAGAAAAAGTACATTAGAATTAGCTTAATGTATACTATGAAAATCAGATGAAATACAGAAATTAGGCCAATCATAAAATCCAGCATTTTACTAACATTTTATGGCGGCAATTGGCATGAGCTTCTCTGTTCTTTGTCTGGAGCTCCTCTGTGTTCATGCTGATATTAATTTGGGTGTATGAAGGAACGATTCGGTTGTGATAAAACAAATGTTTATTGCGATTATCGACAAGGTGGTTGCAGCCAAAAAAAGATAGAGGGGCCTCTATTACACCACCAGTAGTGCAGACTGTAACATCTTCTCAGGAATAACCACATATATACATACAAAGAGTCAAGTAGTCAAAATCAATATTCTTGGAGACCACGAAAAACAACGAGACAGTGAGAAGGGAGCATGTGGGAATGAGGAAAATGCTTTAGAGAGGTGGGCTCAAAGCAATCTAATTTTAGTATTTTAAAAGTGTTAGTGGATGGTTGATAGGTATATAAAAATAGTAATTCTATTTGTTATGTAATGGATTTGTTTGTTATGAATTAGATTTATTGACTTTTGAGTGGATTTGAATGATAAAAAAGTTTTAATTAAATGTTAATAGTGACATATTTAGGTGTTTTTTTTTGTTTTGTAATGTATATCAGTGATTTTCTGCAATGTATATGTATGTATATGTTTATATGAATACATGCATGTATGCTTATGTTTCTATGTTTGTATGCATGCATACAAACATGCAAAAAATCACAGATATATAAGGCTCCCCAAATAAACATCGAATCTAAATATAATGCAAAATTTAGTCATATCATCTCTAAAAACCTGTGTAATTGGCAGCTACAAATTCAAATGCTCTAACAAATTCAAATTTGAAACACAACAATCAAATTGAATGCATTCAATTGTCATATTCAAATTTCTAAATAAGAGGGACAACAGCCAGCGACATTCACAATTATTCTCCTCTGGTAATATCCTCTCCATACTTCATAGCATTGAATGGCATCCTTTGCACATTCCTCATATATCCAAGGGTGATGAGAAATAATGAATATAACTTGAATAAATCTTCGTATACAATTCTATTAACATTTATATGTTTTTACATATATTTATGTTTTCTATATGGAACTTTTAATATGTTGAACTTGATTAATTATGTGTTGTTGTACATGCATTATTGCAAAGGTCATATTCAATGTTTGTATGTTACTAGCCTCGGTTGTTACTACCCATGGTTGTAAATATTTTCTTGCAGGAACGGGAGAACAAGGATAGGTGGTGTGCAACAATGTTCATGGTGGGCAATTCGGTAAATGTGTTTGTCAACACACCAAATAATTAAGGATTTTTTGTTCATATGGCTCTAAGTTTCAATTAATTGTTCTTTATTGTTCACTAACTAGTATTTCTTTTTATTTATTCTCAATAACTATTGTCCATTTTTGTTTGTTCTATTATATTTGTTTGTTGTGGTAGGCATGTCAAATGGCTAGGAGGTTGTAAAGAGCATGCCAAATTGCAAGATGCCATTTCAGGTAAAGTCTTTCAAGACTTTAATTTGGTTGTGACCCTGTAAACATTGTGTTCATTTATAATGTTCATTTTTCTTATTCATTGTAAACTTACATTTACAATTTACAATTAGATTGATTTCCAAATGTAGGTGTTGAAAAATTTATAATTTCCAATAGATTAATTTATGGATATGCTGCATATAGATGTATAGATATATGTATGCATATACTTAGTCAAGTGTATACATAATATTTATAATTTCAAATAGATATATGTAAATACAGAGCATTGATTGGCATCCTTTGCATATTCCTCATATATCCAAGGGTGATGAGAAACAATGAATATAAGTTGAATAAATCTTGGTATACAATTCTATTAACATTTATATGTTTTTACATATATTTATGTTTTCCATATGAAACTTTTAATATGTTGAACTTAATTAATTATACATGCTATTGTACATGCATTATTGCAAAGGTCGTATGATGTTTGTATGTTACTAGCCTCGGTTGTTACTACCCATGGTTGTAAATATTTTCTTGCAGGCACATGAGAACAAGGAGAGGTGGTGCAACAATGTTCATAGTGGGAAATTTGGTAAATGCGTTTGTCAACACACCAAATAATTAAGGATTTTTTTTTCATATGGCTCTAAGTTTCAATTAATTGTTCTTTATTGTTCACTAACTAGTATGTCTTTTTATTTATTTCAATAACTATTGTCCAAATTCAATAAGTTGTGTTATATATATATATATATATAACTAACATTGTACACATTCATTTACAAATTCAATAAGATGCAGAAGAAAATGATTAACTAGTACCATTGTTTGCATTTTGAAAGGATAGGCAAAGGATACACACGTATATATCGATTTGTTGAATGAACAAGAGACACAAAATATAAAATGACAAATATAGGTATGCTGGCATGTTGTATGTGCAATGGAAAGTAGAAAAATAGTAACACATTTTACAGTAAACAAATGCCAGTCTGTTGTATTGGATAACCAAACGATACGTATTTAAACAAAGGTCAAACGAAAAAAGAGTTATAAATGTATACATATATGTGTGTTTGTGTATGTATATATGTATATATGTATTTATATGTATGTATCTATATGTATGTATATGTGTATATATTTGTGTATATGTTTTTAAATACATAATACACGTATATTAAATGCATATATACAAACATATATATATATGTACATGTATATATGCACAAATATATATATATATACACATGTATATACATATAAATAAACCCTAAGAAATAACCAAAAATAGACAAATATAAATACAAGTATATGCACAAATAAATGACAAATATAAACCTTAAGAAATGACCAAAAATAGAAAATGAACTCACAAATTATTGAATTTGTAAATGGGGTTTGTAAGGAAAAACCTATCACCAAAAAAGACCTTTCATTTACTTATAAAGCAAAGTAAAAAGACATTGCATAAGTATAAATGCTAAATGCACAGTTCATGAAAATAACTATAAGTAGAATGTATAAAGTACCAACCTGAAACTTGGGATATTAGAGGAATGTGCAGAGGATGCTTGTCAAATCTAACAATTGAATGCAATTTGGTTGTTGTGTTTCAAATTTGAATTTGTTTGAGCATTTGAATTTGTAGCTACCAGTTACATAGGTTTTTAAAGATGATATGATTGAATTCTGCATTATATTTGGATTTGATGTTTATTTGGGGAGCCTTACACTAGTATTTAATTGTGCAGGTACCTACAAGAAATGAAGTAAATACATGTATCTATCAGGGAGTGTGTGGAAGACTGTGCATTTCAAATCCCATAGAGTTAATAGGAGATTGTGATTATGTCATGTAAAGCACCATTAAGTGTGCATGTGTAGTTAAGATAATATGTAATGAGGGATAAACATTTGCAAGTGGGGGTATTTGTAACAATAAAAGTTTTAAATTAAATTGTAAATGAGCCTTTTTATGTGCAAGTTGACTTTTTTTATAAATACAAATGCATGTTTAGCTGTCTATTATGATTGGTCAATTACACATTGTGTTATGAGTAGTCATTGGTGTTGCATTTTTTAATTTGATAAAATAGTTTTTTTTAATGGATCAAAGTGAAAAAAAATTTGGGAGGTGGAGTGAGCATGGAGGTGGCAGTTATTCAATGGGTGGTGTTAACTGGGTCTTCTCCCCTATTGTAAGAATGGGACAAGCGATTTTTTTTTGTCTTGATTGGAATGTACTACATAAAATATAAAGAACAATGAGAAGGTCTATTTATTGTGCTTTTATGGATCAAGTAAGATTCAAATTTTGGACATTCTTTTGTTGTTGGAGTGCTCTATCAACTAGGCTTCTAGCCCTTATAGGACTAGTCTATATTTGATATGAATGTGGCTTATTTCTAACATCCTCGTTAAGCCACATTGGTGCTTAGGGCTCCTAGCTTGGTCTGGTTATGATACCAAAATAGAAATATAACAACATAAAAACATAGAGAATGGAATAGTTGATGGATTATTGATTTATTCATCACCATATCTTACATATTTATATGTACAAGATAACTCAAAAACTTCCTATAAAATTGCTACAGAGTTTGACAACTAACTGTGGCTGATCAATAGCCAATTGATGATTATAGACTACTAAATGAGAGACTAACATACAATCTACAATCCTTCTAACTAAAAGAATAACAAACGCATCTACAATCCTTTATTGGCACATGTTCACACACACACACATTGTGGGCATAATTTAGTTATGAGTTAATCTCTAACAATCCCCTTTAATGAATAACTAAATTTTGATGGACTTCAAGCATATCTCTATATGATATAAATTTTATTTGTCCAATGGCTTAGTGAATGCATCAACCATGTTTTCATTTGTGTTACAATAATGTAACTCTATCTCTTGTGATTGGATATTTTCTCTTACAAAATGATGTTGAGTTTGAATGTGTTTTGATCTTGCATGATAAACTAAATTGTTAGCCAATTCGATTGAACTTTGATTGTCACAATTCATTGGAGTTTTTCCTTCTTGCTTCTATCCCATATCTTCAAGTGCACACCTTAGCCAAACAACTTCACAGGTAGTGCTACATAATTCTTTGTACTCAACTTCAATAGATGACAAGGAAACAATGGGTTGCTTCTTACTACTCCAAGAAATAAAGTTTGGTCCTATGTTGAATGCATAACCAATTGTTGATTTATGATCGTTTGAATCACCTACCCAATCATAATATAAATAACTTGTCAATTCAAAATTCAAATGCTTAGTATATTCAAAACCAAAATGTATGGTACCCTATAGGTATCAAATGACTCTCTTTGCTACTTACCAATGAGTCCCAAGTGGTTTAGCCATGAATTGGCTAAGTATGTTTATTGAAAATGCAATATCAAGTCTTGTTGTGGTTAAGTAATTCAAACTTCCCACCATCTATCTATACAAAGTCCCATTTACTTTTGTAGTACCATTATCAATATAAAATTTATTTTATTCTAATGGAGTAGATATTGCTTTACAATCTTGCATATTAAAACTTTTGATCAATTTCTTTACATGCTTTAACTAATCGAATTCTCCCATCTTGTCTCCATACTTCAATTCTTAAATGATAATACATTTTTCCAAGATCCTTCATTTCAAATGTTTATGATAAATCTCTTTTGATTTCATTAATAAACTCTATAACACTTCTTGATATGATTTTGTCATCAACATATAATGAAATCCAAACAACATTATTATGTTCATATTTCTTTATACAAAAATTGGATCATTTTTACTCTTTATAAACCCTTGTTGAAAGAAAAATTTATCAATTTTCTCATACGACATGTGACCTTGGTGCACGTTTGAGACCATACAATGCTTTCTTTAACCAACCTACCAAATATTATTTTCCCTTCTTCACAAAGCCTTTAGATTGGACAAGATATATTTCTTCTTTTTAAATCACCATTTAAAAATGTTGACTTAACATCTATTTGATGTAGATCCTAGAATTAAACTTAGTAGCAAGTTGATTCACAAGTCTAATAGTGTTCATTTTAGCAATAGGTGCAAATATATCTTCATAATCCATTCCTTCTTTTTGTGAATAACCTTTTACAACCAATCTAGCTTTGAATTTATCAATAATTTCATCAAATTTAAACTTAGTTTTGAACAACCATTTAGAGCCTATAGGAATTTATTGCAAGTAATTTAATTATTTCCCAAGTGTCGTTATCCATAATTGAATCATAGTATTCTTGCATAGCATTCATGCATTCTTTATGATACTTAGCTTCTTAATAATTATGAGATTCATTTATACTCATTATTTGAGCCATTAGAGCATAGTCATTTACTTGGTTGGTATCTTAATTTTCCTTGTTGATCTTCTTAATGTTCCACTATTGGATGGAGTAACTTCAAGCCCACTTTGATCATGATTTTGGTGATTTGCAATATTAATATTCACATTTTCTTCTTCAAGTAGTTTCTATGAAGTGGAGCTTTCTTCATTTTCTTCCTTTTGAATATCATCTACATATTCATGAAATATAACATCTCTACTAGCAAACACTTTGAGTAGTAGGATATACATTTTGTAGGCCTTATGATTAGCACAATTACCAATGGATATACATTTGATTAACTTACTATCAAGTTTCCTCCTATTTTCTTTTGGAATATGACAAAATGCCTTACTTCCAAAAATTCTCAAATGACTTACAATAGGTTTAATACTAATGAAAGCTTCATACAAAATTTTATTTTTAGATACTCGGTAGGTCTTCTATTCAAAAACATATAAACAATTGTATTAATTGCTTCAACCCACAAATTATTAGGGATTTTCTTTTCTTTGAGTATACTCCTAGCACACTCAACTATTATTCTATTTTTCCTCTCAGCCACACTATTCTGTTATGGACTATGAAGAAGTATGTATTATTTGATAATGTCATTTTATTTACAATAATTAGCAAAAAAAATTGAAGTATATTACCCCTTGATCTGATCGAAGAATGTTAATATTGTGAGATAATTATTTTCACTATAGTTCTAAATTCTTTGAAACATTCAAAAAATTCACTCTTATTTCTTAAGAAATGGACCCAATTATATCTAGTACTATCATCAAAAATAGAAAAAAGTAATAGGATCCCCCAAGTAACTTTGTTTGCATGGGATCAGACATGAACACATCTATATGTACTAATTCAAGAATATTTATTTTCCTCATCTTATTGATATGCTTGAACTCAATGATATTAGTGCCTGATCTAATTAGGGCTGCATTCCCAATCAATCTAAATCATTGAAAACACCTCATGGAGCAGCAAGGTCCAAGCCTCGTAGGGTTCTCACCCTCTCTAATGCCCTCTTCCAGGGGATTTGGACCAAGTTCATCATTAAGGGTGCTTATGTAGACTACAATTCAATAGGAAAAGTTGTCAATTTTCATGTTGTGTTATTCCCTATTTGCTCACTGCTACTAAGGGAATCTCGGTAAGTTTTGTTATTTGGGGATGTACTAATAACAATCACATGGAGGCCAAAGGTTGTGCCAAATTTTTCTGACATGCAACCAAGATTGACAAGCCCTACAATGCCCAAAAAAATTCTTTTTTGTCTTAGAGACATTAGATTTCCACAATCCATAATAATAAGAGAGTTTTTTTTGGATTTACTTGTGTGCAATTTATTTGCATCAATGTTTCAAATCACACTTTGTGATCCATCATCAAGATGAAAAAGAGTTGTAGGAGCAAATTGAGTGATTGCAGACCAAGATGGGATAAAAAGGGGGGGGGGAAAGAAAGTTGCACAAGATTCAAGAAGGGAAATGGAAATGAGAAAAAAGGTTAGGATATGAGATTAATAATAAAAATTAAGATTAAAAATGAAAAATAAAGAGAAAAAAATGATAAGAACAAAGATATAATATAATATTCTTAAATCTATAAAATATAAAAAATACATCTTTAGAAGTATATATAAAGATATAAACCTTATTAATAGAGAAATATATATTCCTTTAGCTTTATATATATATAAATATCTTATAAGAAAACTTTAATAAAGTAATACTATTTCTTTATTTTTGCATATAAAGACATAAAACTTATTAATAAAGAAATATATATTTCTCTGTTTATATATAAATATAAATTATATAATTCAAAAATATCATTATACATAAACCTTTATAAAGATTTACATTATAAATTATTAAGAAATTGTCTCTATATATATATAAATAATGTATACAAAGATATTAGTAAAAATATATCTAAATATATCTTATACAAGAATTTAAATCTCTTTATAAATCTAAATATATTTATAAGAAGTATAATTATATTATATAAGATGTTTATTTAAGATAGGCCAATGATTTTATAAATAATTAAATGCATATGTATCATATGAGGAATTAAGATATAATATATTTGTATATAAATAACATATAAGAAAATGTGTGTGTATATATATATATATATAATTTAATATTTTTTATGTAAAGAGATATACAACTTTATGTAAAAGGATAAATTTGTGTAAATCATGCACAAAGATTTATATCTCTATTTATAAATCTTTATAAAATTAATTAGTCGATAAGTTACTTATAGTGTAAGGTTTGAGCTTGAAACAAGTCTATGCCTGCAATAACTATCGAGTCATTGGAAAATAAGTTTCAGCTACTATTTAATGGTAAATCAATGGTAAAAGCTTCCAAAATATCGGATGAAAGCCTCCAAAATCTCACTTATCATGTAAAAGCTAGATAAATATTTATTTTTCAATTGAGTGGTAACATTATATTTCTATTTGGGTTTTTTTTTACCAATTTGATGTCAACTTTTCTTTTTTAGTTGCATCTCTTTGTTTTAAATATGCACACAATTATTTCAAAATTCAGATAATATCTAATTTCTTAAGGAAAATATCTAGATCTCTCTAAGTTTATTTCATTCCATTATTTAACACTTATTATTAATTGTTTAACACTTATTATTATTGATTATTTAAGATATACTCTCTAATATTTTAGCATATTTATAGTTTTCTATCTGTGTAATCAGGGCTTAAACCTTATGGTCATATGACCGTATTTAGTCATTTTAGTTGTAAAATACAATTAAAATTTTAGGAAGACCGTATCACTTGAAAGGAAAATTTTTAGTTAAACTGTCAAAATTTCTATGTAATTATTCCTATATATGTTTTTTCAATCTACATATTATTTTCTTAAAATAGATAACCTTTAATATTTGAAAGGCAACTTCAAATAAATGAGCATCACAAAAAATTGCTTGACAGGCAAGGTCGATCCTCAAATTTAAGCCCTTGGCGTAATCCTCGAACCTCCTTTAGGTACAAGTGCTAGTTATAATTTTAAGAAATAGGATTGTATTATTTAAGCTATATTTTTAAGATGCAAGGATCTAAACATAATTATAAAAATATATATAAAATAAAAATATATTTTTAGCCGATAGGCTACATATAGTGTGAGATTTGAGTGTGAAAAAAGTTAGGCCTACAAACCATTGTTGAGTCATCGGAAAACAAGTTTTAGCTATCGTTTAATGATTAAAATCAGTTGCCATCTAATGGTAAAAGCCTCCAAAATCTCACTTATCACGTAAAATCTAGATAAATATTGATTTTCCAACTAGATGGGAACATTCTATTTCCATTCGCAATGTTTTCTTGTCAATTTGATGCAACTTTCTTTTTTCATTTACATTGCTTTATGTTTTAAATATGTATGCAAATATTTGAAAATTAGATAATACTTAATTTCTTTAAGGAAAAATCTAGATTTGTCTAAGTTTATTTCATTCCATTATTTATCACTTATTACTAATTATTTAATCCAGCCACATACAACTAGAATTTGCAACACATGGCATCCACACACACCCATGCACAAACATGTACTCTCTAACATATTAACATACATATAATTTTCTATAGGCATAATCCTTGAACCTCCTTTAGGTGTCAGTGTTAGTTATACCTTTTGTTAAATGATTAACAAATATATTTTTAGTTGATAGACTACATATAGTGTGATATTTGAGTCTGAAACAAGTCTCACACCTGCAAACCACTATTGAGTCATCAAAAAAAAAAAATCAGCTGGCATTTAATGGTAAATCAACTACCCTTTAATGGTAAAAGCCTCCCAAATATCAAGTGAAAGCCTCCAAAATATCTATTAACACATAAAAGTCATATAAATATTCATTTGCCAACTGATGGAAACATTTTATTTCCATTTGGAGTGTTTTTACCAATTTGATGGCAACTTTCTTTTTTCATTTTCATTGCTCTATGTTTTAAATACAAATATTTTGAAATTAGATAATACCTAATTTCTTTAAGGAAAAAATCTAGATTTGTCTAAGTTTATTTCATTCTATTATTTAGCACTTAGTATTAATTGTTTAATCCAGCCACATGTAATGGAATTTGCAACACATGACATCCATACACACACATGCACAAACACATACTCTCTAACATATTAGCATACATATAATTTTCTATCGGTGTAGTCCTTGCACCTCTTTCAAGTACAAGTGCTAGTGAAACATATGAAAACAAATGAAGAAAATTTTATAGTTAGAAAAATAAAAATGTCTTGATTAGATATCTTTATATATCTTTGTGTAAGAAATAAATATATATAAGATATCTTTATTTCCTAGATTGTGAAGGAATTTTAAAGAGACATAACATTATATTCTTATATTATAAAAACATAAAATATAAGATATGTTATTTTAAAACAACCTAATTAGATGTAATATGACTTTGGATATTGTTATATATGTAATATTTCAAAAACAATAACAATATTCAAAGTCAATATTACATCTAATTGGGTTGTTTAAAATAATATATCTTATATTTTATTTTTTTATAATATAAAAATATAACATTGTTATGTCTCTTCAAAATTCCTTCACAATCTAGGAAATAAAGATATCTTATATATAGCCCGTTAAGGGGCCTAGCAGGGTTAAACCAGTTGCAAATGTGTCTCAAGTGGTGAAATGGGAAAAACCATTGGAAGGGTGGTGGAAAATTAACTTCGACGGGGCATCAAAAGGAAACCCAGGTCCATCAGGGGTAGGGTTCATCATTAGAGATTGGAAAGGAGATGTTTTAGCATTGAGAGCAAAGAAGTTGGAGGAAGGGACAAATAATGTAGGAGAAGCTTTAGCAACTTTAACAACGATTAAACTTGGTAAGAGTTTGGGAGCATCAAAAATTCATTTAGAGGGGGACTCATTAATAATTGTTCAAGTCATTATGAAGGGAACGATAAATGCATGACACCTTCAAAATGTAATCAAGAAAATAAGAGAAGAATTATCTTCATGTGAAAACTTTGCAGTAAGCCACATTAAAAGATTAGGGAATGCTAAAGCTGGTGTACTATCTAAATGGGCCTTAACTTTTAGGGAAGTTGGTGAATTAAAATTAGAGGATCTAAGGAATGTGAATTTGGCAGAATGAATAAAGGAATGAAGAGTACATTGCATTTAATAGATAATATAGGGGATCATTTTGAAGTAGATTTGAAAAGATGGGCGAAGTGCTGGGAAGGTTGGCGGTGGTAACAAGGATGAGCGACATTAAATTAGGAGTGAAGGAATCAAGAAGTCATTATTTTCATCCCTCGGTCTCGATGATTTCAATTGTGTTAGGTGTGGGTGAGAGAAATCTGAGAAGGAGAAATTATGGTGAAGGCAGTGTAGAAACAAGGTACGAAGGGAGAAAAAATTCACCTTTCTCTCTCAACTCATTCCATTTTATGGGAATACGTCAGACAAGAGGTTAATGGGATTGTTTCTCATTGACGATGAAAGGATGGTGCAATGCATAAAGATGATTATGGGCAGAGACTTTGGGATTTTGAGGCATCGTTACAGGACAAACATGGATGTGTACTCCCTGATGGCTGCATGGGGTTTTGATCTCAGAGAATCGGTAGAAACGGTTAAAGAAGTGTTGGAAATGCTAGTGCACCCAGATTTCTTGGTGGGGTTGGATTCAATTTTAGAATGGGCTATCTCAGGTGTGGGGTTAGAAATTAATGAACCATTAGAGATTGAATATTTTGAAGATTTATTGGGTTGTATTCCTTTCATTCATGGCCAGAGGGGAAGTTCAAAGCACGGTGCAGGGAAGAAGCACGACTTGGTTGGAAGGCTTTAAAATTGTTTGCAGAGTTCATGAAGGTTGAAGCCATAATTGAAGAGGCGAAGGCTAAAGCAGAGAGCATGGAAAAAGTAGAGGAAAACTAGTGGAATCGAAAGGTGAAAGCAAAGAGCAAGGTCAAGGAGGAACCGAGTAGCGAAAAGTGAAGAAAGAGAATTTCTCTATTTTGTGTTTGAAGTTTACTTTTATTTCTTAAACTAGAATTAGAAGGTGGCTAGACTATACAGGGAATGAAATGGGTGTTTTATGTACATGGTTTAAAAACTGTTTAAGGTTCATGGTGTTTTTTGAAGGTTATCCCATATTTTGTAAATGTTGGGAGTATAGGGGTAGAGGAAGTTTTTATTTCTACATGCTAATGTGCCTCAGGGCTAAACATTCTAGTTTTTGATGGTTTTTGGTTTGAAGATGAAAATATGAACTTATGTAATTTCTTTTTTTTAGAAATACAATCATACTCCTATTACTGACAAAAAAAAAAAGATATCTTATATATCTCTATATCTTACACATAAAGATATATAAAGATATTTAATCAAGACATTTTTATTTTTCTAAGTATAAAATTTTCTCATTTTGTTTTCATATTTTTCAAAATATATTTATTCATCACCTAACAAAAGGTATAAAAATATCTTTTTTCTTTTATATCTTCTTATAATTATATTTAGATCCTTGCATCTTAAAAAGATATCTTAAATAATACAATTTTGTTTCTTAAAATTATAATTAGTTTTATAAATATTTATAAATAGAGATAATAAATCTTTGTGCATGATTTACACAAAGTCATCTTTATTTATTTATCCTTTTACATAAAGTTTTAGATCTCTTTACATATAGATTTTAAATTTTTATATATATATATAAATATATATTCTTAAATGTTATTCATATACAAATATATTATATCTTAATTCCTCATATGATACACATGCATTTAATTATTTTTAAAATCATTCATTGTATCTTAAATAAACATCTTATATAATGAAACTAGCAATCACACCTTGGTGTGCAATGGGTACACCAAAGAAGTGTGGAAGGTCAATTAGGGAATTTTGGTCTATTTTTTACATACATTTGTGTAGTATACATGAGGTCAGTTGGTAGGACATTTATAAAATGATGTTGTTTGGGTAACAAAGGTCTCAATGGAGAAGTGATAGCTTCAAATCAACTATGTATATACTTACAAGTCTAGTGCTCCTCCATTCTCACTGTGGATGTGTAGGTAGCTTTGACTTTGGAACCTAGAGATGAAGGTAAAATAATAGGGATATTTAAAAGGTATGTATAATGTTGTTAAGCAGTTGATGTTGTATATTATGAGGAATAATTAGGATGATGTGACTGATCTTATTTTGATGTCTATGTAGTTGATTGTTTATGAGTTGATTCGATTACTAGGTGTTCTAACTGATGTGTTTAGGTGAAGGGGATAGTATCACATTACTCACTTGTGAGTACCTTGTGACGTTGTGATCCTCCTTTCACAGTGTGTTTGTTTATATGGTTATATATTGATGTAGGGGCATCCGGAAGCACTCAAAAAATTGAGGCAATTGAGAGTGAAGTTGCAGGGTATTGAATTATTCCCTTTGATTGCTAGAGGCTAAGGAGCTGAAATTGGTGACTAGACACTGTTAGCATTTATCTCTTGAGGTTGTATATGTTGAGGATATTGAGAAAATTATGATAAAATGAGTTGCAGGTTGTCAGTGATGCAATGAAGTTCCATATGTTGGCTAGATCCATACATTGATGATTAGAGGTTGTGGATTAAAGGGTTTGTTGACGAGTTCATCTAGTGTTTCCACGTTAAGTTTCAAAAATTCGCATGAAGATCTGATCGAGTTGTGAGTTTTTGTGTTCCGACGGTTGTTTAGTTGTTCTAGTTGGTGCTCCTAATAGAGGATGATGTGATTCTAGTAGCTTGAGTTGTTCCAGACATTTATGTGGTGATTCATGAGGCTCATGGATGTTTTCATATCGTGTGTTGTTGGTCTACATTGATCTTTGTGTTCTTGATTGGTGAATTTCTTTTGTGATTTCATATTTTCCATGTTCTTGGCCGACATGGTGTTGTAGCATGCTGTGGATCTTCAAGGAGTAATCTTTGAAGGTGTTTCATATCCGTGGATGTTGTTTTGGGTCCTTGCTTTGTTGTGGTCGACATTGGTTGGTTCGCATTGTAAATTGTTCATTGTTTGGGGCCGACCTATTTGGGTCTGCACATTATCTTAGTAGTTGTTGTAATTGGGCTGACTTGTTAAGGGTTAAATGATTTGCGGATGATATAAATAGAAGAGAGGATTTGTTACAGGACAAAGAAGGGGGAAAAATCAAGAAGGTGCTCGATAGTGTGAAGTATGAAGCGCAAGGATGAAGTAATTTGATCCAGAAGAACCTTAGAGCAGAGGGAGTGTGGAGCAGGAAAAGGAGTCGATGGAAGATTATTGTGAAGATTGTTATTATTTGAGTTATTTGTAATCTCTGGTTGTGGTCTAGAATCTGTTAAGCTTGAGAGGCATATGTAATGTGTTTTGAGATTTAATATAATGAGGAATGAGCTTTGAAGGTTGAGTTTTTCCTTGTTAGGGTTTTTCTAGGATATATCTTGTGTTCGGTGTTCATGAATGTCTTTTATCTTTCTATGGATTATATGTTAAATTTCGTTGCATAGCTATATGATCATGGAGTTAGTAATTTAGGCTGCAAGGTTGGACACTCCTTAATTGGATCCTCCTACCTTGACTGCATCAAATGGTATCAAAGTTAGTTGCGATTTTGTTAGCAGGTTGTGAATTTGTCAGGAAGGAAGACAATGTTGAAAGAAGTGTGAAACCCTAAGTGTCATTATAGAAGAAAGATCAAATCAAGAAAGATTTAGGCAAGCATTCAGATTTAGTTGTTTATGATTTGTTTCAATGGGGAAGATTGGGAAGAGGATGAAGAAGGAAAATGAAACCCTAATATGCAAAAGGGATACTTTGGAGAAGGAATTGTGCGAAATCAAGAAGTGTAATGCAAAATTGGTGGAGAAGATGAAAGAACTAGGAGGAGACAAGTATGATGCTCTTGAAGAAGAACTAAAAGATGTCAGAAGGAGAAATGAAGAACCAAAAGAAAAGTTGGATATGTTTGATGATCTGGAAAATAAATTTGCAAAAGGATTCAAGTTGTTTGTAAGGATGGAAAAGAGGAACAGAGATTTGGAGGAAAGTTTGAAAGAGTTGACAAAAGAGAATAGTTTGCAAAAGAAGGAAATATCCGGTTTGAAGGAACATGTTGATTAGTTGAAGCAGTCACTTATTGCATGCCAAAAGGAGAATGAGAATCTGAGATCTAAGCCTAAATTTTGTGATGTTTCTTGTGATACTAATGATTTGTGTGATGTTTCAGAAGTTTCTTTAGAAGGTGAAGTTGAAGATAACAATGTAACGAAGCCTACTATTGTTGGTGATGGTATTGGTTTCAAAATCACGCAGAGAATGGGATATGAAGGAAAAGGATTGGGAAAGTAGTAGCAAGGAATTATAGAACCTATTGAACTAATTTAATGAGATCTAAAAGTGAAGGCCTTGGATATGACAGAGGTAAGAATGTTATTGCAAGTTTCAATAATAGAAGAAAATGATTTATTGTTCACATTGTAATAGGAATGGACATGAAATGAAATTGTGTTGGGATCTACATCCTTGTAAGTTATGTGGATTAAGGAATCATTCTGAAAAGATGTGTTGGGATAAAATGGGAAGGAGAAATCCTATGATAGATTGTAAGTAGATGAATTATGGATGGATTGTGGGAGAAAAATGGAAGCATGTTACTTGTATGATTAGAAGATTGTACAGATGGAATAACTCATATGTCAGAAAAAAAAGAACTTATGCAGAATAGAACAAGGATAGTTATACTTATCACAATGAAGGGTACTAGAGGAGTGAAAGAGGAGTTGCTAGAAGAGGAACCTATTTTCAAGTTTGGAGGAAGAAAGAATCAAGCACTAAAGGTCATTAAGAACCTAATACCAGATAAGCTAATGAAAGAGAAGCAATAAAGGATGTAGAGATAGTTTGTGCAGATGAAGAAGAGCCTAGATTAGTTTATGTAGAGGAAGGGGAACCTTTGGAGGTATCAGATTTCATAGTGGAACTAGAAGAAGGTGAAGCATTGATCTTGAGGAGAAATCTTAAGTACCGAAGTGAAGTAAATGTGAAGGAAGGAACATAAAAGGATAATGATCTTAAGGAAACTTGTGGAGAAGGCTTGCTTAGACTGTTGACTAGTGAGGCAGTGCAAGGCTTGCAAGTAGATCGCCAAACCTTGACCATGAAAAGATGAAGAACATGAGGCAACTTGCAGGGTGGGGTTGCTCAGACCACCGACTAGTGAGACAGTGCAAGGCCTGCAAGTAGATTGTCGACCCAATTAGAGGAACTTGAGGCAGTTTTATAGGGTGGACTTGAACAGAACATTGACCTTGAGGTAGTTGCAAGTACCTATGGATAGATTTCCAAACCAATGCAAAAGACAACATTGGAGTTAACGCAATATAGACCAAAGTGAAGAGGCTCACTTTTCAAATAATCCAGAGAGTCTGATGCAGGGGCATTTGGAAGCATTCAAAAAATTGAGGCAGTTGAGAGTGAAGTTGCAGGGTACCACATTATTCCATTTGATTGCTAGAGGTTGAGGAGAAAAAATTGGTGACTAGACACTGTTAACATTTATGTCTTGAGGTTGTATATGTTGAGGATATTGAGAAAATTGTGATAAAATGAGTTGCAGGTTGTCAGTGATGCAATGAAGTTCCATATGTTGGCTAGATCTGTACATGTTGATCATTAGAGGTTGTGCATTAAAGGGTTTGTTGATGAGTTCATCTAGTGTTTCCACAATAAGTTTCAGAGATCCGCATGAAGATCTAATCGAGTTGTGAGTTTCTGTGTTCCGATGATTATTCAGTTGTTCTAGTTGGTGTTCTTGACAGAGCATGATGCGATTCTAGTAGCTTGAGTTGTTTCAGACATTTCTGTGGTGATTCGTGAGGCTCATGGATGTTTTCAGATCATGTGTTGTTGGTCCACATTGATCTTTACTTTAACAATTGGTGAATTTCTTTTGTGAGTTCGTATTTTCCATTTTCGTGGTTGACAGGGTCTTGTAGCATGTTTTGGATCTTTGAGGAGCTTTGAAGGTGTTTTGTGTTCGTGGATGTTGTTATGGGTCCTTTCTTTGTTTTGACTAACATTGGTTGGTTCACATTATAAATTTTTCATTGTTTGGGGTTGACCTATTTGGGTCTACACGTGATCTTACTAGTTGTAATTGGGCTAACTTGTTAAGGGTTAAATGATGTGCAGATGATATAAATAGAAGGGAGAGGATTTGTTATAGGACGAAGAAGGGGGGCAGATCAAGAAGGTGCTCGATAGTGCAAGTATGAAGCACAAGGATGAAGTAATCTGATCTGGAAGAACCTCAAAGCAAAGGGAGTGTGGAGCAGGAAAAGGAGTCGATAGAAAATTGTTGTGAAAATTGTTATTATTTGAGTTATTTGTAATCCCTGGGCTATGGCCTAGAATCTGTTAAGCCTGAGAGGCATATGTAATGTGTTTTGAGATTTAATATAATGAGGAATGAGCTTTGAAGGCTGGGTTTTTCCCTGTTAGGGTTTTCCCAGGATATATCTTGTGTCCAATGTTCATGAATGTCTTTTATCTTTCTATGGATTATCTATTAAATTTTGTTGCATATTTGTATTATCATGGAGTTAATAATTTAGGCTGCAAGGCTGGATAGTCCTTATTTGGATCCTCCTACCTTGACTACATCATGTATATGGACGACTGTGTTGTGTGTTGCAGGTTGCAAGTACTAGGCATCGAATCCACCTGAATTGAAAGGTTTGAGTATGCCTTAAACCCAATGGAACAGTGGATTGGAGATAGCACTTGGTCCTCTACCCTAGCCATCATCCTCAAAGAGGATGAGTATCTGGTCTGATACCTTGTCAGTATCATTCATTGGTCATTCAGTGTGTTAGGGTTTTGCATTTTGATCCTAGGTGTTGATTAGATAATTATTGGCTTTTGGTTTTAATTGATTTAATTGTTGATAAAGGTCTTTGGTTAAATGGTGCATTAAAATTAATTGTTAAATGAAAGAGAAGGTATATTTTGAAAATTATACGTGTAAATATATATATATATATATGAATAAATAATTTTAATTGATAATAAAATAACCTTATGTAATATAAAAAAATTAATAATGATGCTATAAGGTAAATAAATTAAGGTTGGGCAATGTAATTAATTATAATATGTAAGAATTATCAAGAAAGAATTTTACCGTTATGTGAAATTGGAAACCAAATCATAATTACTCAAATTATAATTTAACGAGTTGTTTTGAATCGGTAAATTAATAAATTAAAGTTAACCTTAGTTAAATTTAAGAGTTGGTTGATTTTTTCCCATACAAGCATCATTTTTCCTCTTTTCCTAAAAATGTGATTGGATTTGGGGGATTATTCATTTAGTATCTTTGGGGAGAGAATGGATTGAGGGGTTTTGGGAAAAAAATCTCTGTAAAAAAAATAGGAAAAAAGAAAAATCTCATTCTATTGATGATTTTTGCTGGGAAGTGGGGCTTTTGATTTTCTGGATAGAGGAATCAAAAGTTGATATTGCAGTAAAGTTGGGACTTCGGCATCAATACCGTCCCGACAGGCATTGGATCCAGGTTGGATCTTGACATCTCATTTACATTTGCTCGCCTGTGTGCGTAATCCAATCATTTGGTTCTTCCCTTTTTCTTTTGAAAATGGATGTAATTTTTTCATCCTATCTGTGAGTGTAACTTTTATTTATTCCTATATTAAAACAAATAATAAATGTGTCGGCATAACCTGCAAGTATTTCATTCCATCGCATCATGTTACCTTGTCGATTTCATTCTTGAACTTCCAATAGATCCTTTTTGTGTGGATCGTGCATCCAATGTATTCCACGAGATGACATCTCCTTGAGGCACTCTGTCCATGGGTAGCGTGCCTTCTACCCTCTCTCACTCGTGCACAATCCTCTACCGTAAGCATTGGCATACATCAGCCTTTTGCATTTGCTTGAAAGGGTCGACAAATCCAATTTGTGCATATCTTGGAACCATTGCATTCCACGTTGGTATCTCTTTCAGACATTCTGTAATGAGCGGGGCACCTTCTCTATGGGTTATCCTCTCTCTCTCTCTTGTGCAACCATCCACTGTGGAATTTGGCTTTACACCTAGCTGATTCCATTTGCTTGAAAGTTTCTTAAGCCTTTTTAATGAATCTGATTCACATCCCTCCTATCGTCTTACAGTCTGTGAAATGATTCACCTTGAGGTCTTATGTTGGTGGTTGGCATGCCTCCTGCAGGCTACACCATTGTTGCTCCAACGTAGTAAATTTGCAGTGCATAGTTTAGGGTTCAACTCTTGTGTTTGGAAATTGATATTTGACATTATAATATGTTTAGATAATGTTTTTTGTGGTTTTTTCCATCATCGTTGGGAAATTAAAATACTATGATTTCCCTTGTTGCTAAGTTTAGATAGGAATTACCTTTGACTAATTTTTGTATATGATACAATTTTCATTGTTTTGATAAGACACAATTTCATTAAAAAAAAATATTTTAGATGATTGGCTTTCAATTAATTATAAATATATATATGTGGGTATATATATATATATATATATATATATATATATATATATATATATATATATATATATATATATATATATATATATATATAAAGAGTATAAGTTGAATATATATCTATTATATTATTTTTCGATATAATATATCATAGATGGAATTCTGTTAGCAATATATTTTTAATGAATAAATAGAATGTCATTTGATAAAAGATTTAATTGAATCGTTATTACTTAAGTGAATATTTAAATTACTAGGTAAATGAATTGTATGTTTATTGATTTATTTCATATTTAATTAACTAAGAGGTTAGGGAAAAGGTTAATATTATGTAAGGATAAAATATTTAGAATAGTTTAATTATTTTTTATTAATCGGTAAATGATTATTCTCTATTAGTTTATTTGGAGATGAATATGTGTCGTTGTAAGCTATATTCGAGTTTCCATTATGATTTATTAGTATATTTATGGTTAAGTAAACTGTTATAATTTAAATAAGACAAAAATAAAATTTGAGGTTGAATAAAAGTAAAAGTATAAATTAGTGAAAGAATATGATAAATCACCTCAATAGTGAAGGGATAAGAAATGTTATGCAATAAAGGGTTTTAATTGGTCTTTAATTGTCTAGGTAATTAAGGTGAATTGATTATTTTATATATACATAATTGAGCGATTTGTAGATTGTTCAATAACAATGTAGATGTGTAATCAAATCTTTAAATCAATAAATTTCTATATTTTATAGTGTTACATTACGAATGTCATTCATATTTGTGATTAAAGTAAATTCACTTGCCTTGCATGGATAGAAGTGGGAAAATTGGAATACATGTTTAGTTAAATAGTGTAATGGGGAAAGTAAATATTAAGTGAGGGTAGAAGATTGTGATTAGGTTATTTGATTTATTTTATTCAAATTAAATATTAATCATTGAGTTTACTCTTTGTAGTTATTCAGTAAATGAATAATGAATTTTAATACATAACTTCGTATTTCCATATACATGTATTTATATAGACTTGATTTCATTTAGAAGTGAAAGACTTAGTACAAATCAAAATATAGAGGGGTCAATTAGTGTAGTCTAATAATATAGGTATATTTAAATAGTTTATAATAATCATTAATGGAGGAGCCTAAATGGACCTAGATATATTTAGTTGATGAATGTATAAAGATTGATAAAGATTTGAATCTAGTATATTCTTGTGTTAGGAACACTAAGTGAGAGAGTCTAGTGATCACTTTATAAATAATATAGTTTGTTGGTCTTATTGAGTCTATTGATGTAACTTTTCTTGCATCCAAACAATGTCATGATGGTAGTAAGTATAATTTGGTTGCATATGATGTCTTATATTTGAACCTTTGTGGCTTATTCAACTTCATTATTTTTATAATTATAGGTTGATATTAAGTTAAGAAAATGAGTTGGTTTAGTGATCAATCACAATATAATAAATTAGAGTTTTAATTTAGATATGGTGTACTCACATAATAGATGTATGCCTTACTGGGTGACATGTTCTCATTGATTACCTTCATGCAACTTTGAGTAGGGTGTTGTGCAAATACACTTGAATTCTATATTGAGTAAAAGCATAATCAAAACCATTGGCTTTAGTTTAGAGGTGAGTATTGGGATGAGTACTGGGTGTATTTGATCATGTTAAACTGTTTAAACCATTAGGGTGAGAGTTGTAGTGCACTTGTCTAGTTTCTCATTGTTGTCATTTATTTTTATTTCATTACACAATTCATAATTGGGTGTGAGAAGTTTAACTTGATTGTCTTTTTTATTAATTTCTCCTAGTAATTAGTTACTTTGTTACTAACTATTGAGTTAATTTAGAGAGATGATTGTCCTGTTAAGGATTTAGTTACCCTTAAATATATTTTTTGATTAGATAAGCATGGAAGGGCCCTAATCCTATAGTTATAGTAACGAACCAAAAAGTAGCAAAGAGAGGTGGGAAACGACACCACCAACCATCCAAAAAACATCAATTTTAGCACGTGGGCCAATATTTAAAGTAACCATAGTCCAACCATTATTGATCAAAAGCATTAAGTTTTTACCAACATACTTTGATCTACAAAGGTCATTAATTAAATTGATAGTATCCCAGGTGTTATTCCACCATAACCTATAGAAATTAACAACACAGTTCCAAATATTATAAAAAGACAAAAAAATCATCAAAAAATAACAAAGCAGCAACAACAACCATTAACTGGCTTTCTTTAACAAATCCCCATACTCTCCCATGAGATTAATGTATTCGTGCCAGTTAGGGCCCTCTGTCTCATCCAACATCTTCAGGGTATCAGGTTTCCCTTGTTTCTTTAATTTCTTGGAAATCTTCTTTTCACCAGAAGCTGCTCCAAGCATCGCTCTTCTCATCAACCTATTAGTTACTTTCATGAGAGTAACTAATTCCTTCTCCATGTCTTTGAACTGTACCTACAAAAAGGTTAGTTTTATTTCTAAGAACTCATTACTAAGATCCTCAACTTTGTTCTCCAATCTTGAGAACCCAACATCCTACACATTCCTGATCTCAATCTTATCCTCAGAAGGCTCCACTTGCTCCTCCTCTAAACCATCCTCCCCCATCTCATAGGCAATGTCCTCAAAATCCAGGTCATTAAAGTCTTCTTCTTCCTGGGCTTCAAAATCTTCATACCCTAGGTCCTCCTCCTCATTCACTGACGTTATCTATTTTCATTTTTTCTCCTTGGAAGCTACCTTAGCTAGACGAGCTGACCTTCTTCCCCCACTACCTCCACTCCCTTGCCCCTGTAAATTTTCCTTAGCCTCCATTTGGTTCCCTTCCTCGGTGATATTTATTACATTTATAGGATTAATATCTCTTCTGGTTTTCTTAGCTTTTGGGGGTTCCAACAGCAAAGGGGAGTGTTTCCTCTTTTAGGCATTGCTCTAGTGAGCTCTAATTCAAAGCTTATTATTTCCTCACTCTTCTAAGACAAAGGTGTAGAGGAATTTGACACATTAGCCACAGGGGATTTAAATTGTGTAAGGATTAATACACACCTAGCAACAATTGCAAGAGGGTGGCAGGGAATTTTTTCATCAACTGAGAGTTCATTAGCATTAGGGTTTTCCTCCTCTAGTTGTTCCACATTTTCTTCTTCAAACTAGTCAGGGTTCACATTTCTAGCATTTAAAGGATTTCCATGAGGATTTAGGGCTAGGTCATATTTGTACAAGGTTAGCATAATACTTTGGTGGAGGGGAGGGCTATCGCCTTTTTCAATGTTAAGTTGCAAGGAGGAAAACAAGTAGAATGGTAGATTATTATGCTCCCCATGCCTAATATGGTTTAATAGAGGGAAGTGGTACGCGTGTACTGACATGTACCTACCCTCAAGGGTAAAATAACACATTACAAACAAGCTTACTAAAGCAAACAAAGGAGGGAGTTCAAGTTTGGCATACCCATTTTAGAATCTCTTAAGATTTTCACCTTCATGAAGGAATTTATCAACAAACCTTTGGTAGTCCACTCCACTTTTCTTGGAAAATTTTAGCCCATTATTCTGCAGACCCATAGCTTCAGCAATGAAATGAGTGGTGACCTCAAACTTCACTGCACTAATAGTGGCATTGCCCTTCCTCTAGGAGTTGGAAAATTTAGTCGTTAAGTTCTCATTGTATCCTTTCAGATATTAGAAGAACTAGACCATACCCACATTCTCAAACATCCTCCATCGGTCCACATTCTATTTAAGGGCTTGGCAATTTGGTGGCTCTATTCTTTTCCTTGGTCTGCCCATTTTCTCCTCTGCAAATTCTTTTGCTACGTTGGGATTTTCTTCATAATCACCCACACAATCTACTTCCTTCCCTAAATGTAACCAACACTCAAACGCCAAATAATACTTAGAGCCAATACATAATGAAAAGATGAGAAGTTTCTTATTAAGAAAGTTAGCTTCACATTTCCCAGAACCTAAAACTCATCTTTATTCTTGCAAGTATTTAAATCCTTATTAAAAATCATTCTTTTCCCCACTAGAAATTCAAGGATTACTAACACAAGGCTTTTTGGCATGCATAGAAATGACAACCTTTATCAGATTCAATAACTTCATGTGATTTTTTAACATCATCTTTAAAGGGAAATTATTAAGATTATCTCCTTCCAAGATCCTCCTATCCCACCCTGTACTCTAGATACCATCATTACATAGAAAGCTAAACAACACCACTTGGTACTCATTAATTATGCAAACAACTAACCTATCAAATTTTCATGTGATATTCATTTTTAGATATTTCATTAAGTATTATGTCTCTTAAAGACGTTAGCATGTTTCCATTGGTCCAACATGTCCATCCCCTGCAACTCAGTGCCACATTGGCAGCACAATTGGTTGCTTTGTTTCCTTCCATATACACATGTTGAACCCGGCATAAGTTTAAAAGATTTTTAATGACTTTGCATCTATCTATAATATTTTTTAATTCCCAAGGAGGTGCAACTTCTTCATTTAGGATGTCCACAATTAGCTTAGAATCCCCTTCAATGATGACATTTTTGTACCCCAACTCCTTTAGAAAATTGAAACCTCCAAGAGCAGTTATTGCTTTGGCTTTATTGTTAGAGAAAACACCCAAATTCACTCCAAAACCTATAATACAATCACCTTTATGATTTCTGACCAAACCCCCTGCTCCAGCTTGTCCCGGGTTGCCTTTTGAGCACCCATCAAAATTACACTTAACCCAATATTCTAGTGAAGGACTCTAAACAATACCCGTTATGTTAAGCATCTTTGACCAATTTATTTTGGTTAAATCCCTCCTTATTCCCCAATTTTGTTTTATCCTCATTTCTTTGTAATTATGCCAAGTATTGGAGAAGTTGTATCTTCCTACCTCAATGTTTTCCTTAATTTGGGTTTTGATAATCTGACTTACCTGCCAGCTGCTTCTCTCCACATCTCTAAAAATTCTATTATTCCTTTCTTTCCACAATCCCCAAGTAACAAATGGAGGAACTTGATTCCAAAGGTCCATAATAACGTTATGTGGGAAAGGGAAATTTGACCAACCTTTAATAAAAAGCTTCATTGAATTGGGAAACACCCAATCAGAGGACAACAACAACAAAAAGAAAAACCACACTTCCCTTGCATATTTGCATTGAAAGAAAATATGAATCATCAACTCCTCTTCTTGTTTACAAAGCGAACACTTGTTTACCAGCTGGAAGCCTCTTTTAACCAGATTATCAATAGTGAGAATTTTTCCTTGAGCAGCAGTCCACCAAAAACAATAATTTTGGGAACAATATTATTTAGCCACACCATATTCTAGAAGTGATAAGGAACAACAACCTGGGGCCTCACGAGATCTTCATAGGTTTTTTTAACCAAGAAACAACTAGAAGAGCTTCTTTTCCATAGCCACTCATCTTCCCTTTCTCTATCAAACCACTTAGCATCCCCTATCAAATTATGAAAATTCATGAGGATTGGATCCCAATTCACCTTTATTTGACCTCTCAGATTGTTTCTCCTTAAGAGAGTGTAAAAATCCTTCCATTTAGGTTCCTTCATGTCTCATTTTATATAATCAAACACCTTTTTGCCACAAATCTTATTTAAGCTAAGCTTGAGAGGATTCATTTCTTCAAAGGCCGACAAAGTGGAATTCTCTATCCAAGGATCCTTCCAAAAATCATTATTATTCCCATTCCCTATTCTCTTCCTTTCCCTCATCTTCAACTCATTCCTCAATCTCACAAGATGGTTCCATAAGGTTGAACCAGTAGGTAGATCTAATTGTGAGAGAAAACAGTTAGGATTCTTGTTCCTTAAGTACTTAGCTTGGAAAAAATTTACCCAATCTTTGGAGCCCTCCAGAAGATTCCAACCAATATTAGTTGTTAATTATTTGTTTAGCATGGAAATTCTTCTCAACCCCAGACCCCAATTCTTTTAGGCATACACACTTTTTCCCGGCTGACCAAGGATAGTCTATTTTTTTCTTCCATTCTTGACCACAATTTTTTTCTCTAAATCTGTTCAATCTTCTCCCCAATATGGGTTGGGATTTTGAACAAAGATAGGTAATAAGCCAGAATATTCTGAAGAGAGGCTTTAAGGATTTAAATTTTTCCTGCCAAGCTAAGAAGCTTCCCCTTCCAACCAACGAGTTTGTTTTGGATTCTTTCTATCAATTGGTTCCAGTAATTATTCTCCAATTTTTTAGAGATCAAGGGGAGGCCCAAATAGGCATTAGGTAAGTTGGCTTCTTAACATCCCATAATTTTTTTCACTCTATCCATTATATGTTGATCAGTGTTGAAGAAGTAAACTTTTCTTTTTTCATAGTTTATGCACTAACCAAAAACAACAACATAATCATTAAGGACCTATTTCCATAGACCTGCTTCCCCAACCGAAGCTTCCCCAAACATTAGAGTATCATCAACAAATTGTTGATGGGACTTAGGCCTGAGAGAAGAGTTAGATTTTACACCTTTGAGAGCATGTGAGTCCACCAAATTTTGAATATTCCTACCCAAAACTTTAGCAACAATGATAAATAGGTAGGGAGAAAGAGGGTCATTTTTCTTAGCCCACAACCACAAGAAAATAAACCTTGAGGGACACCATTGACCGAAACAAAAAACATAGGGGATGTAACACAAGTAGAAATCATCTTTAGGAATCTAGCATCTATCCAAAGCTTCTTAAGAACAACAAAAAGGAAAGGATAGGAGACTCTATCATAGGCCTTGGAAATATCAATTTTGAAGGCCATCCCAGGCTTTTTAGAATGATCCATAGAATGAATAATTTTGTGGGTAGAGATAGCATCAAAAATGTTTCTACCTTGAACAAAAGCTTTTTGATTTGAGGCTATCATTTTTCCAAGCACCAATTTGAGTCTAAACACCAAAATTTTGGAGAAAATTTGATAGACTGTGTTACAAAGACTAATAGGTCTATAATCTTTCAAGGCTGAGGTATCAACATATTTTGGAATTTAAGAGCTATAAAGGTAGCATTCAAATGGTTCAGCAAGCTACCCAACCTAAAGAAATCCCTAGCAGCATTAAAAAGATTCATTTTAACAATATCCTAGTATGTTTGGGAAAAAATAGGAGAGAACCCATTAGGTCCAAAGGCTTTGAAGCCACCAAAAGAGAAAACAACCTTTTTGACTTCTCCCTGTATAAGCATAAAATAACACCCCTCACAATTTTGTATACATTCTTGTACTTACCTTAGTGTCCACCCCCTTAGCATCTTGAGCAGGCTCATTTTAGCCCCTAAATTAGCCTCTCTCCCTCTTAGGATGCTCCCACACCCCTCTTCAATAGCCACCCTCACATGTTAGCTTTTCATCAGAATTTGTGCCTTTTTGGTTCGTATTGTTTTGTAGCATGACATTTCTAGACACTAGCATGTTGCGCAGGTGTCCACGCATTGTGCTAGTGTCCTATGACATTTTAATGTTCAAACGATCACCTCCATGCATGTTTTCCACTTGTCAACAAGTTTTGTTTGTGGTAATGGCTAAGGTCACCCATAAATGACTTAAGAAGCTTCTTTTGTCTCTTTTTAAGTCATCCTTTCTACTCATTTGGCTCTCTAACTTCTTCCAAGTCTTGCTAGCACTTCTCTTGCTTCATTTTAGCTTTTAGCCTCACTCCATCACTTGCTTGCATAGCTTCATACAACTTGTTGTAGCAACTTTAAGCTCTCTCAAGCTCCCCTTATAACACCCTTTACAACTTCATCTCCTTCATTTCATGCTTGTGAGCATACTGGGATTCCATATCCCCTACTATTTGCATATTTACTTGGTGATATGGGTTCTCCTCCTCGAGGGGGGTTTGCTTTTATCACCTCTTTTGTGATACAGATTCTCCTCCTCAAGCGGGGTTTTCTTTTATCACATTTTTACTTGGTGGTGCGGGTTCTACTCCTGAGTGGGTTTTGCTTTCACCACACGCTTTGTTAATTACACTCTTTCTCTCTATCTTATTGGTTTTCCATGGAGGTGGGAACACCAAAATAGGGGTTTGACTGAGGCAGACCCCTATACAGCCCCAACATTCTCTCCAGATATTGTGCATGCAAGTTTTGAAGATGTTCATTTGGTGGAGGCTTCATCACTCATGTGGTTGTAAGTATTTATTTCCTTTCTTCTCCTTATCTTTATCATTTACTCTTTACTCTATCTCAGTTTTATCACTTTCTGTTATTTTACAGTATTATATGGTTTTTAGCATTCAGAGTAGAAGTGATCATTTAGGCACTTTCTAAGATAAACTCACTTTTTGGTCCGTTTGAGAAGCCAACACACCTCTAGGATGCCAATGTGTCACATTTTCATCTATATTTTGTGCTCACATCTTGTAGCTGAGAGCTCATTTGTTTGTCAAAAAAATCTTTGTGACCTACTCTCTTATATTCTAAAACTTCCATTGTCGTTCCATTGAGGTAGTTTAAGGAAGTTCACCCCATGAGGCTCTTTGAATGAGGAGAACTTGTGAGTAGTGAATCCTCATCTTCTACAATTCCATAGAAACAACATTAGTCATCATCTTTAAGTCTAAATTTAAAATTACATTAGGGATCACTTCAAGAAAGTCAAAATTTACCTAAAGAGCATTGCTAGGATCCATATGATAGGAGGAGAAGAAGTTAACAGTTCTCCTAGCAATATCTTTTTCATTGGTCACAATAGAGCCATCCTCTTTCAAAAGAAATCTTATTTTGTTTTTGCTTCTATGTTTCAAAGTGGATTGGTGGAATAATTTAGTGTTCCTATCCCCTTCCATCAGCCATTGGGCCCTAGACTTTTGTTTCCAAAAGATTTCCTCCTTTTTTTTTATCTTATACCATTGGGATCTAAGATCTCTTTCCCTAGCACATATCTTTGCATCCACTACGCCAATCTCCATAATATCTTGAACCTCTTTTAAAAAATTTCCCAAGGTATTCTTTATCTCAAAGATGTTTCCAAAGGTCAGCTTATTCCACCCTTTCACTTTTTTCTTTATTCTGTGTAGCTTTCTCGCCAAATAGTACATCAGAGTACCTATTATGGGTTCCTCCCACCAAGATTTAACCAAAGCACCAAAATCTGAGTGGAGACCCCACATCGCTTCAAATCTAAAAGGGAAAGGTCCAATATTATGGTCCAAATTTCTTTTTAGCACCAATACATTATAATCAGATCCTGACCGTGGGAGAGCAAAAAGAGGGAGGAATTCAAAAATATCTCAATTAGCAAAGATCAAGAACCTATCCAATTTAAATTGGATTAGATGGCTACCATTCCTTCTATTAGACTAGGTATACTTAGTTCCTTGGAGGGGGATATCAATTAGACTAGCTCTATTGAAGAACTCAACCAACTCCATCATACTATCTGAAAAATCATCTGACCCTTCAAAATTTTCTGAAGGTAGGAGAGAAGAATTAAAATCCCCTCCAAGCATCTAGTGATCATCTTTCCTATCACAAATAGCTTCACTTAGCTATTCCCACAATAAAACTATGTCCTTGCTCGAATTTAGGGCATAAATATTTAAGAGATTCCATTTCTCCTGAGAAGCAATATCTTCCAAAGTAATGTGAAGACTATTCTTACATGCAGAGCACAAAGAGCCTCTCAATTTAGAGGGATTCCAAAGGGTTGCAATACCACCTAAAGCACCTTCCGCCTCACTAACAAAGTAATTAGCACTTGGCTAGATACTTAGAATAGCTTTCTCAAAAGTTTCTTTCATCTTTGTTTCATATAATAATAGAACATTCACTTCATTATGAAGAATGCAGGATTTAACCAAAAAATGTTTATATGGGATATTAAGTGCCCTTATGTTCCAGGAGATGTAATTCATTGGAAAAAGAGAATCACCCCCACCTCCAACCTAACCCAGCCCTCAGGCTACTTTTCTTGGGCTTCGATCCTACGATCAAGTCCAAGGTTCTCTATTTTCTAGCTACCACATCCCTCGCAATATCCTTAGTTCTTGATTCCTTTTGGGAGGCTCTTCACACCTTATTTCCCCCTCCAACATCTAGTTCTTTTCCTTTTTGGCTTTAGTTGTAGCTTGTGGCTATCCCTCCTCATCCTGCTTATCACTAGACCCTTGAGGGAAGCCAAGAAGATCCAGTGAATTGCTTATATTTTTTGTTGCAAATTGAGATATAGTATTCATTTCCTCCAAAGACATGGTTGTATCATCCAGAACATAATCTCCCTCTTCCAAGACTTTGTTGACACCAAGGGTTTGTTCTACCACCTTCAGAACTGACACATTCTTCACCAACAAGGGAACCTCAATTTGGACCTTCTCCTGAATTATATCTTCCCTTCCCATTTCCTCCAAAGTAGGAAATCCCAGAGTAGGGGCAGCCACGTTAAGGATCAATCTCCCTGACTCATTAAATTCAACATGAGGATCAGACACAACTATCATTTCAAGATCTTGATTAGCCTTCAGAGGAATAGACACCTTTTGGGGAGAAGTAGTCAAATGCTACTCACCAGAAGCCATTACCTTAGACGAGTTGTCCTTTTCTAAAAATTTTCCTTTAACTTTGGAACCCTCACCTGAAATCATACAAGAAACAATTAGATGGAAAAACTTCTTACATTGCTAGAAAAAGAGGTGGGAATTTTCGTACTCCATGGGTTGAGTCTAGTTAATAAACTTTGACTTAAGCAGTATTGAGGAGGGGAGGACAAAATTTACTATCACATTAACACATATTTGAGCATACACCAATCTTGACCTCTCTTGAATTATCTTATCTATTGCCAAAAGGCTCCCAAAAGAGTTTATATGCCCTTTAAGATTCCCTTCTCCTAGAACTCCAGAGGGAGGCCTAGAAGACAAACCCATGTTGGTGTAGAGGCCCCCAGATCAATCGACAGGTCAAAACTTGGTTTCCATTTGCATAGGGAAAGAAAAATTTTAAATCTCAGGTCAAAAGCCCATGGACCCCTAGTTAAAACCTTCAGCATATCTTTGCAAATCACAAAAGAAAATAGAAAAATAACTCTAGGAATTGCATTTATTGTGGCACTTCCTTCTAGGTTCCAAGTGGAAGCAACCCACTGACAAACAAGTTCAATATTTGGTCTGTACGCCAAAAACTTTCCAACAAGTGTCATTTTGAGGTTATTAATCACCTTCAGCATCAGGACCTCAGGGACATCTACTTCCCATCCATTCACCAAGCAAGAAGTAGATTCCACTAGTCTTTTAGATGAGGCCAGTGAGTCAGACCCCACTAGTTTTCCCATGTAGGAAGTCGGTGCTTCCTTTGAGAAAAAGGAATTCAGCCAAAAGTTCAAAGAAATGGGTGACATCCCATAGATTCCCTTTGTCTTTACCCTATGGGAAATGACTACAATACGAGGAGGGGATGTCATATTTGGATTAGACTAACTAACCACTTCCACCTTAGGCACAACGCAAGGAAAGGGGACAACATCCTTGGAATGGGGAGCATTCTCGCCCCCCAAGCAACCCATGAAGCAATCAAATTGAAAACAGTGCCAAAAATTCAAAAAAATAGCTAGTGCAGGAAATGTTAGAGCCCTTAAATAAAGTTATTTGTAGGAAATAATCCTTATATTTAACTATGTGGTTGAGATAAATTGACTAATAAGTGAAATAATGTTTTAATTTAGAAGAATGCCTTCCTTGTTATAAATTGATGTTCAATTGTTGCATTTGATAATGTGGTTGATTAATGGATTAAGTGTTGTGTATTTTTTTCAAAAGGGGTGTCATTGTGTAAAGTTGCTTAAGGTTGGCTTTTAGAGTCCTAGGAGGGGTTATAAAAAGTGTGAATGGTTCTCATGATTGTTTAACCTTGGAAGTGGTTTGGCTATGTTGTCGGTGTGAAATATAAATTCCAAGGGTGTTGCCCTCGTGTCTATGAATGGATTCATGAGATTTTGTAATGTTACTCATTTTTAAGTTTTGCATATGTGTATTGAGTGAAATGCAAACCCTTATTGTTGTGCTACCTATTCTTGATGATTGAATTGTGGCTATGGGTTGGGACATGGGTTCATTTTGTCCTAACCAGTGTTTATGTGATTATGACAAATGTGCAAGATGGTCAATTCCTTGCTTGATGAGTAGGGTTTACTAGTTGCAAGTAGGGGGAGTGGCTCTCCATGGGGGCCAAGACCCAAAATGGTGCCCAGGATAACCCATGGAGGGTTTCTTAATCTAGTGATAACCTTAATAATGAATTAGGGGGATGGGTGGAATTCACATTAATCAAGGTAATGTATGTGTCACTCATGGCTCAAGTGCTCATTTAGGCTTGAGATGAGATGGGAAGGCTTGGAATGGAAAGATCAACTATCTTGTCCTCATGAAAGGTACATTGATTTCGTATGAGTTTGTATGGGGGCCAGGGATCGGGGGAGGCTACTAGGATAACCTATGATGGGGTTTGAGAGCCTAGGAAGATCCATGAAGGATAATACATATCAAGGTATGTGATGACACTCCTCCCTATTGTAGTTTAACATTCCCTAGTTGTATTTCCTCTTTTGTTGTGTGAGTGCCTCTAGAAGTGAAGTAAGTGTTGTAGTGATGTTTGTGTTGTGAGCAGTGTTGTGTTGGATTCCATGTATAGTCCTTGTTGGCATTAGCTTATTGCTTTCCTGACTATATTTTGGATATGGGACCTTATGTTATCTCCTAGCACGGGGGGTGGACCTTAAGGTTCCACATGGTCAAGAGGTTGGTGATTTTTCCTCCATTGGGTGTTCTTGTTCCTTGTTCCTATGCATGGAGATTTTCCTTACTACGGTGGACTCCAATTTCCTATTCCAGATGTGAAGGAATCCATTCATGTATTGGTATATTGGATTGTATATCAGTTGTATCATTTACTATAATTTGATGTACTCTTTTCACATGTATTAAGGGAAGCATTGATGTAATCATTGTAAATATGTAACTATTATTATTGATGAATTCTTCTTGTATGAGTATTGTAAGTAATTCATTCTTCATGTGATAGTTTGTCAGAAAATGATGTTGATTATCAGTTGGCATGTTATGGAAATAAGTAATGTAAAATCATTTAATGTGATGCTTTAAATGAACCTTGTTCTATTTACCTTGATTATTAGTTTTGTGAGTAGTGCAGTTGAGGAACCTTAGAGGACCTAGGTTTAGATCATTATGTTATGTTATTCATTCTAATGTTATTTTTGTTCAAAAACACAAAAAAATCCATTAATTTGTTTTAGTTAGTGTCATCCTCTGGGGTTCCTTGGTGGGGGCATTACACTTGGTATTAGAGCCCAAGTTTCTAACATTGGGCACTCTGGTTTCATATGAGTCCATTATGTTGTCCTAGTTGCTTGTACTCTTAAGATTATGTTTTCCCTTTTTTCCATCCTCGCCTAACAACCTTAGACATATCCTTTGGTGGTGTTTTTCCAATGGTGCAGAAGACCAGTGGAAAGGATAGGACCAATGGTGTAGTGTGCAATGCACTGATAGTCTTTCTATCTGGGATGCATTATGGACCCTTGTGTAGCCTTGTTATGTGATTTCCGGTGATGTGAAAAGGTGTAAAATCATGATCTTGTGTTGAATATGTTATGAGATTTAGTATTATATAATGAATAAAGTGGAATTTCTTGTTTGTAAATGATGGGTATTTAATAAAAATGGGTGCTTTGTGTGTATAATTATGTTTTGTTTTATGGAAGTTTAGTATTCTGATGTATTGATGGCTTAATAGTATATTGGAAGATAAATTGTAATTTAAGGGTTAACAAAATGAAATGTTAATGCATTTGAAATTGAGTACATTTATAGGTTTTTGTTATGAGAAATTCTACTCGTTAGGAGTAAAAGGGTGCAATATTTTCTTTGTTTTGAAATAAACTGATGGGTGTTAATGATAATATGTAAAGATTTTGAATGGTTTTTGTACCATGGAATCATTTTTGAAATGCAAGTCTTGATTGCGTTGCTTGAAATGGACTATATAAGTATATATCCTTGTGAGATGAAGTGTTTTCTTAGGCATAACTAGTGTATATTATCTTGATGTAATGAATCAACTTTGATGTTGGTAATAGAAGTTGTAGTACTAATGTGTTATGTTTCCACCCTAGTTTGTGACTTCCAAGAGTAAGTCAATTTTTAGGGGGGGGGGATGTAGTTCCCCTCCATTCTCAAAATGGATGTGTAGGTAGCTTTGGTTTTGGAACTTGGAGATGAAGGTAAAATAATAGGGACATTTAAAATGTATGTGCTAATGTTGTTAAGCAATTGATGTATATTATGAGGATTAATCAACATGATGTGACTAATCTTATTTTGATGTTTATATCTAGTTGATTGTTTATGAGTTGATTTGATTACTAGGTGTTGTTTTGACTGGTTTTTTTGGGTGAAGGAGATAGTGTCACATTAGTCACTTGTGAGTACCCTATGATGTTGTGATCCCCCTTTCAAGGTGTGCTTATTTATATGGATATGTATATGCACAAACGTGTTGTGTGCTATAGGTTGTAGGTACTAGGCATTGACTCCACCTAAATTGATAAGTCTAAGTATGCCTTAAGCCCAATGGAACAGTGGATTGGAGATAGAATTTGGTCCCCTACCCTAGCCATCATCTTCGAAGAGGATGAGTATCCAGTTTGATACCTTGTCAATATCGTTTGTTGGTTGATCAGTGTGTTAGGGTTTTGTATTGTGATCCTAGATGTTGATTAAGCAATTATTAGCTTTTGGTTTTAATTGATTTAATTGTTGATAAAGGTCTTTGGTTAAATGGTGCATTAAAATTAATTGTTAAATGAAAGAGAAGGTATATTTTGATAATTATACATGTAAATATATATATATATATATGTGAATAAATAATTTTAATTAATAATAAAATAACCTTACAATATAAAGTCAAAATTAATGAATGATGTTATAAGTAAAGTAAATTAAGGTTGGGCAATGTAATTAATTATAATATGTATGAATTATCGGTAAAATATTTTACTGTTGCATGAAATTGGAAACCAAATCATAATTACTCAAATTATAATTTAATGAGTTGTTTTAAATTGGTAAATTAATAAATCAAAGTTAACCTTAGTTAAATTTTTCCCATACAACCTCATTTTTCCTTTTTTCCTGAAAATGTGATTGGATTTGGGGGATTATTCAGTTAGTATCTTTAGGGAGAGAATGGATTCAGGGGTTTTGGGAAGAAAATCTCTATAACAAAAAACAAGAAAGAAAAATTTTCATTCTATTGATGATTTTGGCTGGGAAGTGGGGCTTTTGATTTTCTAGATAGAGGAATCGGAAGTTGATATTGTAGTGAAGTTGGGAGCTTGGCAACAATACCGTCCCACTAGGAGTTAGATCCAGGTTGGATCTTGACCTCTCATTTACATTTTCTTTCCTATGTGCATAATCCAATCATTTGGTTCTTCCATTTTGTTTTGAAAATGGATGTAATTTTTTTATCCCATCTGCGAGTGTAACTTTTATTTATTTCTATATTAAAATAAATAATAAATGTGTTGACATAACTTGCAAGCAGTTCATTCTATGGCATTGTGTTACTTTTCTGATTTCATTCTTGAACTTCCAATAAACCATTTTTGTGCATATATTTCATCTGATGCATTCCATGAGATGGCATCTCCTTGAGGTGCTTTTTCCATGGGTAGTGTGCCTTCTACCCTCTCTCACCCATGCACAACCCTCTACCATAAGCATTGGTGTAGATCAGCCTTTTGCATTTGCTTGAAAGGGTCGACAAATCCAATTTGTGCATATCCTAGAACCATTGCATTCCATGTTGGCATCTCTTTTAGACATATTGTAATGAGTGGGGTGCCTTCTCTATGGGTTATCCTGTCTCTCTCTCACGCGTGACTGTCCACTATGGAATTTGGCTTTACACCCAACCAATTCCATTTGTTTGAAAGTTTCTTTAGCCTTTTTAATGAATCTGATTCACATCCCTCCTATCGCCTTACTGTCTATGAAATGATTCACCTTGAGGTCTCCAATCGGTGGTTGGTGTGCCTCCTAAAGGTTGCACCATTGCTACTCCAATGTAGTAAATTTGCAACGCATAGTTTAGGGTTCAACACTTGTGTTTGGAAATTGCTATTTGACATTATAATATGTTTTGATAATGTTTTTTCGTGGTTTTATTTCCATCATCATTTAGAAATTAAAATACTGTGATTTCTCTTGTTGCTAAGTTTATATAGACATTACCTTTGATAAATTTATGTATATAATGCAATTTTCATTGTTTTGATAAGACAGTTTCATTAAAAAAAGATTATTTTAAATGATTGGCTTTCGATTAATTATATATATATATGGGTATATATATATTATATATATAAATGATTATATATATGTATATATGTATATATGTATTTCTAAATGTATAAGTGTAAATATATATCTATTATATTATTTTTTGATATAATATATCATAGATGGTATTCCATTAGCAATATATTTTTTAATGAATAAATAGAATTCCATTTGATAAAAAGATTTAATTGAATAGTTATTACTTAAGTGAATATTTAAATTACTAGGTAAAAGAATTGTATGTTTATTGATTTATTTCATATTTAATTAACTAAGAGGTTAGGGAAAAGGTTAATATTGCGTAAGGATAAAATATTAAGAATAGTTTAATTATTTTTATTAATTAGTAAATGATTATTCTCTATTAGTTTATTTAGAGGTGAATATGGATCGTTGTAAGCTATATTCGAGTTTTGATTATGATTTATTAGTATATTTACAATTAAGTAAACTATTATAATTTAAAAGAGACAAAAATAAAATTTTAGGTTAAATAAAAGTATATTATATATTACTAGTGACAATGTAAATTAGTGAAAGAATATGATAAATCACCTCAACAGTGAAGGGATAAGAAATGTTATGTAATAAATGGTTTTAATTGGTATTTAATTGTGTAGGAAATTAAGGTGATTTGATTGTTTTATATATAGGTAATTGAGCAATTTGTAGATTGGTCAATAACAATGTATATGTGTAATCAAATCTTTAAATCAGTAAATTTCTATATTTTATAGCATGAGATTGTGAATGTCATTCATGTTTGTGATTAAAGTAAATTCACTTACCTTGTGTGGATAGAGGTGGATAGATTGGAATAAATGTTTAGTTAAATAGTGTAATGGGGAAAGTAAATATTAGTGAGAGTAGAAGATTGGGATTAGGCTATTTGATTTATTTTATTCAGATTAAATATTAATGATTGAGTTTACTTTCTGTAGTTAATCAGTAAATGAATAATGAATTTTAATGCATAACTTACTATTTCAATATACATTTGTATAGGAGTGAACTTGCACTCCTTAGGAAAATTTCCCTTTTACCCTCCTTCATTTTAGAAAACCAAATTCGAGGCAAAATTCCACCTAAGCCCACTTCCTTTGTTCCACTCAACATCTATTTCGAGTAGCAGAAGAGGAATAACTATTGGGGACGCTCATGTGATGTGCAAATGTCCATGCGACACACTTACATCCCTGACAGATTCTCGTGTCTAGAGCCTACAGAGGCATTACACTTCCCATTGGGAGTCGACTTGTAATGCCCTCTCCAGTCGATTGACCCGAATATGGTCATTTCCTTCATCTGCTTCAAATTCACCTCTTCTTGATCTATTTTCACTCTCTAGCTCTCTTTGAGCCCTCTCTTACCTATTCATCAACTCCTCTTCACAATCTCTCCTACAATATCTTCCAAGCTCTAGGCAGCTTCTTCACCATCTCTTCAATCTCCAAACACTTTACACTTCATAGCAACATCAATACTCCATCACTTCAGTAGAGAAAGTGTGGAACAAAACACCATTGCAACAGAGGCTTGAGTTCCTCTCATTTTCTCCTCCATTATCCTTGAGTGCTCTTGGTGGAGGTGGTAAGCTTTCACTCCTCTCCTCTATTATTTTGTTGAGTAGCATAACACTATTTTGTATTGCTTTAGTTCTCTTTACTTCATTTCTACTTTTCTCTCTATTTATCTAGCTATCTGTGGAGGTGGGAACACCAAAATAGGGGTTTGACTGAGGAAGACCCCTATATAGCCCCAACAATTTCTCTCTTCCTCTTGTGTGCGGGTATTGAAGACATTCATGAGCTGGAAGCTTCATCACTTGCGTGGTTGTAAATATTTCCTTTCTTCGCCTTATCTTTATCATCTCTATTTCACTTCATTTCAACCTTATTACTTCATGATGCTTTCTTTCATTCTAGAAGTTCTCAATAATTAGAGTGCAAGTCATCACTTAGCTATTTTTTGAGACATTATTTCTTTCTAGTTCATATGAGATGCCAACACACCTCTGGGACACAAGCACATTGCGTTGTCGTCCGCATTTCGCGTTGTCATCCTTTGGCCAAGAGCTTGTCAGTTTGTCCAGAGAATCTCTTTGACCTACTCTTTCTAATTCTAGAACTCTCACCTATGTTCCTTGAGGTAGTTTAGGGAAATTTTCCTTGTGGGGCTCTTTGAGTGAAGAGAATCCATGAGTAGCGAATCCCCCTTCTCTACATTTTGGTGAACCTAACATGAAGAGAAAATATTCTAAAAAACTAGGAAATTATTTACCCCTACTTGGTGGGGTCATAACTTTCGACTCAATGCTCAAAATTCAGAACCGTTTGCACCATTGGAAAGGTCTCCTAGAATACCAAGGCAAGTTCTGACCCAAATTCCACTTTGAAGACCCTCGAAAATTCAAATTACTAGAACATAGAAAATACCCAAAAAATTGTAATGAATTTAATATCTTCTTTTATTAGTTTTGTATCTAATTTTGTTCAAAATATTAATGATGTTCCATTTCATGCATGTAATGGTGACTTGGCTTTACCCATGTCACTCGGTGTCTTTGATTCTTCTCATGAGATTCCTCCTACTTCGAAGGATATTTTGTTGCAAGAAGATGAAATCATTGATACCTTTCTTAATGTCACTCTACCTTCTATTCATTCCAATGCACTCTCTTCTAGAGATGATGCATTTGTGAATGATGAATCTACCCTTCATCCCAATGCACTCTCTTCTAGAGATGATGCATTCTCAAATGATAAATCTCTTACTCATTCCAGTGCACTCTCTTCTAGGGATGTTGCATTTGTGAATGGTGAATTTCTTATCTATTCCAATGCACTCTCCTCTAGAGATGATGCATTTGTGAATGATGAATTTCTTATCTATTCCAATGCACTTTCCTCTAGAGATGATGCATTAGTGCATGATGAATCTCCTTCCACATTTGATCTTGTTTGGATCGATGTTGAGAATATGTCTTCAAATAATTATTCTACTAGTTGTGATGATTTTGTAAATGTATTATGTCTCTCCTACCCCTCAAAGGCCTAAGAGACTGGTCATTTATGTGACTCTAGCTAGTCCTTCTCCTAAAAGGGTTTGTTTTATTGATGGCATTCCATTTGATAGTGATTCCCTTGATCTTTCTAAGGCTCCCTCTAATAGAGCAATAGCCCATACCTATGATACTAGAATGAATAAGCAACTAAGCCTTCTTCAAGCACCTAAACCCACAACTAAAGAACCCAGTGATTATGATCTTGTTGAGCAACCTCATGTTGCTTCATCTAAGATCTCACTATGGGACTTGCTTTAGTCTACTCTGGTTTATTAAGGTATGATTCAGGAAGCCTTGCAAAAGATCCTCTTACCTTCTTTCGCTAGGTTGACAAATGTTGATGTGTTGATAGCTTATATTCATGCACATTCACCAAATATTACATTCTATACACATGAAGTCCCACCTCTAGAAGTATAGAAGAAAGCGGACCCTCTAATGATTATAATTAATATTAATAAAATTGGCATTGGACGTACTCTCATTGACGTTGGTTCAACCCTCAATGTGTGTAGTAGTGATATATTTCCTAATATTAATATTGATTTGTCTTCTCTTAATGCTTCTTCCATTGACATTTGTGGGTTCAATAATGTTGGGAAAAAAGCTCTAGGTACAATAGTATTACCTTTGTAGCTTGGACCTATTACCATACCTACCCTTGTATATGTTATGTTAGAAAAGTTACCTTATAACCTTCTTCTTGGTAGGCCATGGATTCATGTTATGGGTGAAATCCTGTCTACCTTGAATAAATCAATTAAGTTCATTACTAACAATAAAGTAGTCACAGTCAAGGCTGACCTTGATGATATGCACTTATGTGAGATGGTAGCTGCTAGTCAAGCTTCAATTGTTCCTACCCTTATTCCTTCAATTTCTTCCAACGTGTCAATGTTTACTCCAATAGTACCTACTATAAAGGATACTCTTTAGATAAATGTCCCTAAAGAAGATCCTTCTGAAGCAAGGAATACTAAGTCTTCTCCTTCTACTTCTCAAAGGAATGCATGTCTTGGTGATGATCGAGGTTCTCTAGACTTTACAAAATCCTTCAGTGAAGAGCATAAAGTCAACCCAATCCACTCAAACCTTCCGATAACATCATCCACACCTACTATCAAAGATGGTTATTCTTTTGCATCATGGGATAGTGTGAGCATAAATTGTAATATCCTTAATGTCGATCATCCTCCTATGTCTTCTATTTTTGTATCTTCTTCTTGTTAGGATTCAAACTTTTCTCCACAAGAGGAAGGGTTGCTTCCTTATCCTCATCCTTTGTCTAAGAAAGAGCATTTTTTTTGCGGCTTCTTAAAGCCCTCTTAATTACTCTTCCTCCTCTTAAGAGATCTTACAAACATGATAAAGAAAACATTATTTCTATGCATACCATCAAGTGCCTGCCCATTCCACTAGTGAATGTAAGGCCTCGAAGGATTAAATACAACTTCATGATTCAAGAACTTGTTGATGCATGTGCCTCTTCTTCAAGTGATAAGTGATATCAAGGTTTACCTCTATCCTGTTCTAAGTATCTTGCATGGTTCTCCTCCCTTATATGGTGTGAGCAGTGATAACTTGTTTTGGAGATGTGCATCCTTCTTAAGGACCCCCCTTCTCTCTTTATGTCTTTTGAATGAAGTGTCCCTTGAGTGTACTTGCCCTTTTCTTTTCAAGGGTTCCCAAGGGACCTCTTTGAAAGATTTTCTCTCAAATGAATTCATTGGCGTCTAGCTTGGGGGTAGCCTAACTAGACCTATTTCATGTTTGTGTGTCTAGCTTGGGGGTAGCCTAACTAGACCTATTTCATGTTTGTGTGTCTAGCTTCGAGGTAGCCTAACTAGACTTCATGTTTCAAATAGTGCATCCCTTGATTGGACCCCTCTTCCTTTTGAAGGGTTCTTGAGGGACCCCTTTGAAATTCTTCCAACTTGACAATGGTCTGCATGACTATCTACTTACTTGCTTTGCGGGACCGAGAACATGTAGAGCTCCTTTACATTCTTATTTTGTGATATAGGTTTTCCTCCTCGAGCGGGGATTTCTTTTATCACTTTTACTCTGTGACACAGGTTTTCCTCCTCAAGCGAGGATTGCTTTTATCACTTTTACTCTGTGATACAAGTTTTCCTCCTCGAGTGGTAATTACTTTTATCACTTTTACTCTATGATACGAGTTTTCCTCCTCAAGCAAGGATCGCTTTTATCACTTTTACTCTATGATACAAGTTTTCCTCCTCGAGCGGGGATTTCTTTTATCACTCTTGCATTCATTTCTATCTTTCTCTTCTCAAATATCTATACGGGATCAAAGAGGAGCACCTTCTTCATCTTGATTATATACTCTTTCTTTAGATTCATAGTTATACAAAACTATGAAGTCCTCTTTTGACCCTACACGCTTGGGTTTGCCAGATCGGGGTCTACTTCCTCAATGGTTCAGGTATACATTTCTAACCCTACTACTCTAATCTACTTTACTAAAGCACTCATCAGTATTCATGCTCACTAAAGTGGGGGAAAAATGTAGACGAATAAATTTTCACCCCTTAGGAAAATTCCCCTTTTACCTTTCTTCATTTTAGAATACCAAATCTGAAGGAAAAATTCCACCTAAGCCTATTTCCTTCATTCCATTCAACCTCAGATTTGAGCATCAATAGAGGAATAACTATCAAGGATGCCTGCATGGTGTACAAACGTCTATGTGGAGTACTTACAACCCTAACAAATTCCCGTGTCTAAAGCCTGTAGGGGCGTTACACTTCTCATTAGTAGCTAATTTGTAATGCTCTCTTCAGCCAATCGACCCAAATATGGTCGTTTCCTTCATCTCCTTCTTCAAATTCACCTCTTCTTGATCCATTTTCACTCTCTATCTCTCTTTGAGCCCTCTCTTAGCTCTTCATCAACTCCTCTTCACAATATCTCCTACAATCTCTTCACAAGCTCTAAATAGCTTCTTCACCATCTCTTCAATCTCCAAACACTTTACACTTCACAACAACAACAACAACACTCCATCACTTCAGTAGAGAAAGTGTGGAGAAAAACACCATTGTAGCAAAGGCTTGAGTTCCTATCATTTTCTCCCCCATTATCCTAGAGCGCTCTTGGTGGAGGTGGTAAGCTTTCACTCCTCTCCTCTATTATTTGGTTGAGTAGAATAACACTATTTTGTAGTGCTTTAGTGATCTTTACTTCATTTCTACTTTTCTCTCTATCTATCTAGCTGTCTGTGGAGGTGGGAACACCAAAATAGGGGTTTGACTAAGGTAGACCCTTATACAACCCCAAAAATTTCTCTCTCCCTCTTCTGTTCAAGTATTGAAGACATTCACAAGTTGGAAGCTTCATCACTTGTGTGGTTGTAAGTATTTCCTTTCTTCTCCTTATCTTTATCCTCTCTATTTCACTTCATTTCAGTCTTATTACTTCATGTTGCTTTCTTGCATTCTAGAAGTTCTCAATAATTGGAGTGTAAGTCATCACTTAGCTATTTTCTAAGAAATTCTTAGTTTTTGGTCTATATGAGACGCCAACAAGCCTTTGGGACACCAACGCTCCGCGCTATCATCCTTTAGCTGAGAAATTTTCAATTTGTCTAGAGAATCTCTATGACTTGCTCTTTCTGATTCTAAAACTCTCACCACTATTCCTTGAGGTAGTTTAGGGAAGTTCGCCCTATGAGGATCTCTAAGAGAAGAGAACTCATGATTGGAGAATCCCCCTCATTTACAACATGTATTTATATAGACTTGATTTCATTTAGAAGTGAAAGACTTAGTACAAATCAAAATATAGAGGGGTCAATTAGTGTAGTCTAATAATATAGGTATATTTAAATAGTTTATAATAATCATTAATGGAGGAGCTTAAATAGACCTAGATATATTTAGTTGATGAATGTATAAATATTGATGAAGATTTGAATCTATTATATTCTTGTGTTAGGAACACTAAGTGATAGAGTCTAGTGATCACTTTATAAATATAATAGGTTTTTGGTCTTATTGAGTCTATTGATGTAATGTTTCTTGCATCCAAATAGTTTCATGATGGTAGTAAGTATAATTTGGTTGCATATGATGTCTTATATTTGAACCTTTGTGGCTTATTCAACTTCATTATTTTTATAATTATAGGTTGATATTAAGTTAAAAAAATGAGTTTGTTTAGTGATCAATTGCAATATAATAAATTAGAGTTTTAATTTAGATATGGTGTAATCACATAATAGATATATTCCTTACTCGGTCACATTTTCTCATTGATTACCTTCTTGCAACTTTGAGTAGGGTGTTGTGCAAATGCACTTGACTTCTATATTGAGAAAAAGCATAATCAAAACCAGTGGCTTTAGTTTAGAGGCGAGTATTGGGTGTATTTGATCATATTAAACTATTTAAACCATTAGGGTGAGAGTTGTAATGTGTTTGTCTAGTTTCTCATTGTTTTCATTTATTTGAACATTTCATTGCACAAGTTCTAATTTGGTGTGAGAAGTTTAACTTGATTGTCTTGTTTATTAATTTCTCCTACTAGTTTGTTACTTTGTTGCTAACTATTGAGTTAATTTAGAGAGATAATTATCTTGTTAAGGATTTAGTTACCCTTCAATATATTTATTTGTATGAAATAATACTTATATTTAACTATGTGGTTGAGATAAATTGACTAATAAGTGAAATAATGTTTTAATTTAGAGGAATGTCTTCCTTGTTATAATGTGATGTTCAATTGTTTCATTTGAAAATGTGGTTGATTAATGGATTAAGTGTTGTGTATTTTTTTTGAAATGGGGTGTCATTGTGTAAAGTTGTTTAAGGTTGGCTTCCAAAGGCCTAGGAAGGGGTATAAAAAGTGTAAATGGTTTTCATGATTGTTTAACCTTGGAAGTGGTTTGGCTATGTTGTCAGTGTGAAATGTAAATCCTAAGGGTGTTGTCCTCATGTCTATGAATGGATTCATGATATTTTGTAATGTTACTCATTTGAAAGTTATGCATATATGTATTGAGTGAAATTCAAACCCTTAGTGTTGTGCTACCTATTCTTGATGATTGAATTGTGGTTATGGGTTGGGACATGGGCTCATGTTGTCCTGACTGGTGTTTATATTATTATGACAGATGTGCAAGATGGTCAATGCCTTGCTTGATGAGTAGGGTTTACTAGTTGCAAGTAGGGGGAGTGGCTCTCTATGGGGGCCAACACCCAAAGTGTTGCCTAGGATAATCCATGTACGGTTTCTTAATCTAGTGATAACCTTAATAATGAATTAGGGGGATGGGTAGAATTCACATTAATCAAGGTAATGTATACCTCACTCACAACTCAAGTGTTCATTTAGGCTTGAGATGAGATGGGAAGGCTTGGAATGGAAAGATCAACTATCTTGTCCTCATGAAAGGTACATTGATTTCGTATGAGTTTGTATGAGGGCTAGGGATCAGGAGAGGCTACTAGGATAACCTATGATGGGGGTTGAGAGCCTAGGAAGATCCACGAAGGATAACCCATATCAAGCCATTTGATGAAACTCCTCCCTATTGTAGTCTAGCATTCCCTGGTTGTATTTCCTATTATGTTGTGTGAGTGCCTCTAGAAGTGGAGTAAGTTTTGTAGTGAAGTTTGTGTTGCGAGCAGTGTTGTGTTGGATTCCATGTATAGTCCTTATTGGTGTTAGCTTATTGCTTTCCTAACTAATTGTTGGATGTGGGGCCTTTTATTATCTCCTAGTGTGGGGGATGGACCTCAAGATTCCACATGGTTGAGAGGTTGGTGATTTTTCCTCCATTGGGTGTTCTTGTTGCTTGTTCCTATGCATGGAGATTATCCTTTGTGTGGTGGACTCCAATTTCCTATTCCAATTGTGAAGGCATCCTTTCATGTATTGGTATATTGGATTGTATATCAGTTGTATCATTTACTATAATCTAATGTACTCTTCCCACATGTATTAATGGAAGTATTGATGTAATCATTATAAAGATGTAACTATTATTATTAATGAATTCTTCTTGTATGAGTATTGTAAATAATGCATTCTTCATGTGATTGTTGGTTAGAAAATGATGTTGATTATTAGTTGGCATGTTATGGAAATAAGTAATGTAAAATCATTTAATGTGATGCTTTAAATGAACCTTGTTCTAGTTATCTTGATTATTCATTTTGAGAGTAGCATAGTCGAGGAACCTCAGAGGATCTAGGTTTAGATCATTATGTTATGTTATTCATTCTAATATGATTTCCATTTAAAACGAAAAATGTTCCATTAATTTTTTTAGTTAGTGTTGTCCTTTAGGGTTCCTTGGTGGGGGAATTACAACAAGGATCTAAACACAACTAAAAAAACATTTTAATTAGGAAGATAATAAGGATCCATTACCAATAGGATCATGTTATGTTTGTAATATGCAAAGAGGGGGAGAGAGGGAGATATAGGGATAGAAAGAGGGAGAGATAGATGGGAGAGAGAGAGAGAGGTAGGGAGATAGAGATAGAGAGGAAGTTAGAGATGGAGATGGAGATGAAGATGGAGATGGAGGAGAGGGATATGGAGAGAAGGATATGGAGAGATAAAGAGAGAGGATAAAGGGATAGATAGAGATGGAAGAGATAAATATAAAGGGAGGGAGAGAGAGGGAGAGATAGAAATATAAAGATAGAGATAAGAAGTCATATATAGAGAGGGGTAAAGAGAGATGGATAGATAATGAGATAGAGATGGAGGGAGATAGGCAAGAATTTAAATATGGAGAGATAGAGATAGAGAAAGAGGTAGAGATGGAGAGGGATAAACAAGGAGTGTGTGAGTGAGTAGAGAGATATGTAGAGAGAGAGAGGGAGGGAGGGAGGGAGGGAGATGGATGGAGGGATATGGAGGGAGATAAATAGATATATGAGAGAGAAGTAGAGAGATATATAAAGAGGAAGTGGCAGGGAGAGGGAGAGAGAGGGAAGGATGGAGAGAGATAGGGATATAACAGAGAGATGGAGAGATACTTGTATAACTTGGGAAAGATGGAGAGGGTGAGAGACAGAGGACAAAGAAAAAGAGATATAAATATGTAAAGGGAGAGATAGAAGAGAGAGGAAGAGGGAGAGGTAGAGATAGAGAGAGGGAGACAATGAAAGGGGGGAATATGGAGAGAGAAAATAAAGATATAGGAAGTGATATATAGAGAGGATATATATATATATATAAAGAGAGAGAGAGAGTAAGAGAGATGGAGGGAGAGATAGAGTAAATGAGAGAGAGAGAGAGATAATGAGATATAGATAGAGAGGCGGAGGGAAAGATGGGGAAGATAGAAATAGAGGGGACAAGAGTGAGAGATAAAGGAGGTGATAGAGATAATTAATAGAGAGATGGAGAGAGATAGAGAGAGGGGGAGAGATAGGGATAGATATGGTGATATTGAGGGAGAAATAATGAGTGTTTGTTTGTGTGAGCGAGTGAAAGAGATAGAGAGATAGAGATATGAAAGGATAATCAAGGAGTGTGTGTATTTTAGTGAGAGATATATTGAGATAGATATTGAGAGGGAGCTCGATAAATATAAATAGATAGAGAGGGAGGGAGAGAGAGACAAATAAAGAGGATAGAGAAGTGGAGAGATATAGAAAGAGAGAGTGATAGGGAGAGAGGGAGGGATATGGATAGAAAGAGGGAGATATATATATATATATAGTGGGAAAGAGAGAGATGTAAGGAGAGGTAAGGAGATAGAGATAAGAAGAGAGATCGAGAGAAAGATAGAGATGGAAATGGAGAGAGAGGGAGAGGGAGAGAGAAATAGAGATAGAAAGACGAGGAGACAAAGAGAGAGGGAAAGATGGAGGGATAGAAAGATAGAGATAAGAATTTATATAGAGAGAGGTAAATAGAGGGGGATATATAGAGAGGGGTAGGGAGAGGTACATATGGAAAGATATAAATAGAGATATATGGGAAGAGAGAGAGAGAGAGAGAGGGAGGGAGAGAGAGAGAGATCTAGTATCTTTTTCTCCCTCTCTATCTTTATATATTTTATTATATCTCAATCTCTCTTTTCATCTAGATATTTCACTCATTTCTTCTCTTTGTCTATTTCCCTCTCCCTATATTTCTCCCCTTACTATTTTTTGCTATCCCTACTTGTCTCCCCCTCTCTCCCCCTTCCCCTATTGATCTCTTGGTCTCTCTACCTTTATATATATCTTTGTCTCCTATTTCTCTTTATCTTTCTCTCTATATCTATCTCTTCACGTGACTATATCTATCTACATCTCTCCTCTTCTATATTTTTCTCTCTTTCTTTATTTGTCTTCCTATCTCTATTTATTTGTCTCTCTATATTTATGCCTTTATATCTATAACTATATTTTTTGTATCTCTATCTCTCTTTTTATCTCTTGTATCTATTTGTCTCCCTCTCTATTTCTTTATTTCTCTCTCTTTATTTTCTCTCTTTCTCCCTCTATCTATTTCCCTCCTAATTCTGCAATGGATACACTAAAGAGGTTTTAAAGGCGAATTATCATATACTTAATCAAATAACATGCTACCATAAGAATAACTCCCTAGGGATGTTCTATCGTTAGATTGTTGGCATGAAATGACCAATCAAAAGTTACCTTCTCTCTCTCACTCTAGAAATTTTAATTTATATTTTAAGTTTAAAACTCATTTTATTATATAAATTATAACAAAAATTCAAAATAGAATTATTCTATAATAATTAAAGTTTCAATAAGATAAATAATTATAAATTAAATTAATTCTAATAATTTTCAATTATTATTTGTAATTTAATAAAAAGACATAAACAATAAAAATAAATTTCAAAATAAAATCTAAATTAAAAACTATAATAAAATAAACTAAATGGAAAGTCAAAATATATCAAAATCCAAATATTAATAAACATAATAATTTTAAAAAAATAATAACAAATAAGAAACTTATTAAGTTAATAAATGATTAAATTAAAAAAAAAAAACTATTTTTTAATTTATTAGAGTTGAAATATTAATAAAATATGTACCTAAAAAATATAATTAATATATTAAAAATAATATTAACATAAACTCAATATTAATAGGTTAACAGGCTTTTGGTCCTTGCATTTCTTTGTTGCAACTTGATTTTCTAGGATAGGGTTTTGGGTCCCATCAAAACCTATTTAACACTAATCAAAGCCTAAATTCGGTATTAACAAATTAAAAAAATATAAAATATTATTAGATAAATTAAACTTAAAAAACTAAAAAAAAAAAAACTATATTAAAATTGTTAAAAGTAAAATTCTAACTTTTATATTAAAAATTACAAGTAACACCAAATTTAAAATGTGAAAAATAAAATGAAACATATTCAAAAGATAAAAAGTCAATTTGTAATTTATTGATTTATTAATAATAATAATAATATTTGAATTATATATATTTATTAGTACTTGTCATTGGGATGTCCATAAATTAGCATATAAAGATAATCTAGGGTTTTGATTTTACACAGTTAAAATAAAAATTTAAATTAAATCTTAAACTATTTCACATTGCCACTTTTTTTATTTTGCAATTTTATTTTATTTTAAACAAAAGACTTAGAGCCTTTATATATTATATTTATTTTTCAAATTTTATTGACTTCAAAACATAGATAAATACAAATAAGAATTAAATTAAAATAACTCAAATTATTATAATTATTAATTAACTTATAATTCCAATCCTATTATTAATAATTGTTTTTGATTGATTAAGCAAGGAAAGGGCCTTGATCCCTAACAAAAGCAATACATCAATCTAGCAAACAACCGCTGAACAAAACAACAAAGCTGAGGAAGTAGAACAAGAAGAGAACCACTACCAAAAACCCAACCAACCAAAAACCACATTAACCTATTGTTAACTCCTAGAAATGTACCGTAAGCAAAGTTATGAAACTAAGCTTTCTGGAGAAAACATGGGATCATTTCAAGGCTGTGGGTCACCTAAAGTTGAAATGAGCCTCTGGATAAGGTCGGCTCCTAGCTGGTTATCACTCTAAAACTACTAATTTTGAAAGGAAAAAGGGAAGAAAGATAACTTAGAAATGTAAAACCTAAGACTGAAAGCAAACTGTGAAGTGATACACCCAACTCAAAAGGGGACAAAGGAAAATTAGAACTTTACACTTAGTTCAATCTGGCAGAAATTAGATTTGCACAACCTATTACAGTAAGCTTTTGCATAATTATTTCACTAAAGAGTCTGAATGGAATAACTAATAAAAGGAAGACTATCTTCACAACTGAAAGGTATTCACACCTTCTTGACATAATTAGCAACCTGCATTAGCTTACAATTTGAATAAAAAGGTGTAACTTATGAGACAAGGTTAGAAGGAAAAACAAAGATATTTCACTAATAACCTAATCAATCATCTTAACACACATAAATATACAAGAACAAGTAGGCAAGAATATCATTACCAGAAATAAATAAGGCATTTACTGTATTTAATGTCCAAAAAGTTACAAAAATCTATCAGTCTGAGAAAGGACGATAAAAATCATTAACTCCTGAAAAGAAAAATGAGAACTACTCCATAATGAGTTACAAATGATAATATATGATCAAATCCAAGTAGCTCCACCAAAAGAGGCTCTAGAAGCTTCATGAACTCAGATGGCTTCAAAAAGCCAAAAATATAGCAACTAAATCTTTATCAAAAGTGATCAATAAGGTTGAAATGGTCAATTTTGACCAAGTCCCTCATAAAGACAAGCCAAAATCACTCCAAGATGCTACCCCAAGTTCATAAAAGCCCAAAACAGCTCCTAAATCTCCTCTATGTGCCTCTCAACTTCTCAAAAAATAATTAAATCCTTTCTATATGCTCTCCTTATGTTGGAAAACTAAATCCAACCTCCCTAGATGTTATCATTGGTCAAAACAAATCCCTATAACTTTGGCTTATGCCATAAACTCAACTATATCTCTTAATGCGTACACAAGGCATGTTGCATTATTTTTGCACTTTAAAATAGCAACTTGATTAAAGTGATTTATAACAATATCACTTAATCATATGCTTTACATTAGCAAATCAAATGCAAAAATAATAAGAGGGCTTGACCCATGTGAGAGATTAAAATAAAAAAAGAAGTCTTAAAAGACTTAATCAACATTAAAGAACAAAAGACTTAAATTCTTATTCCACGCCCATCATTAGTTGTATGCATTTTTTTTTTAAAGAAAGTAAAAAAACACATAACCATTGGCCTCTTTTGGGAAATGAAACCCTAAAATGAATGAAATACATTCATTTTATCTTTACTTCATTCCTTTGCTTTGAGAAAGCACTGCCAATATGAGGGTTTCAAGGAGTATTTACTAGAGATTCTGCAAATATGGTCATCATTACAATTTTTTTTCAAGTTGAGGCCTCTATTTTTTGAAGATTCAACGCAAAAAAAATTGTTGGGTGAGTTTTCTCTTTGAAAGAATCTAAGCATTATTTCTCATTGTTGGAGTATCTCTTGGTTTTCAAGTTGTGGTCTATCATTATTCTCTTATGCCTTTTTATGTATGTTTCCACCTTCTATTGATGTCTCTTTTGCTCCTTCTAAGACCGATATGGAATGGTTTTGGTTTGGTTCTCAAGATTTCTTGAAGTTTATATTGTCATGGGAATTTGAATGTATCTTCAAAATAAAACTTGGTAAGTTCTTCAATATTTGATGTTTAATAATCTTTCATTTTGTTTGTTTCTCATGATTCTTGTGCCTCCATTTATTGTATTTGATGCAAAATACTCAATACTATTTCCTTTGGGTCTCTTCATCGTATATAGCATAAGGGTTCTTTCTTTCAAGCATTCGTGGCTTTACCATGCTGAGAGTTCAATTTGTAAATGCATTTATATTCATCCCCTCATTCTGCCATGGTTGTTCTGAATTTTGTTTTCTCCATCAAAATGATCATGGTTTGGCCAAATAGGTCTTCATGAGATTTTGAAATAAAATTTTATCTGGGCTTGCTCAAAAATTTATGAAACTTTACCCATATTCTATCACAAATTTTGGGTTTTCATTATTTTTCTATTTATAGTTGTAGGTTTCATTGTGTAGGAGTTTCTTCATGAAATCATAGCTTCGACTGGTTCTTTTGGCTCAAAGAAACCCCTCAAGATAAATACTACTGCTTTCTTTGCAACAACTCTTGTGACACTATCATGTGAATTGAATTTCCTAGAATTTTGTCATTAGCTTTTAATCAGATGTTGCTCCCTTCATCTATTTTATAGCTATATTCTTATTAAAACATAACATTGTTATTATTTACTATTATCTAGCCCACCCACTATTTGTTCATTTGAAGATTTTCATGACCTTAGTTGGTTTGTTATCATGAGACTCCTATCATACACAGACCATTGCCATCTCTACATTCAAAACTCTTAAAGTACTTCTCATCTATTGTTTAATACCATGGGTAGTAATATGATAGTCTTATACATGCCTCTATAATGACTCATCAATATAAAGATAATTGGTCACCTATGTCAAAAATTGCCCCCTATTTGTACTATATATAACCTTCTATTCCTTGCATCTGAAGATAACATTTATGTGATGACTTTCATTTGATATGAATATCACTTGATGCATCATGCTCTTGGGAAAAAACTCAATCCTTGAGCAATGGTTATTTCTTATACTTATGGTTGTCACTATATTTGATCTTTATTGTTTCATTGTGGTTCCATTTAAGTTTTGGCTTGTTACTTAGACTAATGAATTTATCAATTCAATGTTGTGAATCATAAACCCCTTCTTGATTGGACCACCAAGAAACAAGAAAGATCTTTGTCTCTATTTTTTGTAATACTGTGAATCTTTCTTCATGATTTGCACCGACATTGTAGCTCCATTTAAGTTTTCAATACTCACTATTTCAATGAGCAAATATTGTCATTGTAATCTGCATTGGATGCACTGAAGTGTACTTAAAAACTTGTGCATAAATAATGAGTTGGGCTTAACCCTCATGGGAGCCACATTTCCACCACACATTTTGAATTAAAACATGATCACACCTGTAGTTGCACATGAAGCAAACTAGTTAGGGAAAATGTGTATTTTGATGTGCTATTTTGATGGCTTCAATGTTTTCTCTAGGGAATTTAGGATATAATTGTTTATTTAATACAAATCAGGACCAATTTATACATGAATGGGTAGATGAACATGTATGGTATGTAACCTTTCATTTCTTAGAGCATTGCTCTAACTCATTGCCTTGATTTAATGCAGGAAATAGGAGTATCGAGGAGCTAGGAAAAGACCAAGACAACTCAGGCAACAACCAGACAAGAAGATACAAAAAAACTAGTCATTCTTAGGCAATGATTGGTTACCTCCTCTACATGAATATTCATTTTTTTGTTTACTTATTCATGTATATGTTGATTTTGATTTGCATTGAATAAGAAAGCACAATTAAACTTACAACTTGTGTGAGTTAAATGAATATTTCTATTCAATCAAATAATTTTGCAGAAGAGATTTGTAAAATCCTTCTTATGTTATATGCATGTGTATAAATGTAATGATCTATAGTTGTAATCTTTCTTTTGTTTTCCATTTATACATCTAAATGTAATGTAGGAGGGATAATAAAATGAACACCTCATTTTCTCAGTTTAAAATCTATAAGCTCAACCTAATTTGAGTTGTAAATGAAAAATGGGTAACATTTCTAGCAACATTTGTTGGATGTTTTCTTGCAAAACATGTAAACCAGTAGCCTAGATTTGTTCATTGGGCATGGAGTCACTTAGAAAACTCAGAGGTAGACCTAAAACAACTTGCACGTAGTTGTAACTCACTTGAGACTAGTCTGAATATTAGGATTCTTATTGAAAACAGGGAATTTTTTTGAAATGAAACTACTTACTATGCCGGAAAAACACTTAGGGAATGAAAAATAGGATTGAAAAACCTATCCTAACCTAATCTAACCAACAAAAAGGCTGGTCAAACAAAACCATTCACCGACTCTATGAAATAAATTCCCCTCCTGATCAATAAAAGATGAATTACAATTTGATGAATTGCTCATACTAGTTGCACAACACTTGGAAAGACGAAGATAAATCCACTTACCATTTCAAATTGATCACAAAAATTGGTGTCTGCAAATGGATACGTGAGTAGATTTTGTTGTTCCAATGTTGTAATTGCATCAACCTTGTCTGGAAACAATGGCACACTCTGCTCTCCTTGGCACTTTGTTAATCAAATATTTAACTGGGCATCCTCTAGAAAGGATAAACCCTTTGCTCTTAATACTAATTTCTTTCTGAAAATCTGCTTCTTCTCTGTCTTGCACAATGTCAATTTCATTTGAATGAATTGACTTAGATGTCAATGAAATGTCTATTCCATCTGTCAAATCTTGGTTCTTTTGGATTGTATCTTGACTTTGATCCTGTTTATTGTTGTCCTAAGCTAGAAGGGTAAGCTGAACTTGTTCACTTTTAGCTACTACTCCAAAAATAGCTTTGTCTTCAATTACAAGCTCATGCTTGGGTACAAGCAAGACTTTTGGTACTTCAATGACCTCTATATTAGAAAAATATCTGATACGACAACTCCTTGAATGAATGAAATTTAGCCTCCCAATACTGGCTACTTCTCTTTCTTCATGTTTTTCATGAATATCCTACTTTGTAACTGAGTTTGGACAGGAGGAAAAGCAATCTGAATGACTTGTAATGACATCCTTGTCTTCACTTTACATAATTGCTTTCCATGTCAATTCTTCCTCCAAGGTGAGTGGACAATCTTCTTCCACTAAGGTGGCTAACAACTCATCAAAACTACCAGCTTCTGGAAGATTCTTGGAAGCAGTCGGTACAAGTTCTAGGTCATCATTATTTCTCAAGGAGGTGCACCCCAACTCAGGATCTTCTTCAATGAAGAAAGGCAAAAGTTCAAGCAACAAAGAAGCTTCTTGAAACAAACCTTTATCTGGAAAATCAGCTTTAAGCTCTACCAAATCATGTTCATGAGAAACCTCATGTTTTAGAGAATGAACTCCTCTCTATCAGGACCATACTCCTTTTGTTGTTTCAACATTTGTTGAAGCTTGGGATCCTACTGTTGTGGATCAACTTGATTTTCAACCACTTCAATCTTATCTGATTCCTTTCCATCCAACCTTGAATAAAAATGTTCAATTATACCCATACATATCCCTTCATAAAACTCAACATTCGCTTCTTCCTCTATAATATGTTAAAAAATATAACAACTCATATCTTGGAGAATAGTATCATGTTCAATTTCAGGTTTTTCTTCCTAAGTTAATCCTCTATTGTTCTGTTGATTGACATCAATTAGCAACTCACCATTGCCTTCCTTCTATTCTAAAATAGTTTCACCATCTTGGAGAGATTTTATTTGTGTTATTTGATACTCCTCCAATGCCATTTTCAATAGGTTTGGAGTTCTAGCCTCTTCCATAGTGAATGAGCCTGAGTTAGTTTGATCAAGGGTCTACTCCTCTTTAGCAATAATAGGCTGACTTTTCTCAAATACAATATCTCACAATGTAACAACATTCCTAAAACTTGGTATTTCAAGTTTGGAACATTCAATTGAGATTTCAAAAGACCTATCTTGCTTGAAACTGTACATGGGGGCCTCTTCTTTCACAAGCTGGCTTGGAACACAAGAAATTGATTGGGATTCCAACTCTTGCACTCGTGCAAGCATGTATCTCATTTTCTCTTCTTTTGCTACAAATTTCTACTTTTCAAGAACACCTTCAAATTTCCTTTTTTGAAGCTCCTCATGTATATTGCAATGATATTCTAGGTAAGGTTGACTATTTTGCATTTGAGCTGACAAAAGCTTCATTTGCTCCTCCTTAGCAGTTATCTCTCAATCAAGACCTTCGTATTGCATCCTATACATCCTCAACTCTTGATCATAAGAATAGGCTTGTTTAGCCATTTCTTGTTGCTACATAATGGTCTCTTTCTGCTTCTTGATATCAACCAACATCTTAGATAGGCATGCAAGCGCCTTACTAATATTAGTAATCTTCATGTTATGAAGACCTAGACTTAGATCCCACAACGTACAGTCAACCTATTGGATTAGGTCCAATACATTCTGGTATGGATACTTTTGAGGCTGATTATATAAATAATCATACTGGTTAACATTAGAAACCTCCTCTTGGGGTTGATTTTGATCAAATATTGGTTGAAACAAAGGCTGAACCAGAGTGGGAGGGTGGAAAACATGATGAAAATGCTGATTAGTTATTGTTGCAAGAGAAATTGGGCTAAAATCAACACTATAGTTGGTTGGATGTGACTAATAAGAAGATGTGGGAGCAACATTCTCATGATATGGAGGGTAATAGTAAGTATTTTCATGAATATTAGACATCTTTTTCATTCAAAAAGTTGAAAATCCAGAAGAAAAAAAATTCAACATACCACCTATACCAACTACATCAAACATTATATATCTATCAAGTGTCCAATAATATGATATAACCAACCCATATTATCAACCATCCACAAAAAAAGGTTATATAAGAATAACTTACAATGAGTACCCAATAAGTTTCTAAAGTTTCAAATAGAAATTAACTTAATATAGTCCAAGTATCTAAGGTCGTTACCACTGAAATACCACTTAACAAAACAAAAAGACATTATCATAGCAAGCAACAGAAAGCAAAAAAAACAAGAGTCAAGGACTGGGCATCCTCAATTAGGCTTCATGCCTTCATCAAGTTGTCAATAGAATCTTTGACACTATTGTTAACCTCCATCTTTCCTGAAATATCTACATCATCCTTATTCTCCTTCTTCCTTTGTTGTTTCTTAATTTTTCCTTGTCCTGAGATGGTTGCCATAACAACTTTTTTCATAACCACATCCACAACCTTGGACATGTTCCACACAACATACTCAAGAGCCTGAAACCTACTTGCATTTTCCTCATTATGTACCATCTTCTCCAAGATCTCCAATCTTTCTTGAATCTTTTGCACTCTGGTTAATTCCAGGCCCTTTTGATAATCCTTCAAGCTCTCTAATTCCATTGTAGTTGTTTCTTTATCCTCATTCATTTCAGTTTCCTCAACTTCCTACACCTCGTTCTATTGATTGATACCATCCTCCTCTTCCTGACTCGAGCCATCCACCTCCTTTGATCCCAACTCCCCTTCCTCTAGAGAGTTAACTCCACCCAGGCTATCTGGCACACATTCTTTAGAGGAGGAATCTTTTTCCTCCCCAACATCCATCTTCCCCTTTTTATCCTCTTCTAAAATATTATCCTCTGAACATTTGGATTTTTTACTGTTGTCTAACCCCTTGGATGTAGCCAAAGCAAGGCGAGTGGATCTTCAACCCACTGAGGTAGTAGACCCACATTCAGGGTTGTTTCCATTGTCATCTGGAATGGTTATTGTGTTAGGGTCAGCACCCAACTTATGGATCAACAATTTCTTTTTTTATTTTTAATAGGAGAAAAGGGGGTGGCCTTTCTTTTTTCTGGGGTTATCTTAAGAAGAGCCAACCAAGTGGGGTCCTCAATATTAGGTGAGGCTTTCATAGGTTCTTTGGTCAAGGAGTGGGGTCAACTCTCAATTAGTTCAATTTTCACAGAGCTCTTAGGATTAGGGTTCTCAATCAAATTATGGAAAACATTTCTTTGTGGGGTGGTAGAGAGGACATATTTGCATATGGCACGAATCAAGCCCTAGTGTAAAGGAGGGTTAGCACCATTGGTAAGAATTTTTTTTAGGGTAGAGAGGAGGAAATAGGGTAAAAAAAACTTTTTTGGTGCCTGATATGATTCAATATAGGAAAATGATAACCATGGACAAACTGAAAACAACCTTCTAACATAAAATACTTCATAACAAAAAAGAAGACATTATGGTAAGGGGGCAGTAGTAGTTCCAGGAATTCAAAAACTTATAACTGAGATGTTCATTGTAACCTTCTATGGAAACAAAGCATGGAGTGAACCCAACCCACTCAAACAAGCCCTACAACTCCACATTCTTTTTCAGGGAGTCATATTGACTTGATTTTGTCCTCTTCCTCGAGCCTCCCATGGTATTTTATTTAGTTTGAGGATCCTTAGGAAGGAGAAAATACTCATCTCTTCGGTCTTCCTCATTCAACATTGATGCAATAGGAAATTCAAAAATATCAGTTTTTATAAAGACTTGGTGGTTTTCCATTTGTGTGGCCAATGGCTCGAACCTTTTGGCAATGTGTTTAAAATAATCAATCTACATACAACTCCTAGTCTCATTTTTTTGAAGCATGTCATTAAATATAATGATAGATCCACCACCTTTACAAATCATGATTACTCTTTTCTAATTCCCACCTTCATGCCAATGCTAACACATGTCGGAATGTCTTTTCTCACATCAATCACTAGATTTTTAGAGATATGAGCAATAATCACCATAATCACCATTATTTCTTTCTCCTTATTGCACGAGGTTTCCAAATAATTTTTTCCTTTAATTTTATTTATTTTTAAATCTTTTAGGTTTTGTGTACACCTTCTTTTAATAGTGTACCTCCCCTCCAGTCTTTTTAGCATGCCCAATAGCCAGAAGAGAAAGATGACGGTAGTTATGACCACTGGACAACACTACATACTCCTTATATTTATTACAATCATTTTACCCATAAATAATTAATTTGATCTCCCAACCTATCCTTAGATATAATTTCCTTATTTTTATTTGTTAAATGGGTGAAGTCCCAATACTTCCAAACCAAATATTGTAAGCCAAAGTTCACCATCGCGTCGACTACCATGTTGCCCTCCCTATAAATATGGCTTATCTTATAACTTTGAAAGGATTGTAACATATTTTTACAATCATCTAGGATATCTTTTATTTCCCAAGAATCACCAACCTTATTATTTAAGTAATCAATTATTAACTTTGAATCGCCTTCCACCATCACCTTAGTATAGTCCTTATCTTTTAGATAGCATATACCAGCCCAAATAGCATAAGCCTCTACCAAATTATTTGTTGGTGTTCCTAGATCCTTGTTGTACCCTACCACATAAATGCCTTGATGATTTCTAACAATTCCTTTTGCTCCCGCTAAACCCAGATTTCCCTTGGAACACCTGTCAAAGTTGCATTTAATCCACCCTAGATCCAGGGGAATCCAAATAGTGCTTTGTCTTATTAGTTGTTTAGCCTAGTTAACATTGTTAAGGTCATGAGATAATCCCCATAATTGTTTTATACGCATCTCCTAATATGAAGGATTTTTCTTTGATGGAGCATACTTATAACTCTCAAGATTTTATTGAATCTGTTTCTTGATGGACATACATAAATCTTTACTATTCTTAGCAACATCTCTTAAAACCCTATTGTTCCTCTCTTTCCATAGACCCCAAGTGAGGAATAGGGGGACTTGTCTCCAGAGGTCAACAATAATATTGTGAGAATAGCTCGACATATACTCCAACTATCAACAAACATCCTAACCAAGGGAGGGAAGACCCAATTAATCATTAGGTTCTTTAGGAAAAAAGACCAAACTTCTTGAGCACAAGGACATTGGAAAAGCAAGTGCATAATGGTTTCTTCCTCTCTATTACAAAGGTAGCATTTGTTTACTAGATACCACCCCCTCTTCAAATTATCAATGGTTAATATCTTACCATGCATAACTGCCCACTAGAAACAATTGATCTTGGGAATTACATTTTTGTTCCACACCGTGTTCTAGTTAAAATCATCCTTTTGGAATAGTTGAGATTCCATCAATTCATAGACAGATTTAATCAAAAATATCCCCGAAGTACTTTTTTTTCCAAATCCACTCATCATCCCTATAAATTGAGAATAGATCAAGATCATCAATCTGCCTCAGGAGGGAATCCAAAACAACATCCAAATTTAGTTGTCTATTTCCCCTAAGGATAACATTATTCAAAAAAAATTAAAGTCCTTCCACTTTGATCTCTACCCTTCCCATTTTATAGAATCAAAAACTTTTTTTCCAATATTTATTTTCAGCCTAATTTTAATTTGTTGGAGGTTGTTATTGGTAGAAAAAGGAGCATAGGAAGCCCATGCATCCTCCCAGAATTTTGTTTTATGATCATTTCCAATTCTCAATTTTGCTCTTTTTTTTAGAGTACCTCTGATCTTTAGCAAGTTATTCCAAAACACTGAACCATGACGAAGTTCCTTTTTTTTGAGGAAACAACTTGCATCCTTATTTCCCAAATACTTAGCCTATAAAATCTACACCCAATCCTTTTCTCCTTCCAAAAGAAACCATTCTAGTTTTACCACAAGAGCTTTATTGAACACTTTATTCTTCTTATACCCAATCCACCATTCCTCTTTGAAGTGTAAACAGTATCCCATCTGACACATGCCATTCTTTTTATCTCTTCCAAACCTGACCATAGAAATCTTCTTTGTATCATTTCAATTTCTCAACAATGTAGGCCAAAATGTTAAAGAGAGAGAGATAATACACCAGAATATTTTATAAGGAAGCTTTTAAAAGTTAAAGTTTCCTAGCAAAACTTAGTAATTTACCCTTCTAGCTAGTCATCTTCTTTTGAATTATTTCCACAATATAATTCCAGTAATTACTATGAGGTTTTTTTGAGATTAAAGGTAAGCCAAGATAGGTAGTTGGCAATTCAACCTCTTGGCACCCAAGAATATTTATAACTTTCTCTTTTATGATTTGTCTGGTATTAAAGAAATAGTTCTTGATTTTCTGGTAATTGATATTTTAGCCTAAGAGATGAGCATATCTATCAAGAACTTCTTTCCATTGTCTTGCTTTCAAAATAGATGCCTCCCCAAGAAGTATAGTTTCATCAAAAAAAATTTGGTGTGAGGCTGAGGCAAGGGATGAAGCAACACAAAAACCTTTTAAATTTTTACTAAAATGTTTTCTTTGAATATTTATGTCCAAAGCTTCAGCAACTATAACAAATAGGTAGGGAGACAATGGGTCACCCTATCTCAGACCACAGCCACAAGAGAAGGAGCCTTGTGGCACTCCATTAACCAAGACTGAATACTTAGGGGTAGTGACACAAGATCTGATTACTTTGAGAAATTTTCCTCTAAAACCAATTTTTTCAAGAACAAAAAACAAAAAATTCCAAGAGACACCATTATAGGCTTTAAAAATATCAAGTTTCAAAGCCATACCTTGTTTTTTACTAAGGTCCATAGAATGTAACACCTCATGAGTGTAAATAGCCGCATCTAAAATTTTTCTTCCATAAACAAATCCCTTCTGGTTAACAACAATCAACTTATTCAAAACTAATTTTAGTCTATTAACCAATATCTTAGAAAAAAATATTATAAGTGGTGTTACATAAATTGATAGGTCTATAGTCATTCATAGAAGTAGCTTCATTCATCATAGGGATCAGTGCAATGAAGGTGGTACTCATCTGATTTAAATGTCTTCTTGATCTGAATAAATCTCTGCCAACATTGAAATGGGTCAGATGAAACAATATCCCAATAAACCTAAAAAAAAACTTGGAGGAAAGCCATCTAGCCCTGGTACTTTAAAAGTACCAAAGGAGAAAACCACCTCCTTAACTTCTTCCAAAGAAACAACTTTAGACATTTCTTTCAAATCATGTTCTGATATGACATTTGGAATCACCTGTAGAAATTTATCCCATTCAGAATCATCCACCATAGGTATTTTAGGGAAATTTGAGAAGGAAACAACTTCCTTTGCAATATCCTCCTCCCTCTCTAGTCTTGTGCCATTAGGGGAGTCTAAAAATATGATCATGTTTCTACATTTGTGTTTTAAGTTGGACTAATGAAAGAACTTTTTATTTTTGTCCCCTTACCTCAACCATCAAGGATTCTTGATTTTTGTTTCTAGAAAAAATCTTCTTTTTTATTTATTTCATACCATTGAACTCTAAGGTCCCTTTCTTGATTACAAATTTCATCATCCACCATCCCCAATTCCATTAGATCTTGAATCTCTTTAATTTTAAGGCTTAAAGCTTTTTTGGTGGTAAAATATTCCCAAACGAATACTTATTCCAACCTTTTACTTTTTCTTTGATCATTTTCAGCTTTTGAGCTAAATGGTACATGGGAGTACCATCACAAGGAGTATTCCACCATTCTTCAACCAAAGATTTGAATTCAAGATGAAGAGACCACATTATTTCATATCTGAATAGAAATGGTCATTTTTTAATATTATCTTCTCACTCCAGAAGGAGAGCACTGTGATCTGATCCATTTCTAGGGAGAGTCGTAAGGGTTAGATTTTGAAAAATGTTCCAATTGGAGGAGATAAGAAAATGATCTAGTTTAACTTGAATTAAATTGCTTCCATGTCTTCTATTAGTCCATGTAAAAAGAGATCCCCTCAAAGGAATATCTATAAGCCCCCAAGAGTTTAAGAAACCCGATAAGTTCATTATTCTATCAGAGAAGTCATTAAGACCACCACACTTTTTTGAAGGATACAACAGGGAATTAAAATCCCCCCAAGCATCCAAAACTCATGTCTATTGATAATAATACCTTCCATCAGATTCCAAAGATCAATCATGTCTAATCTTGAGTTAGGACCATAGATATTGACCAAATTCCACTTGCCTGAAGTAATCTTATCTTTCATATAGAAACTATAAGACAATTCTTATTACAAAAATTTAGCTCTCCAGCAAGCCTAACAGGGTTCCAACAAGTCACAATCCCTTTAAAGGAACCATCACCATTGCTTACTTCAAAATTGGCACTAGGACAGAGCCATTTAATCACCTTTTCAAAATTCTCTTTTCATTTTTGTCTCCTAGATTAATATAACATCTAGTTTCACCTCTACTAAATAGGCCTTCAACAAATGGTGTTTGTAGGGACCATTAAGAACCCTCACGTTCCAAGATGGAAAACACATCAGCTTAATAAGGAGAAGCAGTATCATCATGATACTACTAAAGGATGGGAGAGGATCTCCCCCTATATTTTTCTGGATTTACTCACAACCAAGGAGTCAAGGGTTCTTTGCTTTCCAACAACCACATCCTCAATTGTATCTTTGTTCCTTGATTCTTTCAAGGGAGGTTTGCCTACTTTATTATTTCCTCCCACATTTGATTTCTTCTTCTTCCTTGATTTTTTATTTATCCATTCCTCATCCACAACACCCTTAATTTGGGGGTAATTTTCATTCAACATACTTTTATTGGCTTCTTCTTTTTTTTCCTTCTCTTATTTATTTTTTGGCGTTTGATCCATTTTCGATCCCAAACCCGCCCAAGAGAGCTCAAGAGAGGAAGTCAACAACCTTTCCATCTAGCTTTCTATCTCACCTTCCTCTAGGGATTCCTTTAGTTGTTCCTGGAGTTTGACATCAACTCCCTCATTTTCTTGTGGTAGCTTTTGCACATTCTCCACTTCTTCCTTATCATTTTTTGGTTCAAGGTACTTTTCCAATGAGGGTGAGGAGGTGAATCCTTCAGTTCCTTCTCCTGGAAGGTCCATTTCTATATTTTAATTGGGGGCACTATCGGTTCTAGAATGACCTTCAAATATAGTCAAAATTTGAGAAGGCGATAACCCCTTATCAGTAAGAAATAAGTTAGGGTTTGGTGTGACAGGCTCCTTTAGCATGTTCTTTTGATCCACAATTTTCAAGGGAGAACCAGATTGTGCTTTCTTAGTTTCAAGAGGGATTTTTCTACAAGGATCTTGTAAATGACCAAACTTATTACATCCCTAACAAAAAACCATGGCCTTTTCATATTCCAACGGCTAAACCCATTTTCCAAATTTGTATTTTAATGTCATTGAGGTAGGAAGAATTGTATTGACAACCACATTCACACACATTCTTGCATATACCAATTGATACTTAAGAAGGGTTACTTTATCCATCGTAACTAGGGTACCAAATGAATTCACAATACCTTTAAAACATTTTGGTGTCAAAAATCCAAAGGTAAAGCGTGGAGCCTAACCCAAGTTGGAGCTACCTTACCTAGCTTAGTAGAGGCATCAAACCCTTGTTTCCACTTACACGGTGATAAAATATTATTAAAGCTTTTATCAAAAGCATAGGGCCCTCCCATTAGGACATTAATCATATCCTCATAGATAAAAAAAAGTAAAAATAAATAAAGCTTTAAGCATAGAACTAATAGAAATGCTACCCTTGAGATTCCAAGTGTCAGTAGCCCACTTACATACCTGGTCAATATTGGGATGAGCAACAAAGAATTTTCCAACCAGGGACAACTTAAAACCCTCAACTACATCATTCAGGATTACATTTGGGACATCCACTTCATCCCCCTCAATAGTACAGAAAGCAAACAAAGATTCCTTAGGAACCTTTGTCAAAACCTTTCCACCCAAGGGCTTATCCATGTAGGATGCAAAGTCCTCGCTAGCTAGAAAACTCTACTTTCCCCCAAGACTTGAAACATCCTTCCCCTTGAGAATGAAACCACTAGAAGATGAAGGATAGGAAGCAACCTTCTAGGGAGGAGAAAAATGCATAGGTGGAGCCCTAATTGGGCCCCCATGACCAATCTGAATCATCAGAGAGTGCAAAATTACATAAATTTGAAGCAAAGAAGTGCACACAGAGCAAACTTGCAGCATTGGAATTTATTAATTGTTATAATCCTAAAAGAATTATAATTAGGATTAGAATTAGAATTAAGAATAATGTAAAAATTATGGTTAGAACTATTCAAAAATTAAAATAAATTAAAAATAAAATATTACTAATAAAAATCACTAAAATATGATTAATAGATATAATACTCCAAAATTTTATTCATCTAGTATTTTTATTCCAAATCTTATTCCCAATATTAATTCATATAATTTTTTTTGTAATGTCACTTTACAATTCTTTATTGTTAGGGTTAGGGTTACAACCATGATTATGGATAGTGTTACAACCATAGATAGGTTTAGAGATAAGTCTAGGATTAGGATAATGGTTTAGAATTTATTGTTAGGATTAGGACTAGGTTTAGGGTTAGAGTTAGGGTGTGAGTTAGGGTTAGCATTAGGTCATGCAAAGAACTAATTAACAATACTAAAACATTATAATTAACAAAACTTACATTGATTTTTTCAAATCTAAAAAACAATAATTACAATACTATAAAGGCACTAGTTAAAATTTATTATTATTTATCTAAAATCCTAAGTTAAAAAAATTTAAAAGAAAAAAAAAATTGTTATCTTATCTTTTCTTAATTTAAAGCTAAGGTTGGATAAGAATGCAACTATTTTTTTTTTTAATTATATATTATATTTTTTAATATTTTAGAAACTCTGACAATTGAGATCATTTCAATGGTCTTGCATCCTTCTCTACAATTTTCAATTATTGATTTTCAAAATCAATTCATTCAATTCATATAGGGAACACCTTCGGTGTAATTATTTTAATTTGTAAAATATATTAATTATGGCTTTTTTGTTTTTATTTTTGACCTTTATAATATGAAAAAAGTATTTTATAGTGGAAATGTAGAAAGAACATTTGATTCTTTGCTTTCTTTCTTTGTATAAAGTGTTTTATTTATTTTAATATTATTTTTATTTATTTTATATTGGGTTCATCGAATGGTTAAATCTTTTTCAATGGCCAACCATCATTCTACCACATTCTCAACTGTCAATCATTAAAATCAATCAACAATATTCATATAGGGAACACCTTCAGTATAATTATACTTCTTATATTCAAATTTATAAAGATATTTAAATCCTTGTATAAGATATATTTAAAGATATTTTTTTACTAATATATTTATTTATATAAAGATTCAAATGTCTTTATATATTCCTTTTTTATGACAATGTTTTAACAATTTTTAACATAAATCTTTATAAAGGTTTATGTATAATGATATTTGTGTCATCATATTAAATATGAATTGTATAATTTATATTTATATAAACAAAGAAATATATATTTCTTTATTAAGAAGTTTTATAACTTTATATACAAAGATAAATAAATATATATATTACTTTATTGAAGTTTTTCTTATTTCTTTTATATACAAAGATAAAGGAATATATGTTTCTATTCTTAAGGTTTATATCTTTATATATAAATTTAAAGATGTCTTTTATATTATACATATTTAAGAATATTATTTTTGTCACGAGGATTGCACCCTAACTAAGTGTAAAACTTAGTTATCCTGTGAAACATGGGATCATCTTCAAGTTGTGGGTTGCTTATAATGAAGATAAAACTCCAGAGAGGATTGGTTCCCTTGATGAACCTCCTATAAAATAATGATTTGATGAGGAAAAAGGATAGAAGAACTAAAACTAAAATGAATTGATTGATCCTAGGAGGTGATTCACCAAACATCTGAGACTTATACATATTGTTTCCTCACAACTTTCAAAAAAATCAGTTTTACTTTATGCACAACTTAGTTTTCACAAGCTCACACAAAAACACGTTTCATAATTAGGTTGTATTTCAAGTTTTTGAAGGAAAACTAAATTTTTTCACAACTATAACTATTGAAATAAATAACACAATCTATTACATGCATGAGTTTTGCTTATTATAGTATAAAATGTTTTGTAATGAGACATAATTCAAGGATTTTACATTGATAATCACAAAAATAGATCAAATTATCTATAGAGACACTCAACACATGAATTTGGAGAAAGAAAATATATTGCTTTTATTTAAATAATAAGAGTTTCTACTGATACAAATCTGAAAATACTACTTGAAAATACATAAATGCTACTCTAAATTGAAAATCTCTCTCAAAGATTGAGCTACAATCTCTTCTCTTGCCTATAGAAAAAGGAAGAATATAAAGAACTAACTCTAAAAAGAGTTGGATGCTTGGTTTTATCAAAATCCACCTCTAGCTTAACAAAACTTTAACTTTGTGGAAGAGGTTGAGTTTGCATGATGATCTGAAAGTTTGTTTGAATATAGAAATCCCTTTGAATTGATTGCAAAATTATGCAAAACCTTGTGAATAAGAGTTGACTTTGACCTCTTAACCTCACACTCCTTGCGTGCCCCTTGAAATGTGCCAAAACTAAATATGATATCTATACTCTAAAACCTACATGATGTTGATGAGAAAGCTTCCTTTAATCACTTTGCATGAGATCTTTAAGTTGTTGGGTGTACAAGGAAAAAAATCATTTATTTTAAGGCCCAAAACTACCCCACACTACATGCATATGGCTCCAAATTGCACTCAACTTCAGTTGTATTCATGTAGGCTTCTTGTTAGCTTCCAAAATGATTGTAAGTGACTTCAAACTGAACTTGTAGGCCACTCAACTTGTCATTAGCTCATGAATATCCTTGCATGGTGCTAGGTCATTTGGATTTGCTTGTAGATAACTAAATGTTTGAAGATAGCTAGCTTCTCAAGAGTGGCATAGGACAACTAAAAGATTACCAATTAATGTATTGTTTAAATATTTATAGTCTCTTCATCTTTCAAAGATTGGTATGAGTATCATGAATTTTTTATTTCAAAATATTCCATGCATGAAGACATTTTTCTCTCTTCATCCATACTGCCATTCATTACTATGACTATCTCTTCATAATTTAGGTCTAAAACCTTGTCTTTATTATTTGCATTTCACCATGTTTGAGTCCTCATTATGGATTTCTCATGACTATCACAATACTTAGTCATTTATGATGGCATCTTCATAATGATAGTTTTTTCCACATCTTCTAAGCTTCATGGCCACTACTACATTCTTTAGAATTTTATCCTTTCAAAAATGTCCCAATCTCTTTTATTGTTGCCTCCTTGAAACCAAATGGTGATTTCATGGTAACCGTAGACATCAAAATTCGGACACTTAATTTAATCAAATTTATCACTTTTCGTCTAAACATCCTCTTATCCAAGTTCATTAAGTAATATTACTATTATTTAATTAATACCCTTAATTCTGCCAAATCCCTAAGGTATTTAATTAATAATTAAATACTTTATTCTCTTTAATCCTCCTTGGACACTTAATTTATCCAAATTTATCACTTTTTGTCTAAACATCCTCTTATCCAAGTTAATTAAGTAATATTACTATTATTTAATTAATACCCTTAATTCTGCCAAATCCCTAAGGTATTTAAATAATAATTAAATACTTTATTCTCTTTAATCCTCTTTTCATCAAATAAATTAAATAAATAATACATTTATTTAATTCTTCACATGTCATTTTCATCTAATCCTAATCCATCTCCTAATTTCTTCATTAAGGATGTGCACATGCCTAATCCTTGATTAGGATGTGTCACATCCTCCAACTTTTGCAAATTGGCTTCTAATCCTCATTTATCTTCTAATTACTGATTAATTAATCTTAATCAGTACCTTGGTCAACTCTCCCCATCCCCCAAGGAATTTTTAATTCCTTTTTGTTCCTCCTAGAATCCCCTTTTCCCATACATCTTCTAGAATCTTTGACTTGTCACATCAAGTCACATGTGACAAACTCCCACCTTTTGGGAACATTTTCTTATCCACTAGATTCTTCCAATCATTGTGAATTTAAAATTCACTTTTATTCACCCAAGATTCTTCCCATCTCCCAATGTACTTGCAAGGTACTTGTACTTGTACCTCTCTTCCACCTCACTCATCATCCCCTTAGCCACTTCACCATCCACATGTCAAGATGTGAGGGCTTGTGAGTTCTCAACTCACCATAGCCCTTCATCTTGACCTTGTTGGATGAATCTCAACCGTTGAATTCTCTAGAGAATTCAAATTCTTCTATAAATACCCCCTCCTCAAGGGCATTTTCAACACACTTTCATTTTGAGCAACCTTATGCTGTCAATTTGCATCCTCAAGTATTCACTATCATTTTGCATTATCAATCTAATATCTAGTAACATCAAAAGCCATCCAAGGAGCACACAAATTCATCTAAATCAAGGCCAACCAAGGAGTCTTCAACAACAAGGAAGGTATAATCGATTTACATTTGTATTTCATCTATTTTCCTTGTTTTATCACTCTTTAGGCTAATCATTGAAGTGTTCTTAGTATTTTTCCACTTTTATTTTTAGTTATTTTGCACATTAGAATAGGGTAAAATTCCAAGGTACACATTTCTGGCATGCCCGGTGGGACCCACAAATGGGTTCTTGCATTTAACCTTCATTTTTGCTAAGTATTTTGTAGAAAAAGGTCGCAGAAGAGTGGAAGCAGCCTCTGTTTTACTGCAGAAAGGCAGAAGCGCCCTTTGTTTTACTGCAGAAAGGCGAAAGCGCCCTCTGTTTGCTGCAGAAAGGCGGAAGTGCCTTCTGTTTTACTGCAGAAAGGTGGAAGCGCCCTCTTGTCTACTGCAGAAAGGCGGTCACGCCCTATATCTAAAAATTTGATTTTTTCTAATAGTTTGCTGTAGTTAGGTGTATACGTCATTTTGCTTACAAGATCTTTTTTAACACTTTCTTGTAGTAGGGCATACAACTTTTCTTTTTCAAAATCTAATAAAGTTTCCTACAGAGGGGCAGATATGCCCTTTTAGTTTTGAAATGCTCTTTTCCTCTAACATTTTGCTGCAAAAAGATGGAAGCACCCCTATTTTGCTGCAGAAAGGCGAAAACGCCCCTGTTTTGTTGCAAAAAGGCAGAAGCGCCCCCTGTTTTATCGTAGAAAGGAAGAAGCACCCCTGTTTTGCTACAAAAAGGTGGAAGTGTCCTCTGTTTTACCATAGAAAGGCAGCTACGCCCCAAAACAACGCAGTTTGGAAGCATATTATGGCGTAATCAACCAAGAACGAAGGATAAGATAGCTAATGTTTACTTGCAGGGCCATCTATTTGATCAAATTCTTGAAAAATTTATCCTTGTTGTTCAAACATAGTCTAATTAGGGGGAAGTAACCTTTATTGCTTGTTGTGCTTGTCTATTATTGTGTCACCCAAGGGGGCATTAATTTGTTTTCACTTTCCCCTTGTACTTCGTGTGAGCCTGGGGAGTAGTTGGAAATAGTTAGTGTCTTCTTTTTAGTGGGACCTGCTTGGGGATTTTATCACCCCAAAGGACGATTCCAACCATGTGTACTGGCGGGGTATATAAAGGGGGGAGAACGAAAGTTGTACCCCAATCCAGTCACGTCGTAATTGGTGGAGCATCGAAGCTAGGGTGATACCTAGATAGACGTGAAGAGTTGGTCCGAGCCTTTCAATATCTCGCTGGGGTTCCTAACTCACGCTTGTGATGGGCTAGTTTTCATGGTTGTGCCTCACGTACCGAGAGTATATCAAGGACTCCCTAGAAGCCTTGTGCATCCTAGATTAAGACCTTTCCTAGCGATACCCTTAACATTAATCATAGGATTGTTCTTGCTTGAAGTGTTCTCTTATGAAAAACCCGTAAAATTTTTGATACATTGGCCTTATTTTATCATTTTGAGTCCTTGCCATAGCCATTTCCATCAAAATCAAGCTCTGTTTTACCGCAGAAAGGCGGAAGCACCCTCTGATTCACCGCAGAAAGGCGAAAGCGCCCCTGATTTTCTGCAGAAAGGTGGAAGCGCCCTTGATTTACTGCAGAAAGGTGGAAGCATCCTGATTTTTCTACAGAAAGGTGGAAGCACCCCTAATTTACTGCAAAAAGGTGGCTATGCCCCTGATTTACTACAGAAAGCTAACTACACCCCTTTAACTTCCCGGGGCCATCATTTACAAACCGTACGTCGAATCGACTTCGTCCAAAAACCAAAGTTGCTTAGTTTTTCAAGCTCTCTTTAGTGGTACCTTCCATTTCCTCCTATCAATAATTTTACCATCCTAGGGCGGCCATGCCCCGCATCGCGGGGTGGACACGCCACTAACTTCTCGGGGCTGTCATTTACAAACCGTACGTCGAATCGACTTCATCCAAAAACTAAAATTGCTCAATTTTTTGAGCTTTATCTAGTGGTACCTTTTATTTCTTCCTATCTAATAAAACCAATCCATTCCTCTAATCAAATACATATAATCGTCTAATCAATCCAAGCACACCAATCCTATCAAGTTCATCCAATCACAATTATCTAATCAACATCATCTAATCATTTGATCCTATCCAATCAAACTAATCTAGTACTTTAATCAAATTCATCAAATCATCTACCTGATCCAATCATCTGTCTACCGAATCCCATCAAAATCAAAATCAATCCCATCGCATCATCCAATCATCCTAATCTAAGCTTTTGCCCAATCTTGATCTGAGCTTGACCAAAATTCCAATTTGAGCTTTAATCTGTTCCCATCCAAAATATTTTATCCATCCTCTTTATCCTTTCACCATCATGAGTTTGTATCCTCCATCAATAGTGGTCAAAGGAAACCCTAATTACGTCGATAACGATAACGAATGTCTTGTCGATCAAGAGGTATACGACATAGATCCCCTTGACACTATCATATCTAGTAAGCTTTCTCCACCCACTTTCAAAAATCCAATTACTCCTATGAGCTATCCCGTTATGTCTTCATCCATGCCTAATCACGCTCCTTATGCCACCTTTGATAATGGATATCTAGTATCTTCTTCATCCCCATATTTTTCATGTTCTTCATCTACGTCATCCTCTTATACAACATCTACATCTTCTTATCCTAATTTTCCATCCCAATACTCCTATTACAATTCCCCATCCATGTCCCCCTATCATAATCCTCTTTCCCAATCTTCCCATACTAATCCTACATCCATGTCTCCTCATCCTAATCTATCATCCCAATACCCTTATTATAATCCATCCCCCACATCCTCTTGTACCACTACACCACCTATATCCCCTTGTCCTAATCCATGTCCCCCTATCTTAATTCACCACTCCAATATCCTTAGCTTAACCCTCCATCCAATCCTAGTCCTCCATCTACTCCTAGTCCTCCATCCAATCCCATTCATCCATCTACTCCTAGTCCTCCATCCAATCCTAATCCCCCATCTACTCATAGTCCTACATTCAATCCCATTCCTCCATCTAACCCTAGTCCACCAATCCATAATCCCTCATCCATTTCTACCACCCTAGCCAAGCCAACCATATGCAAGTCTCTCATTTCAGAAGTTCTCCAAGGACTCATTACAAAGAAGCCATCCCCAACTCCACATCTTGAATTCATGGAACCATGCCATCTAGATCCATCATCCACGGTCACTAGTGATGAGACCCTTCTCCATACCACACCTATTATTGATATTACCACCTCTAGCACCGCTCAAACCATTGAAACCATTGAACCCGCTAAATCCATTGAAACCCCATCTCCTATTCTGAGATCCACCCAATCCATCGAAGACACCGAAGTCCAATCCACTCCTCCCACCCCTAGTAGCACCAAAACCCATTCTAATGAACCTCATGAATCTTCCATCCCTCCATCTTCCCCACTTGAAGAGTCCCAACAAGACTCCATTATCATGCCTTCCGCACATGATGAGTCACACCAAGAGTCTAGTCCAAAGCATGCCAACATATTCCCTTCTCCAGATCAAGATCCTACCATCCTATCTAGTCCACCTCAAGATCACAGTCCCCCATCCATTCCACCCCATGATCCCCTTGTATCCACCGCTCCATCTTCATCGCATGAGCCCGCTACCACAAATCCAGATCCTATCATATCCCCTAATCCCTTTCCTGATATCACCCATCCACATGCTGCTATCCCATCATCTCCCTCTCATGATCCCCCATCATCGCCTAAAACTGCTATCCCTACACTGCTTGTATATCCCCTTGGTACTCTCACATTCTTCCATGGTGACCTCCTTGTAGAAGAAAAGCATAGTGTATTTACCACCCATCATCCTCCACCTAATAATGAACTCGCATAATTCTTCCAGAATAACAAAAATCCTATCCTAGATCGAATGCTCAAGAGAATGAACTATCAAGGAAAAGGTTTAGGCCTTCATGAGCAAGGTATTATAGAGCCCATCCAAGCTAAAGAACATTTGTATCTGCAAGGTCTTGGATGTACTACTTATGACTCACAATCCAAAAATATTGGTACAACCTCTAGACGTCCTCAACGAGCCTTTTACAAAAGAAATGTCAGCTCTTCCCATCACTCCACCAAATCATATGCTGCCATCCCTCCTCCTCTATCGTATCACCTCAAAATAACCGTCCATATTTCTCCTTCATTTTCTCCATCCATTTTGGGTCCTTACATCCCTCCATCCACCATCTCCCACTCTTCATCTACTCCATCCATCTTGGGTTCTTATGTCCCTCCACCCACTATGATTGCTTTCGGTCCATATATCCCAAGATCACCTCCTCCATCTCATCCTTTCATCCATCCAACACCTATCCATCTCATCCATCATAAACATCCCTCTCACATATCCTATAATCAAGATCAACAAAGGCACATACCTAAACATCCTCCATCTACACATAATCCCCATACTCCTACCTCCATCACTCCACATCATCCATCTCCTCACACCCATCCCATTGCTACTAAAAGCACTTTGGCTGTTAAAGAAAAAATGCACAAATCCAAGCATCCACATGAATCTATGGCTCCCCATGTCCCCTCCAAAAGACATGGTGAAGAAAAGAAAAATCTAAATATACATCAAATCCATAGGCCACAAAGGCCCACCAAAGAAAAGATCAAAACCATGTGGATCCCAAAGAAAAAGGATGCAATGCCATCACATGAAAAACCTGTAAGAACATCCAAAGTTGCTAATCCAAAAGCTAATCATACACCCCTTTCATCTCCTAAGTCTGTTTTGGGTCCTTATGTCCCGAAATTCACCATTCCATCTCCTCCATTATCCCCACATTCTCCATCCCTTAATCCTACTATCTTTTCACATCCACCACCACATGTGCCAATGTTGGTCTTGAAGACATCTCCCCATCACATATCCACCCCATCATTCTATCCATACCCTTTCCAGCATCCCATCCATTATCCCATGTGTCAACCCCATCAAATCCCTCTAATTCATCCTCATGCATAATCCATTTATCCTAATAAGGTTGTACCAACATCCAATAGTCACTTCAAACATGGGCTCTTAACACCTTGATCCTTATCACATGTCTTCTAAATCTGCTTATCCACTTCCTTATCCTTACCCATCTCCTTTTGCATGACATCCAAAAAGTCAAAAATCCAAAAAAGTAAAAAAAATAAAAAATAAAAAAAATAGTAAAGAGAAATAATCCATCCAATAGGTGAAAACTTGGCAAACAAGTGCCTTGGATAAATACCATGATGAAAACCTAGCAAACAGGTGTCATGTGTAAATCCCCATCTGCACTTGGGGGAAACTTCCTGATATGCATTCCCTCCATCTGCTATGCTTCCAGCTATGCACCCATCTTCCTGTTATCCATCCTCTTCATAAATCCCCCCCATCCCACCTATCTTCCACATCCTACCATCATATCCCATTTATTTCCCATTCCCTCCATCCTTCTTGTGATCTTGATCAAAATAGGGGCACCTATCTATGCATGCTTTGGACACCTATTGGTATACATTCCCTTCATCCATGCTCTATCATATTCCTTAGTCACCCATCCTATCCTCATCTAGTTATCTCCTTTATCTTCCCATCCACTTGTCTTCCATCCCTCATGCCTCCTCTTATATGATATATCTAGAGTGGGGGCATCTGCTTCCTTTGTAACAGTCCTTGGAGACATCATCTATCATAACATCCCTTCATCTCCTTATCCATCTATCATAGCATCCCTTCCATCTCCCCATCCTTATTTTTGTATCCATCTATCCTAGCATCCCTTTCATCTCCCTATCCTTATGTCCCTATCCATCTATCACAACATCCCTCCCATCTCCCCATCCTTATCTTCATATCCATCTATCCTAGCATCCCTTTCATCTCCCAATCCTTATATTCCCATCCATCCAAACAATCCCTCCCATCCCCCATCCCTATATATTTATCCATTCTTTCATCTTTATCCTCATCCCATCTCACAATCCGTTGTCATTGGTATCTGGCTATAGGCCTCCCTCCATGCAACCTAATGCCATTTATCTCATCATCATCACCCCTGCTTCTGTTGCACATCTTTCCAATCCCCTGTAACTTTTCACCACTCATCTATCTATCATATCATCCTCCCAAATCATTTTAATGCTTTGGATAACTATCCCATCCCTGAGCTTTATGTGATCGTCATCATCCTATCCAATCCAACAGGTCTATCCTATCTTGTCGTATTAGTCCCATCTTTTTATCCACTTATCCTATCATCTTATCATCCTTTATCCATTGTTTGCCTTTGGTCTTGTCGAACTACGTTGCCCCTGCGCTTTCACGTAGGCAAGGTCGATCATTTGATCCACCCACGAGGTTCCATCATCGATCTTCATTGTCCACTTTGCTCTTCTATCGTCTATCATCAGTCATTCTGCTTTGTCCATCCACTCCTCTATCATCTAGCATTAGTCTTTCTGCTTTCTCTATCCACTCCTATATCGTCTATCATTAGTCTTGGCTTTTGTCTCTCTGTTCCTTGCAATTTGTCATCATCATTCATCATCCTCTTTCTACTTTTATCCATGGTCAGTCGATAGCGTTTTACCGAACTATGTGGGCTCTGCGTTTTCACGTAGGCAAGGCTAATCATTGATCGACCCCCGAGCCCCTAGGTCTTTAGGTTGTGTCTATCTCATGTCTTGTCTCCCTTGTGTTGTGTCGTCAAGCTATGCCCTTATCTAGCTCGTTCTTAACTAATAAGATCCACTTGTATCAACAAATCCAATTAGTTTTGAATACCCTGCGTCATATCGATCTTTTAGTCTAGTAACCATCATCGGTCTCAATAGGATGCATCCTTCCTAACAGACCTCATCAATCCCATCTATCCCCTTGATCCTATGGAAAAGGACATTTGAAATTGATTGCGATCTTTTGATGCTTTTGGATTTTGTTTATCATTTGAGCTCCCTATCATCACTTGTCAAGGCCGCCATAATCCATCATATTATGGCGTGTTTTGATTGGTCCACATAGGGACATATCTTGATCTTTTGTTTGATTGTGTCTTCTTGGTTGTCCCACATAGTACCCACCAAGATCCCTGAGGTCTTGTGTTATGTTGGGGCATCCTTTTGTGCTTGTGGTTATCTCAATACCTGGCCCAACCAAGGTCTTTCTTTGTGACTTTGGGGTGTTGGGATAGCCTTCTTATCTCTTGTGTTTGTTTTATGCATTAGACACTAATACGCCTTGGTTCCACATACCCTGGCACTGAGTGTCTTATGCTATAGCAAAAATTAGTGCTTCGAAGATGGAAAATTGCATTTAGAATTGTATTTCATTTTCCATTTTATCATCTTGCATGTATCCCCCATCCCTTCATCCTTCTTCACAATCCCCCCATCCCTCCATCTTTTTTCCTATCTCTTCCCTTTCTTTTCCCCTCTTCTTTTTTTTCCTCTCCCCCCCGCTGGGGCGGATCTACCTCTGTTGGGGCGGCTCCACCTCCTGTCGGGGTGGCTCTGCCCCACGTGGATCTGCCGCTGTCTGGGCGGCTCCGCCCAGGGCGGATCCGCCGCTATCGGGGCAGCTTCGCCCGCTTGTGGGTGCAACTCCGCCCCGGGCGGTTCTGCCCACCTGCGGGAGCGGCTCTGCCCCCGGGCGATTCTGCCCGCCTGCGAGAGCGGCTCTGCCCCCGGGTGGTTCCGCCCGCCTGTGGGGGTGGCTTTTCCCGCGGCATGGTGGCAGCACCCGGGGCCGAGGCGACGACGCCCTGGAGCGGGGCGGCTACGCCCGCCCCCGTTCTTCTTCCCCCATTTTTTCTTCACATTTTAGCCTTTTCTTCTAAAAACTAATCCAGACCCATTTTCTAATTTCCCCCCACCATCAAAACCCATGTGTTGAAATTTTCGAAATTTATCAAAAACCATATTTTCGAGGGTTTTGATTTTTACACCGAAACTTTTGGAGGCCATAACTTTTGACTCGGGTGTCTGTTTGAGTTGAAATTTGACAGGTGGTTGCATTATGAGATAACAAGTGGATTCCCAACTATTTTCTTTGAAGGCCATTGGAACCTATTTTGCCACTTTTTTGGGGCCTCAAACTTTCATCTAGGCCCTCAAAATCCCAATTTAGTGTTTTTTTCCAACATTTTGAAAAATTGTTTTCACTCATAACTCGAAATGCATATCACGAATTTGGGATGTTAGTTGGAAATTCATCCTATCTCAATATTGGGTATTTCTTGAAAAAAAATTGGACTCTCAAAAGTATATCTGTGAGGTTTCCTAAAATGGAAAAATTTGACAATTTTTGAAAATTGCCAAATCGGGAAAAATTTGATTGTCATAACCTTATGCCCTTTAAACCCCGAAACTCGATGTAGAATCAATCCAATCATATCCTTCAATCATTATATTCTTCAATCCAATCCTCCTCTGAGCTTTAGTCTTATCCCAATATGAGCTTAACCAAACCCCTAATCTAAGCTTTCATCCAAATCTTTGGATATCAAACCAAATCTTAAGATCCTTCTCTCCATCTCACATATCAATCTTCTCCTCATTTGTTCAATCTCACACAAATCATCTAATCAAATCCTTGGTCTTGTCCCCAGTCTTGTTACCAGCTTTGACCCCTCATCCTCATCCTCATCACCATCCATTAGTATCCTTCCCTATCCATTTGGTGTTGTTTTGGGATGTATCATTCCCTCATAAACAACACTTTCATCATCATTATCAGGAGGTATTCTTCCCTATCCTTTAGTGGTGTTTTGGGATGTATCCTTCCCTCATCAATACCACTCAGTGGGATGTATCCTTCCCTATCCTCGTGTTGTTTCAGGATCCTTCATTCCCTCATTGACAACACTCCATCCATCATCAACCCATTTTGTCTTGTACCTTGACTGGGGCAACATCACCCTTTGTCTTAAAATCCATTTGTGCTTCATCCATCTCCTATCGCTTCTCCTTCTCTCTTGTCCATCACTTCGCATCATCTCCCTCATCTCATCTATTTTGAGAGCACACCTGTGTTCTCTTCAACCCGCATGTCCTCTCGAGGGGGCATCCTTAATCCCTCATCCTCATCTTCATCCCCATCATCTTTTTTCCCAATCAATCCTTTGATGACTAGGGCATCTTTCCCAATCTAACCATCTTCTTCTATGTTCTATATTTTAATATTCTTTGAAATGATGCTACTTCATAGCACCATCTCAGAGAGGGGCAAAATGTAGACATCCAAATTTGGATAATTAATTTATCCAAATTTATCACTTTTCGTCTAAACATCCTCTTATTCAAGTTAATTAAGTAATATTACTATTATTTAATTAATACCCTCAATTCTACCAAATCCCTAAGGTATTTAATTAATAATTAAATACTTTATTCTCTTTAATCCTCCTTTCATCAAATAAATTAAATAAATAATACATTTATTTAATTCCTCACATGTCATTTTCATCTAATCCTAATCCATCTCCTAATTTCTTCATTAGGGATGTGCACATGCCTAATCCTTGATTAGGATGTGTCACATCCTCCAACTTTTGCAAGTTGGCTTCTAATCCTCATTTATCTTCTAATTACTGATTAATTAATCTTAATTAGTACCTTGGTCAACTCTCCCCATCCCCAAGGAATTTTTAATTCCTTTTTATTCCTCCTAGAATCCCCTTTTCCCATGCATCTTCTAGAATCTTTGACTTGTCACATCAAGTCACATGTGACAAACTCCAACCTCTTGGGAACATTGTCTTATCCACTAGATTCTTCTAATCATTGTGAATTTAAAATTCACTTTTATTCACCCAAGATTCTTCCCATCTCCCAATGTACTTGCAAGGTACTTGTACTTCCTCCATATCATGTACTTCTATTCCACCTCACTTACACCTCATCTCCCCTTAGCCACTTCACCATCCACATGTCAAGATGTGAGGGCTTGTGAGTTCTCAACTCACCATAGCCTTTTATCTCAACCTTGTTGGATGAATCTCAACCATTGAATTCTCTAGAGAATTCAAATTCTTCTATAAATACCCCCTCCTTAAGGGCATTTTCAACACTTTTTCATTTTGAGCAACCTTATGCTGTCAATTTGCATCCTCAAGTATTCACTATCATTTAGCCATCCACTTTGATCATTTTGCATTATCAATCTAGCATCTAGTAACATCAAAAGCCATCCAAGGAGCACACAAATTCATCTAAATCAAGGGCCAACCAAGGAGTCTTCAACAACAAGGAAGGTATAATTGATTTACATTTGTATTTCATCTATTTTCCTTGTTTTATCACTCTTTAGGCTAATCATTGAAGTGTTCTTAGTATTTTTCCACTTGCATTTTTAGTTATTTTGCACATTAGAATAGGGTAAAATTCCAAGGTACACAGTAACTATCCTCTTTCACTTCCTAAGACTATCCTCCTTGACTGCTTAAGGCTATCCTCCTAAATTTGAGGTGACTATCTTTATGTCAAGGTTGTCACAATACTTAGTCATTTATGATCACTATTGTTTTTTTCCCTCCTTGTATGACTATCATGTCCTTTTGCATTTTAACTGTGTTCTCCTTTCATTATTTAATGATGATTATCCTTTGAAAACTTGACATTTTCATTGTCCTTCTTTACCTAAAGGACTATGACTGTCCTTTTCATTCAACGGTCTTCATAACTTTGTCCTTTTGGTGGATGACTACCCTTATTCTTTTCCCTCTCTTGGTGTTTCCTCCAATGATGACTAGATTGTCATGTGTCAATCTACAGTCCCTTGCATTGACTTCATGAAACTTTGTTTGTTGTCCTTGATATTGGTGATTGTCCTTTGTCATGACATTGAAAATGCTCATGCTTGTTTGAATGCTCTTCTTTCCTCATTGTCCCTTAACTTTATTACATTCAAGGATTGTCATTAAGGTCGTTTATCATTAACAAGTTTTCAACATCTTTGAATGGTCTTCAATGAAGCTTTCAATGAGGATAATATCTATGTGTCTTTGATGCCTCCATTACTCATTGTCATGTTTAACACCTACATGATTGTAATCCCTGAATTTTTTCACTAGTTCTTTTGACTTTTATTTATCACAAACTTGCAACATTCCTATTATTCTTGGTATAGATTGTTAGCATGCTTGACTAGCCTCTTGACATCACATGCCATATGAACTATTACACAAGGGTTGATTTCATTGTTTGCACAATCATTAATGTATACTAATAGACACAAGTGAAAAGTATTGTCATCAACTACCCTTAACCCATTGTATTTTAAGGTGACTTCCCATAACTTGTCATGCTCCTCATTAGGACTATCACTTTGTTAAATAATATCCATTATTCATATTTTCCCATTATTATGGCTGTCACATTTTATTAGAGCTCCTTGTTGGCATATTTGAAGTGTGCCTCCCCATAACATCTAAGATACTCTCTTCAATATGATGACTTTCCTCTAAGATAAAAGGCGAATATCATCTTATTGCTTTTAAGAAACTCATTTCACATGGTATTTGAATGGAATTTGCAACTATCCATTGGAACTTAGCATGATTGAAGACTGTCTTTATGACTATGATTCTTTTGGTGACTTTCACGAATGAATATAAATATTATCATGAAGTATGCTACTATTACTTTATGATTATTCATGCATGAAAAACATAAATATGAATGTATTTTGAGAGACTAATCCATTTTCTTAGTATTTACATGTCACTACTTTTCATGATTGTGATTGTCTCCTCCCTTGAATGAAAAATATTGTCTCTATCACTTTTTCTTAGTCTTTTACATGGTGGTTGTATTAGAAACTTGATTAGCCATTTTCAACTTTTGAACCCTCATATTGACTATGATACACCCTAAATTACATTTTATAGTGGCTATCCTTTTTTTTTAACCATCCTTAGCCTTTATCTACCATTGGTATGACTATAACCTTTTATTTTTGTTTACCTTAGACTTGTCACTCTCTCTATGACCACCCTTATTAACTCTTTCATGATTTTTTTATCATACCTCTACCCCTTTAAGACTATCACATCCTCATTTAATTATTGTGGCACTAACTTTCTTAAAAAATATATATTTGTTAAGACTCAAGGATCATGTATTCACATTGTTAGAGACTGTTATCATGGAACATTACCTTGTTAACTATGAATCGTGATGAAGATACTGCCCCTCATTTCCTTGAGATATTGGTGAATAGTATTTTTTTTCTTTCAAAATTTTCTCTTCATTCATGAAACTAGGTTTTTCTTGCATGGCCACTATATTAGTATCATGATGTTTGTCTTCTTTGTATAGGCTGCCACTAAGACAATTCTTAATGGATGTCTATGTATATAACAGGCCAATCATGTAATTTTGTTGGTGTTGACTTTCTTTTATAATTTCTATCTCATTTTCCATGCATGACCCATTCATCTTGCTTCTCTGGACTATCTTCTTCTTCATTCAATGTTCCCTCCATTCTGAACCATTTTTTGTCCATCAAAATACAATATGAATGTATTCATGTTTCCTTTTCCACTGTCATTTGAATATTATCATGGCATATGTCTAATGTCATCTAACACTGCCATGCTGTCCTGCCTTGGCAAAGTGACTGTCCTAATGGAGGACTACCATATTTTATTCTATGTGTATTTCCTTTCAATTAATATGTAAAGGCATAAGTTGATAGCTTTGGGAGAATCCAAGAGCCAGTAGAAATAATCTAAATGGAATTTATTAAGTTTTCTCACAAACCAACCCTTGTGACCCCTTCCTGCATTGGTCTTTTTTATAATAGTGATGAGGAGACTGCTCATGAAGCTTATAGTACCCATAATACTCAAATAAAAATAAATACCCAAGCTTCTCATGTTGTCAAGGACTTGATCATAGAAACATTCTTGCCATCTTATTAGTGTGAACACATAGTTGGGCAGTGCGGAGAGATGAGGGGCCAAAAAGTGGCCAAACATCTTGAAATTTTAAAAAATTCATAATGTGAGCACATTATAGTCTCTATAAACAAAAAAAAGAAACTTTCATTCATTCTTTCTACATTTTCTTGCTAATATGTGGCCTGCGAACCCTCAAGAGTGTGCTCACATTATAGGAGAGCTCATTCTTCACTGAGTCTTTGCCAAAATGTTGTCGGGACATCAAGGTTGTCAAAGAAGTAAGCTTTTATTGTTTTTTGTGTAAATTTGTAATTAATTAGGTAGATTTAATATTTTTTTGATGTAAATTTATTTAATTTTTAGGAAATGATAATACAGCTCCAAACCCTGAAATTCCTCTTCAAAATCCTAATTCTCCTCAACCTGAAATCCCTACCAAAGAACAAGCTCAACAAACACCTCCAACAATTCCTCAATATGTTAAGGAACTCAAGAAAATTTAATGGGGAAAATTAAAAACAACAAAAAATAAATTGAGGATATAATTGCAAGGTTGAAAGATCCTACAAGATCAACCTTGCATAGAGCCATGCTTGCTTCATCACTTTAATTGATGTTATCAAATGTAGATTCAATTAGCAAGAAAATAACTAGTTGGTCAGATAAGAGACGAGAGTATAAACAATTTTATGCAAATAATTATCTTATAAACAAGTGAAATATGAAAAAATTATAAAATTTGACTTGTATTCCCTATTCACAAACCCTAGAACAAATCAACCTTTACACTCTTCAAGCAAGAGGTTCCCTATACATTGGTGTAACCACCAAGGGATAAAGAACCATTTTTGGCAAAGGTGGTGGATGGTTTTTTACCATCCCCCATGCAACAAAAATAAGGTGCCGCAAGATTTTTTGGGGAAACTCTAATGTGAGTTTATCCTCAATAAGATCCCAAACTATTTTGATATGTGGGACTTCCAGGGTAGAGGTGGGGGCTCTACACATCTTGACCCACAATGGCCAATGAGATGAGAACTCACTTGACCAGCATATGATTATGTGGCTATCTCTTTTGTTGTGAAGGAGAGTGTTGAGGTCGAGACACTACATTCAATTAGCTCCTTGACCTAGAGCCTCATATAGCATGACAGTCCTGTAGCATAGGGTGAGTTAGGTGAGTCTTTGTGAGGTAGATTTCCACCTCATATTTGCAAGTTATGACCCCACACATAGTCAGGATGTAGGTGTGCAAGGTACATCTATAACTGGTTAGATGGTGATGAAAGATGCCCTCCTTAATGAGGCATTCAACCTTGATAGTTAGGTAATTTTTAGTGTCTACCAAAAATTTTGTTTAGTTCACACACACACATAAAAGGAAATTGCAAGATTCCTCAAAGAATTCACTCACCTAAGGGTTGAAAGTGGATTTTGATTTAAGGCATCTCATTTCCTGAATGAAATAGAAGAATAGGTAGGTTCATTCACCCCATTTTCCCCTTTCTATTTATAGTAAGTTTGGTGAAATATCCCAAATTTAGTATAAAATCCTATGTGTTTGAACTCCTACCCCATTTTTCTTCGTTTCATTTTGGTGAACCCAAGTTTTTGAACATTCTAATTTCTAATTTGGAGTGCACTCAAACCCTAGATCTAGTATTTTCATTAATTCATTGCATTTAGGGTTTCTAAATTTTTCATAAAATTGCATTGCATTTTAGGTGTAAACTTGCATTTTGCATTCATTTTAAATTTGAAAATTCAAAAAAAAATTGCATATCACATTGATTTTGCATAGTGTTTGCATATTAGTGTACTTTTCATCATTCACATTCAAAAATTGAGTCAAAATTGCATTTCAAAAAGTGTCGTATAACTCATCATTTGTCATTAATTTCACTTGCATTTAGATATCAAATTATAAAAAAAATTGTTACAAAAATACTAGTCTGAGACTTGGAACAAAGAACACATATAATCACTTAGAAATTGCATTTTTCATTTTTAAAAACCCTATACAGGGACCCATTCACCCATGGGAAAACGAGTCCTCTTGGGCCTCCTAAAACCAACTTTTCTAAGCTTTTTTGTAGTTTTTTGTACTTCCCAGATGTCCTAGAAACCCCCTTGTTTCAGTCTGGCAATTTTTAGGAATTTTTGTTTTATGCATCTAGGTCTAATCATCCATTTAGTGTAGCCATTTTTAAATCATTTCAAAACTTATATCATCAGATCTCTTAGACAATTGTTTACATTTTGTAGCATTGCATAAGTTGCATAGATTAATTTTCACACAATGTTAGTATCTTTCCTTTCCAAGTACATGCCAAGAAAAAGCTCATTAACAAACATGTTAGTCATCCTTCCAATATCTTTCCTAGTTATGAGAGTCTCGTAGTGCAAGATAGTGAAAATGTTGACCTATTCCTTAATTCAATACCCCCTAATATCTCTCCTATTTGTTGGAATGATGTGATAGAAGAATTTATGCAAGCATAGATAATCATGATAATCATAGTTGTTCTTCTCCCAATACCTCTCCTACTTGTGATAAAAGTATTTTGGTGTTAGAGGATACACCCATTGAGAGTCATGACAATATTGAAAGCTCCTCTTCTAAAAACTCTCCTACTTTGGAAGATATCTTAGCATAAGAGAATGAGATCATTGACACATTTCTTAACATCACTTTACCTAGTCTTTGTTCACCCCTCACTTGTGAGGATGCTTTAGAGAAAGAGGATGAAATCATGGAAAATCATGATAGTCACATTTGTTCTTTCCCTAATATCTATTATATTTGTGAAGAAGATAGTTTGATGTTAGAAGATACACTTATTGAGAGTCATGAGAATCTTATTTATTCCTATTCTAATGCTTCCCCCACTTGGGAAATTCTTATTGAACAAAAGGATCCTATCATTGGTAAGTAATAAAATCATAGTTTCTCTTCTCTTGATTCCTCCCCTATTTGTGATGAATTTACCTTACAAAATCTAACCATGGAATGTGATGAACATCTTGTTTACTCCTCTCCTAAAATCTCTCCTACTAGGGAAGATACCATGGTCCAAGAAAATGACAACATTGACAAATATCTTTCAAACAATAGTAATGTGGCTTCCTTAGATGAAGATGATGAAGTGACATTAGACTCCCCTTCATTAAGAGGTCATGAAAATAGGAATAAGTCTTTTGAGGTTATGCACATTAGATATACCTTGAAGTGATCTCTTGAGCCTATTCTAATCCTCTACCTGCCATCAAAACAACCACAAGTTCAAAATAAATTTGGTCTTATCCTTGAACCACCTAAAAAGAAACCATTAGCTCCAGGAGATATCTTGAACTATGCAAGAAAAATTGATAGTAACAATGTTTCACAGCAACCAAGTTATAATACTATTGCTCACACATATAATACAAGGAAAAATAGGAAACCTCAACCCCCTCCTATTTCCTTACCATTTCCTCAACCTGTTTTTCCTAGTGCTCCTTGTTTTCCTTTACATAATGGGAAGAAGTATGACCTTGTTGAACAATATAAAAAACACTCCTACTAAAATTTCTTTATGGGACCTTATTCAAGCCTCACCTAGTTATCATAGCATGCCTCAAACTACATTGCAACAAGTTGTGGCTCCCCCTAGTGAAAATTTAAATGATATAGTAGCCCTAATTCAAGGAATGAATGTAGACATTATTTTCCACCAAAGTGAGCTCTCTGATTTGAAAGTGCAAAAACAAAATGAAGCTTTCACGGTAATAGCTATTATTAATAGGAAGGGGATAAAGAGAACCCTTTTTGACAATGGATCAACCCTTAATGTGTGTAGTGTAAGCCTCTTGGATAAGTTTGGAGTCGATAAGACTAAGATTGAACTTGATTCTTTGTCTATGCAGGGATTTGATAACATAGGAAAACAACCACTTGGTGTGATCACATTACCTATTATAGTTGGAAAAATTACATTGCAAACTCCTATTCATGTCATGCTTGACAATCTTTCATATAATCTTCTCTAGGGTAGACCTTGGATTCAATTTGTGATCCTAAATGTTTTATCTATCCTAGAGATGAAAAAACAATTGTTATGCAATGAGAGAAAAACACAAAGGGACACCTCAAGATTAGCCTAATAAATTGATAACATAGAAAGAAGATAAAATAGATATTGTAAATGGTTATAACTTCTTTGCTGCTGAAATTCCTTGGTTGGCCCTTGTGATTGTGAGTGTGTATGCTCCTTGGATGGCTATGCAAGATGAACAATGTATGATAGAATGCACTGATAATAGCTAGAATGGCTTAACTAAATGAGAGAAAATTCTTGTGAATTAAGTTCTCAAAGTGACAGAATGTGGGTGTAAAAATGACTAAGTGTTCTAAATGTCTTAGAAGAGGGGGTATTTATAGAAAAATTTGAATTCTCTAGAGAATTCAATGGTTGAGATTGAGCCACCAAGATCAAGATGTAGGGCTATGGTGAGTTAAGGACTCACAAGCCCTCACATCTTGACATGTGGAATGTGAGATGGCCAAGGATAAGATGGTGTGGAAGTGAGGTGGAAGGGAGGTACATGATGTGTAAGGACATGTACCTTAGAAGTACACTGGGGGATGAGAAGAATCTAGGGTAAATAAATGTGAATTAAAAATTCACATGGGGAAGAAAGGAGCCTTGGATGAATAAAAAGGAATTAAAAATTATTTGGGGGATGGAGAGAGTTAACCAAGGTACTAATTAGGCTTAACTAATTAGTAATTAGAAGATAATCAGAGGGTAATGACAATTAGAATCCAACTTACAAGAGCTCAAGGATGTGACACATCTTAATCAAGGATTAGGCATGCGCACATCCCTAATGATGAGATTATAGGGTTGATTAAGATTAAGAAAAACTGATGTGACATGTACGGAATTAAATAAATGTCATATTTATTTAATTCATTTGATGAAAGGGGGATTGAAGAGATAAGGTATTTAATTATTAATTAAATACCTTAGGGATTTGGTAGAATTAAGGGTATTAATTAAATAATAGTAATATTACTTAATTAATGAAAATAAAAGGATGTTTAGATGAAAGGGGATAAATTTGGATAAATTAATTGTCCAAATTTAGGTTTCTACATTTTTCCCCTCTTTGAGATGGTGTTACGAAGTAGCATCATTTCAAAGAATATTAGAACATAGAACTTGAAATAAGATGGTTAGATTGGAAAAGATTCCCCAATCATTCAAACGATGAGGCTGAAGATGAAGATTAGGGATTGAGGATGCCCCCTCAAGAGGACATGTGGGTTCAAGAGAACACGGGTGTGCTCTCGAAATGGATGAGATGATGCAAGGGGAGATGAAGAATATGATGCAAAGGAGTGGAATGATAAGCGGTAGGAGATGAATGAAGCATAATTGGATTTAAGGTGATGTCGTCTCGGTCAAGCTACAAGCCAAAAGGGGTTGATGATGGATGGAGTGTTGTCGATGAGGGAATGAAAGATACCAAAACAAAATGAGGATAGGGTATGATACATCCCAAGGAGTGGTATTGATGAGGGAAGGATATATCCCAAAACACCACTAAAGGATACAGAAGGATACATCCATAGGATGATGATGATGATTAAAGAGATGATAAAAGATCGGATGGATAGGAGAGGGAGATTGGTGAAGGATAAATGCATGGGTGGGGAAGATGAAATGGAATCCTAATGCAATTTTCCATCTTTGGAAAAGTGATTTTTTCTATAGCATAAGACACCAAGTGCCATGGTATGTGGAACCAAGGCAGATTAGTGTCTAATGCATAAAAAAAACACAACAGACAAGAAGGTTATCCCAACACCCCAAAGTCACTATGACTTTGGTCAGGCCAAGTATTGGAATAACCACAAGCACACGAGGATGCCCCAACATAACACAAGACCACAAGGATCTTGGTGGGTACTATGTGGGACAACCAAGAAGAGACACACAAACAAAAGATCAAGATATGCCCCTATGTGTACCAGTCAAAGCACTCCATGATATGATGGATCAAGGTGACCATGGCAATTGATGATAGGGGGATCAAATGATAAAAAAAATCCAAAAGTATCAAAAGATCACAATCAATTTCAAACGTCTTTTTCCATAAGATCAAGGGGGTGGATGGGATTGATGAGGTTTGTTAGGAAGGATGCATCCTATTGAGACCAATGATGGATACTAAACTAAAAGTGCAGGATATTCAAAGCCGATCAGATCTCGTTTCTTAAGAACTAGCTAGATAAGGGCATAGCTTGATGACACAACACAAGAAATAAAAGACATGATACTAACACACCCTAAATACCTAGGGGCTTGAGGGCCAATCAAAGATTATCCTTGCCTACGTGAAAGTGCAAAGCCCTCATAGTTCGATAAAAGGCTAATGAATGACCATGAATAAAAGAGGGAAGAGGACAATGGAGACCTTGATAGATGACCAAGACAGGATAGAAAAAAGTAGAATGATTGATGATAGATGATAAAGGAGCCCCAAGGTTGGATCAAAGGATCAACCTTTCCTACGTGAAAGTGCAGGGGCAACGTAGTTCAAAAAAAGATCGGAGATAAATGATGGATAAAGGATGGCAAGATATAACTAATAAGGGGATAAAATGGTGGGACCAATACAATGATACATGATAGACCTGTTGTATTGGATAGGATGATGGTGATCACACAAAGCTTAGGAATGGGATAGTGGTCCAAATCATCAAAATGAATTAGGAGGATGATATGATAGAGAGATGAATGATGACAAAGGATAGGAGATTGAAAAGATGTGTAAAAGAAGCAAAAGTGATGGCGATGAGATAAATGGAATTGGGTTGCATGGAGGGAGGCTTATATCCATATACCAATGACAAGGGATTGTGAGATGGGATGAGGATAAAGATAAAAGAATGGATAGAGAGATAGGGATGGGGGATGGAAGGGATTGTTTGGATGGATAGGAAGCTAAGGATTGGGAAATGAAAGGGATGCTAGGATAGATGGATAGGAAGATAAGTATGGGGAGATGGAAGGGATTTTGTGATAGATGGATAGGGAGATGAAGGGATGTTATGATAGATGATGTCTCCAAGGACTATGTCACAAAGGAAGTAGATGATCCCACTCTAGACATGTCATGTATGATGAGGCATGAGGGATGGAAGATGAGTGGATGGGAAGATAAAGGAGATAACTAGAGGAGGATAGGGTGGGTGACTAAGCAATACAATAGAGCATGGATGAAGGGAATGCATACCAAGAGGTGTCCAAAGCATGCATAGATACCTGCCCTTGTTTTGATCAAGATCACAAAAAGGATAGAGGGATGGGAGATAAATGGGATATGATGGTAGGATGTGGAAGATAGGTGGAATGGAGGGTATGAATGAAGAGGACATATAGCAGGAAGATGGGTGCATAGTTGGAAGCATAGTAGGAAGCATAGCGGATGGAGGGAATGCATATTAGGAAGTTGCCACCAAGTGTGGAAAAGGACGGATAGAGATTTATGCATGATGCCTATTTTCTAGGTTTTCATCATGGTAATTATCCAAGGGCTTTACTTTTTTATTTTGTTTTTGGAATTTTTTTTACTTTTTTTGATTTTTGGCTTTTTTAATTTTTTTTACTTTTTTGGATTTTTGGATAGAAGGTGGATGTATATGGACAAGGATAGAGATGTGAATAAGAAAATTTAGAAGACATGCAATAGGGATAAGGATGATGAACTCTAGCATCAAGTTCTAGATGAGGTATTAAGAGTCCATGTGTGAAGCGACTATTGGATGTTGGTTCAACCTTATTAGGATAAATGGATTATGCAAGAGAATGAATTAGAGGGATTTGATGAGGAAGATATGTGGGATAATGTATGGGATATTGGAAAGGGTATGGATAGAATGATGGGGTAGGTGTGTGATGGGGTAGTGAGCTCAAGACCAACATTGGCACATGTGGTGGTGTATGTGAAAGGATAAGAGGATTAATGGATGGGGAATGTGGGGATAATGGATGAGATGGGATAGTGAATTTTGGGACATAAGGACCCAAAACAGATTGAGGAGATGATGGGATTGTATGATTAGATTTTGGATTAGAAACTTTGGATGTTACAGATTTTTCATTTGAAGGTATTGCATCTTTTTTCTTTGGGATCCACATGATTTTGATATTTTCTTTGTTGGGCCTTTGTGGCCGATGGATATGATTCTGCTTTTGGATTTTATTTTTCTTTTTTTCAACATGTCTTTTAGAGGGGACATGAGGAGCTTTAGATTCATGTGGATGTTTAGATTTATGCATTTTTACTTTAACATCCAAATTTCTTTTAATAGCAATGGGATGGGTTTGAGGAGATGGATGATGTGGAGAGATGGAGGTAGGATTATGGGAATTATGTGTAGAGGGAGGATGTACAGGTACGTACCTTTGGTGTCCTAATTAGGGGACATGAGAGTGGGATGTTTATGATGGGTGACATGGATAGGTGGTGGATGGATTAAAGGATGAATAGGATGAGATGGGGGGTGATTTTGGGATATAAGGGCCCAAAATAGATGTAGTGGGTGGAGGGACATAAGGACCCAAGATGGATGGAGTAGATGAAGGATGGGAGATGGTGGATGGAGGCATATAAGGACCCAACATGGATGGAGTAGATGAAGGAGGAATATGGATGGTTGTTTTGAGGTGATACGATTGAGGAGGAGGGATGGCAACATATGATCTGGTGGAGTAATGGGAAGAGCCTATATTTCTTTTGGAAGAAGGGGCCCATTGATGACATATAGAGGTTGTATCAACATTGTTAGATTGTGAGTCTTGGGAACTAGGTCCAAGACCTCGCATACAGAGTTTTTCCTTTACCCAGATGGGCTCTAAAATACCTTGCTCATGAAGGCCTAAACCTTTTCCTTGACAGTTCATGTTCTTGAGCATTCGATCCATGACAGGATTTTTTTTATTCTAGAAAAATGGTGTGAGTCCATTATTAGGTGAAGGATTATGGGTGGTATATATTCTTTGTTTTTCTTCAGCAAGGAGACCACCATGGAAGAATGTGAGAGTACCAAGGGGATATAAAAGTGGTGTGGGGATAGTAGGTTTAGGTGACAATGTAGGATCATGAAATGGAGGTGATGGGGTAGCAACATCCTAATCAGGAGGAGTGAGTGGTGAGGGATCAAGAGAGGGATTAGGTGACATGATAGGATTTGGATCTGTGGTAGCAGGTGATAAGGGTTCTTGAGATGGAGTGGTGGAATCAAGGATATCATGGGATGGAATGGATGGGGGACTTTGATCTTGAGGTGGACTAGATGGGGTGGTAGGATCTTGATTTGGAGAAGAGGGTATGCTAGCCTGCTTTGGATCAAGCTCTTGACATGACTCTTCTTGTGTGGGTGGCATGATAATGGAGGCTTGTTGGATGGGTTCTTCAAGTAGGTCAGATGGAAGGTTGGAGGGTTCATGAAGTTCATGAGAGGGGATTTCGGTGATACTGGAAGTGGGAGGAGGGGATTGGATTTGATTATCATCAATGGGTTTGATGACACTCATAGTAGGAGATGAGGGTTCAATGGATTCGGTGGGTGTGATGGTGTCAATGGTTTGAGTGGTGCTAGGGGTGGTAGCATCAATGATAGGCGTGATACAGAGAAGGGTCTCATCACTAGTGACAGTGGATGATGGACTAGGATGGCATGGCTCCACGACTTCATGATGTGGGGTTATAGATGTATTCTTTGTCATAAGTCCTTGGAGAACTTTTGGAGTGAGAAACTTACATACTTTAGGCTGAGATGGTGTGATAGGAGTAGATGAGGGATTAGGGACTGATCTAGGATCATGGATTGGTGGACTAGGGTTAGATGGAGGAATGGGATTGGATGTAGGAATAGGAGTATATGGAGGATTAGGATTGGATGGAGAGTTAAGGTAGTCATATTGGAGTGGTGAATTAGGATAAGGGGACATGGACTGTGGATTAGGACAAGAGGATACAGTTGATAGAATGTAGTAAAGGTATTGGGATGGTGGATTAGGATGAGAAGACATATATGTTGGATTAGGATAGGTTGATGGGGGTGTAGGATTAAGATAAAAAGGTGCGGATGTAGGATTAGGATGGGAAGAATGATAAGGGGGATTAGGATAGGTAGAGTGGTATGGAGGATTAGGGTAGTGGAAATATGTGGATGAAGGATTGAGATAGGAGGATGTGGACGGGGGACTAAGATAGGGGTATTATGATGGTGGATTAGGATAGGAAGACATGGATGTTGGATAAGGAGATGATGCAAGTGAAGGATATGATGGGGATGTAGGTGAGAAAGATAATGGATATCCTTTGTCAAAGGTAGCATAAGGAACATGATTAGGAATGGATGAAGACATAACAAGATGGCTTGAAGGGGTGATTAGATTGTGGAAAGTGGATGGAAAAAAATTACTAGTGATGATAGCCTCACGAGGATCTATGCCATATTCTTCTTGATCGACAAGACTTTAATTATCGTCGTCGACATAATTAGGTTTTTCCCTTGATTACTATTGATGGAGGATAAGGATTCATGGTGATGAAAGGATAAATAGGATGGATCAAAGATTTTGAATGGAAACAGACTAAAGCTCAAATTGGGAATGGATTAAAGCTCATATTAGGATGATTAGATGATGTGATGGGATTGATTATGATGATTGGAGTTGATTATCAAAGGATGATTACGACACCAAATCTACCTCGAGATGGAAACAAATTGATTAGCTCTGAGGTGATTGGATAGGGATGTGATTGGATTAGATTAGATAAGATTGATCGATGAGATGATTGATAGGATGATGCAAGGGATTCTAAACCAAGTTTAGAGATTACCCTAGGTGACTTGGGATACTAATTGATCAGATTAAAGGATAAATGGATGATTGTGGCACTGAATCCACCTTGAGATTGAAAGTGGATTGATTGGGCCAACAATAATGATTGATTGATGGATGAAAATACTAAGAAGATGTTGATGATGACAATCAGATTTAGACACCTAGGTCAATTTGGATAATAACTTCAAACGAAGTTCAAAAGATTTGGATTTAGAAAATGATAAGGAATGTGTAACCTAGAGATGCTTGAGGATGATGTATCGATATAATTTAGATGATGAACGAATGAGCTTGGAAGAATGTGGATGGACAAAAGATCAAATTGGGATTAGATTAAAGCTCAAATTAAGATTGGATTGAAGGATATGATGGGATTGGTTTTTCTAGTTGGATCTGGAAGTTGGATCTATTTATTGTCTGTTTTCCAACTTTTGTTGCAAAGGGTGAATTTTCCCTTCCGGGGCAGATTTTCCCTTCTAGGGGAAAAATTCACCCCACTATAGGGCAGATTCACCCCATTATAGGGAAGATTCACCCACTACAGGGCAAGTTCACCTCACTACTTTTGGACTCTTTGAGCAAGTAAACAAGCTATTAGAACAAAGAGACGGGTGATTGGAATGTGGTGTTAGATAAGTAGATTGAGGAAATAGATGGTTGGATTGGGAAAATGAATGGTAGAAGTGGATGAACAAGCACTCAGAACTGGTAAATGATTGCTTAGAATGGATGAATGACTCTCAGGTCATGGAGACAAAATCCTGAAACAAGTAAATGATTGATCAAAAAGGATGAACAACTCTTGAAATGAGATGGATGATTGGAATGGATGAATGAAGGCTTGGAATGGTTAAATGAAGGCTTGGAATGGTTAAATGAAGGCCTGAGATGGTTAAAAAAAGGCTTAGGATGGTTAAACGGTCGAACAGAGACTTGGAGTGGTCAAATGAAACAAAAATGACTATTCAGGGGGGCGTATTCGCCCCTCTGTAGTAAACTACAAGGAAAATTCACTCCACTATAGTAAAATAGAGGGAATAGTCATCCTTGTATGGAAAACAGGGACTTGGTTTGGATGGAATGACTATGGAAAGGACTTGGAATGATAACAATGAGGTTGATTTATCAAAAATAGACAGGTTTCTCACAAGAAAACACTTTAAGCAAGTACAATCCTATCACTAGTGTTAAGGGTATGGCCAACAAAGGTCTTAATCTAGGATGCACAAGGCTTCTAGGGAGTCCTTGATATACTCTCAGTACATGAGGTCCAGATCGTGAACACCAACCCATCACAAGTGTGAGTTGGGAACCCCAGCGAGATATTGAAGGGCTCAGACCAACTCTTCACATCTATCTAGGTATCACCCTAGCTTTGACACTCTACCAGACACAACGTGACTGGATTGAGGTATAATTTTTACTCTCCCCCTTTGTATACCCCACTGGTACGTGTGGTTGGAATCGTCCCTTGGGGTGATGAAATCCCCAAGCAGGTCCCACTAAAAAGAAGGCACTAATTGTTTCCAACTACTCCCCAAGCTCACACAAAGTGCAAGGGGAAAGTGAAAACAAACTAATTCCCCATTGGGTGACACAAAAATAGATACAAAAATAAATAAGTATTACTTCCCCTAATCAAACTATATTCCTAGATTAATGAAAATAGCAAGGGTAGCTTTTAAAATTTGAGCAAACGGATGGCCCTGCAAGCAAATGTTAGCTATTTTATCCTCTATTCTTCATCAATTACACAAGAATATGCTACAAAATGTTAGTAAAAATAAAAATATCCTTGCAAAAAAAAATGTTAGGGTGTTAGAATCTGAAAACAACAAAAAAATGGAGCAAAAACGAAGCTAAAACGATCATTTTACCTCTCAAAATGTGTTGTTTTGGGGCGTATTCATCCCACTTTAGTAAACAGGGGGAAATCAGCTCCACTACAATAAATAGGAGGGAAAATGTTATAAAAAACACAAATATCCTTGCAACAAATAATGTTAGGGGGTTATAATTTGAAAACGGCAAAAAACTAGAGAAAAAATGAAGCTAAAATAGCTATTTTACCTCTCAAAATATGTTGTTTTGGGGCGTATCCAGCCCACTATAGTAAACAGGGGGAAAATCAGCCCCACTATAGTAAAAAGGAGGTAAAATGTTAGCAAAAACACAAATATCCTTGCAACAAACAATGTTAGGGGGTTAGAATCTGAAAATGACAAAAGACTGGAGCAAAAACGAAGCTAAAACAGTCGTTTTACCTCTCAAAATGTGTTGTTTTGTGGCGTATCCACCCCACCGCAATAAATAGGGGGGAAAGTCATCCCCACTGTAGTAAACAAGAGGGAAAATGTTAGCAAAACCACAAATATCCTTGCAACAAACAATTTTAGGGGGTTAGAATTTGAAAATAGCAAAAAATTGGAGAAAAAACTAAGCTAAAACGATCGTTTTACCTCTCAAAATGTGTTGTTTTGGGGAATATTAGCCCCATTGTAGTAAACAAGAGGGAAAATTCACCCCACTATAGTAAACAAAAGGGAAAATCCACCCCACTACAGTATACAGGAGGGAAAATCTGCCCCTCTACGATAACCTGTGAGAGAACAAAGTTAGGATAAGGGTGTGTCTGTCCCTCTACAGTCAAATGTTAGAAACAATATTCAAATTGGGGCATAGTTTCCCTTCTATTGTAAAATGTCAAAAACAAGATTCAAACTAGGGCATAGTCTCCCTTCTGTAGTAAAATGTTAGAAACAGAGTTCAATCTGAGGCATAGTTGTCCTTTTGTAGTCAAAAGGAGGGTGTATCGACACTCCTGTAGTGAACAAGAGGGCATATCAACACTCCTGCAATGAACAATAGGGCATAGTCGCCCCTCTATAGTGGACAGGAGGGTGCAGCCACCCCTCTGCAATGAACTGGAGGGCGTATCTACACTTCTGCAGTAATTAGGAGGGCATATTCACCCTTCTATAGTAATCAGGAGGGCGTATTTTCTCCTTTGTAGTAATTAGGAGGGCATATTTTCCCCTCTGCAGTCAAATGTTAGAAAAAATGTTCAAATTAGGTCAAATCTGCCCCGTTGCAGTAAAATGTCAGAAATAGTATTCAGGTTAGGGAAAATATGCCCTACTGCAGTAAAATGTTAGAAACCGTATGTAAGTTAGGGCATATCTACCCCTCTGTAGCAAACTTGTTAGAAACAGAATATAGATTAGGGTGTATATGCCCCTCTGTAACAAACTTGTTAGAAATAGAATATGGGTTAGGGCATATCCACCTCGTTGCAATAAAATGTTAGAAATGGTTTTTAGATTAGGGTGTATCCGCCCCTCTGCAGCAAACTAGTTAGAAACAAAATATAGATTAGGGTGTAGCTTCCCCTCTATAGCAAACTAGTTAGAAATAGAATATAGATTAGGGTGTATCTACCTCTTTGTAGAAAACTAGTTAGAAACAAAATATAGATTAGGGTGTATCCATCCCTCTGCAACAAACTAGTTAGAAAATAAATATAGGTTAGGGTGTATCCGCCCCTCTACAGTAATCAGGAGGGCATATTCACACTTCTGCAGTAACTAGGAGGGCACATTTTCCCCTTTGCAGTAACTAGGAGGGCATATTTGCACTTCTGCAATAACTAGGAGGGTGTTTTTTCCCTTCTACAGTAGCCAAGCGGGCGTATTCGCCCCTCTGCAACCTGTTCCTGCAACCAACTTAACAACAACAAGCATAAAATAAAGGGACTCATTTGTGGGTCCCACCAGGTGTGCCAAAAATGTGATCCTAAATGTTTTATCTATCCTAGAGATGCAAAAACAATTGTTATGCAAAGAGAGAAAAACACAAAAGGACACCTCAAAATTAGCCTGAGAAATTGATAACACAAAGAAAGAAGATAAAATAGATATTGTAAATGGTTATACCTTATTTGCTGTTGAAATTCTTTGGTTGGCCCTTGTGATTGTGAGCTTGTATTCTCCTTGGATGGCTATGCAAGATGAACAATGTATGATAGAATGCAATGCTAATAGCTAGAATGGCTTAACTAAATGAGAGAAATTGCTTGTGAATTAAGTGCTCAAAGTAACAGCATGTGGGTATAAAAATGACTAAGTGTTCTAAATGTCTTAGAAGAGGGGGTATTTATAGAGAAATTTTGAATTTTCTAGAGAATTCAATGGTTGAGATTGAGCCACCAAGATCAAAATGTAGGGCTATGGTGATTTGAGGACTCACAAGCCCTCACATTTTGACATGTGGAATGTGAGATGCTCAAGGATAAGATGATGTGGAAGTGAGATACATGATGTGTAAGAAGGACATGTACCTTAGAAGTACATTGGGGGATGAGAAGTATCTAGGGTGAATAAATGTGAATTAAAAATTCACACGCTTGGAAGAATCACATCGACAAGACAAGGTTTCAAAAAGGGAAGCACTTGTCCACATGTGACTTGATGTGACAAGTCAAATATTATAGAAGATAAATGGGAAAAGGGGATTCTAGGAGGAATAAAAGAGAATTAAAAATTCACATGGGGAAGAGAAGAGTCTTGGATGAATACAAAGGAATTAAAAATTCCTTGGGGGATGGAGATAGCTGACCAAGGTACTAATTAGGCTTAACTAATCAGTAATTAGAAGATAATTAGAGGGTAATAAGGATTAAAAGTCAACTTGCAAGAGTTGGAGGATGTGACACATCCTAATCAAGGATTAGGCATGTGCACATCCCTAATGATGAGATTTTAGGGTTGATTAAGATTAAGAAAAAGTGATGTGACATGTGAGGAATTAAATAAATGTCATATTTATTTAATTCATTTGATGAAAGGGGGATTGAAGAGATAAGGTATTTAATTATTAATTAAATACCTTAGGGATTTGGCAGAATTAAGGGTATTAATTAAATAATAGTAATATTACTTAATTAATGCAAATAAAAGGATGTTTAGATAAAAGGGGATAAATTTGGATAAATTAATTGTCTAAATTAAGGTGTCTACACATGCAATGAATGGGGTGCCTTTTACTCTTCATCATATAATGAAGTATGTCTATAACAATAAAGTTTATACAATCAAAGCTAACCCTAAACCATAAATTTTGCACTTTGAGAAAGACAAGGAAAATCCTTTGAAAACATCGACACTAAGCCACAATTTTTTGGGGATAGAGCTCCCTTGCACTCCTAAAGTTTTGCACCTAAAAGGAGAAAGGTATCCCACAAAAACTCAGGGGTTCATTCAAGACTAAGGAAAATATGATTGAAATATATCTAAATAGAATGCCCTAGATGCAAAGAACTGATAAAAGAAATTAACTAGTAATGCAAAACATAGAAAATAAACTTTGTTTGAAAACACATTAATATGCAAACATAAACTAAATGACCTAGAAATGCAAACCAAACAAAATAGAAAAATGTAAAACTGAATGTGTGCACTTGGAAATGTGTTGCAGACTGGAATGGAGACTAAAAATGCTACTTATTCTAGAATTTTAGCCTGCTGGAACACTTACGCCATTCTGGGCGACCTAGTCCTAGAATTGGAAAACTGCACCAAAGCCCATTTCAACCAAATGGCTATCCAAATCTATAGAAAACTTTGAAAACATGTATAGTGAGACTAAGTTGCCATTGATGGCAACTTAGTCCACTTTGGATTTTTTGAAAACCTGAAAGTGGAAACAAAAGCTCTTATTCTACACTTTCTGCTCCTCTAGGTATCTGGAACTGAAATTGTGATTTTTGACACTATAAGTGACTTTTTGTGGATGTTTTGACTTAGCCAACAAGGTGATGTCTTCAAAAAGTTTACAATATTTTCTTCAATTATTTCCAAGCCTTGAAGGTGCCTAAATTTGCAAACACACAAGGAAAGAGAGAAAAATGTTGGATGTTAGGGCATGGGGGTTTGCCTTGGTCAAACCTCTTTTAGGTAATTAAACCAAATGAAGAAATAATATGAAGCATGAACATGAAATGAAGGAATTAGAAACTTTCCATGATGATAGATCTTGAATTTTTTGCAATAATGAATGAAGAATCTGCCCTTGAATTCCTTAGAAAGCTATCTTAATAACTTAGAATGCCAAAACCCTAGCTTTCTTGAGAAGAATGATGAATGAATCAAGAGAGAGAAGGTTGAAGACCCAAAAATGAGTGGAAAACCTCATATTTATACACAATTATGCCCTAATTCCTTAAAAATACCACATCACAGGCCAACCTTAGGTTTTAGAAAATAAAAACCAACAAGAATTTTGAACTTATTTTTATTTTTGAGCCTAATGGGACTAAGTCGCCCCAAGTGGAGACTTGGCACCACATAGGAATTTTAAGTGGGTGTCAGAGATTAAATAATATTAAATGGTGTTTATCAGGTTTATTGTCAAAAAGACACTTAAATAAGGCATGCAAGTGTAAAATGGGGCCAATTAAAGCATAAGAAAGGTGTAATTATTGATGACAAGCCTAGAAAAGTGTGAGAGTTTGTTACAACTCCTTACAACATTTTGAAATAAGGCTTGATAAGTGATAAAAAGAGTTTATTTAAATTAAATATAATAAAAAGGTTCTAGAAAAGTGTGAAGATGTGTTACAACACTTCACAACACTTTTACAAGACACCATAGAATTCTTATTGATTTACAAGGGTCCAAGACCTAATGTGAATGTGTTGACCACTTTGCAACATTAAATATAGGGAAAACTAGGCCAAAATCTATAAGAAAGACTCAAATGAGCATAAAAATGTCCAAGGATACATTTTTTGTGACATAGACACCAACTACACAAGTGGAACCTGTGCAAGAGAAAGAAAAGGAAATCATATTGAAAAGGTCACAAAGTTATTGGAATATGATTTGGGTTCCTTATATTTTTGCACCTACATTCATGGGAGAATACAAGATCATAACACAAAATTCTAACAAGGGAAAAGAGTCAACAGTAATGTCAACACAAAATTCAGAAGAACCTTCAAAAGCATCCACTTCAACCACTTTATAAGAAGAAACAAATTACACAACAAACTTTGATGAATCTAATTATGAACAACCATCGAATCCAAAAGAAATGGAAAAGCTTTATGGAAGAGGTTATGAGCTCTTGAAACAACTTGGTTATAATGGAAAAGGGTGTGGCATTAGAGAACAAGGTATATGCATCACTATAGAGCCTAATACACAAGAAACCACTAGTGGTCTTGGTTATTGTCCTTCAAAAGAAATAAAAGAATCAAAGAAATCTTCACTTAATATTAATGTCATCATGCAAAACCCTCCAAGGACATGTCTTAGTAATGATTGGGGTTCATTAGATTTTACACCCTACTTTAAGAGAGTACAAAATATCACAATCTAAAGAGTCTTGTGTATGTATGACACGTTGTACTAAGAAAGAGATATCTTAACCACAAAAGAAAGAAACATCTCCTACCATTGATCAAGAAAGTATCTTGTTGAGACTTCTCCAAGATCACTTGATATCTCTCCCTCCAAGAACACAAAAAAAATTTACAATAAGAGTTCATTTTTTCCATATCATAGAGTTCATGGCCATTCTACTAATGAATGTAAGGCTTTCAATAATAACATTCAACATCTTAATGATTGTGGTGCTCTTCCTTGTGTTGATGCACCTATTTTGATTTTTCATCCTATCTTGTTGATCATCGCTATGTGACAATGGTACATTTATGTTTTTGTTCATTGTCATTCATAGTGGTACAATTTTCAATGAAACCATATCTCTCTTGGTAGCAACTTGATAGTTCTTGGTGGTTGTCTTTGTCTCTATGGTTAGGGGAAAGGATAACTAGTTTCTTGAGGTGTGCATTATTTTCAAGGATCGCCTCTTCCTCTCTTTCTACTTAAAATGCCAACATAGTAATTATGTTGACATTTTAAGTGGAGGGAATATTGTCCCCAATTCATTGTCTACATTTTCCCTTCTTATTGATGATAGCATATACCTCCTAGGAAGTTTGAATTTATTTTCAAAGTCTAGTCTTATAAATTCATGTGATGCATGTCTTCTTATTGGTGGCATTGGGTTTTATTTCCTTCAAGAGTGTGACCTTTCTAAGCATGTGATATTCCTCTTAGTGGTAATGCTATGGATTGCATTCCCTAAGTTGTGAATCTTTTATCCTCGACTTGTCCTCTCTTGGAGATGTTAAGCATGATGTTCCCTAAGAAGATAACTTACTTCAACTAAGCATGTCTTATCCTATTTTCATTTTATTCATAGGTACTTAGCATAACGTAACTTGTTAGGCCTTATGGAGCTTGAAGTTTATGTTTATTTTGTGGTGTCTTATTGAAGTTATGGAGGTATATAGATTTGGTATGGTATGGGAGCCTAATAATATTCTCTCATTTGCACCCTTGGGGGCTTACCTAGTGGACAACCAGAGTTCTACTAGCCCATATGAGTGTACATAATTTTTTGCATAGTGGATAGTGAGTTCTGCTTGTAAATATTTTTGGACAAATAGCTGAGGTGTGATTCACATTGCGTTGGATAGTTGAGGCTTAATCCACCCCGTTTTTCTTTTTCTTTTTTTCTCTTTCTTTTAGTCTTTGACATTGTATGTTTGTGTATCTTGACTTGTTTGTGTATGTTTGTGCTTATGCCAATTTGACATAGGATCTTGGATCCTGGGGGCTTGGCCACCTCATTGATCTTTGTCATCCAATCCCATCAACATTGGTGCACTTGGACCCCTCTTGACGTATATTTTTCTACTTTAGTGTGAGTTTGACACAAGGTCCTCCTCTCACAAAAGTGGGGGATAAATGTAGTGTAGAAAAATGTATATCTTTACATTTTCTCACTTTTTTGGGCCCTCCTAATTAAAATGGACTTAATTATGCTGTAATTTAGTGTTGTAAAATGTATTTATTTGCATCTTCACACTAAGTTTAGGGCCCTCTTAATTAAAATGAAATTAATTGTGTCTTAATTTAGTGTTGTAAAAATGCATCCCTTTACACTTTAACACTTATTTAGGGCCCCCTTGATTAATTGAGCTTAATTAAGCCTTAATAATCCGTATAATTTATTTAAAATCCTATTAAATTATATTTTTTGAAGGGTAAACTTGACATTAATTAATGCCAATACATTACACTTCACCTTGAGCAATGTGTGTCCTAAGTTTAGTGACCTAGGACCCATTTTCCCATGGGTGAATGGGTCCTCCCTAAGACCTTGAACCCATTTTTGAATATATTTTTGGTGATATTTTTATGATCCTAAATTAAAATTTTAAATGTTGGCTTGTAATGTTTGAATTTCGAGAAATTAAGGATAAATGTCTATAAATTCAAGGTTATCTTGATCAAATCAAGTCTAAGGAAAAATATAGCAAGAGGTGAACTTAAAAAGAGTCAAGATTATTATCAAGAGAATTCAAGAGAAGATTTCTTTGTCATTTATTGTGGCATTCAAGATCTCAAATATCATGTCAAAGCTATGTTCAATCATGCATGTTTTTGGGGCTCACATTGTAATGTAGGTTTCAAGATCTAATCCAAGCATTCAAGTCAAAGATTCAAAGAAAGATTCAAGTATCAAGATCCACATCCATTGAAGCCATTTCATGCAAGATCAACATCAAGATTTCAATCCTTCAAAGGTTTAATCAAGGGTTTGGTGAGTTGTTCATTCATCATTCCTTTCATGCTATTTCATTTCATTTCAGGGTTTAATTAACAAAACAAGGTTTAACCAAGGCAAACCCCCATTCACCAAAAAAAAATAGTTTTCCCCTATTTTTGTGTGTTGTATATTTGAGGGTTGAAGAAAAGTTGAAGATCTCAAAGTTGCATTTGTTGCCACCTTTATTGTCATCTCACGAAAACTCAAATCCCAGATTTATTTTTGACTCTGAAACCAGAGAATCTAGAAGTGCAGACACAGGAGAAGAGGACCCAAAAACCAATTTTGAAAATATCTACAAGGACTCATTCTCCAATGGGAAAATGAGTCCTTAGACAACTTGTGGAAACAACATTTTGTTACAAGTGCACAAGATTTTCCGTTTATCCAATCTGCATGAAATAAATTGTTTATATTAATATTATGTTTAATCTATCAAATCCAATATTTACATGTCATAAATGAATGCATTTGGTATTTTTAATCTTTCTCCCAAAATCGATGTTCAGTCATTTCTATCAAAAAATTTATCTCAGGACGTTTTGCGCTAGAACATGACACTTTGTGGCAGTTTTTGAGATCAGTTTTAAGTCCCCTTCACTCATTCAATTTACATGAAATAAATTGTGTCTATTAGCTCTATGTTTAATTTGCTCAAATATGGTCTTGCATTTTAGTTTTGAGTTGATTTACTATTTTTAGTGTGTCTCCCAAAAGTGTTGTTTAGCCCACACGCACACATAAAGGAAATTGTAAGATTCCTCAAAGAATTCACTCACCTAAGGGTTGAAAGTGGATTTTGATCTGAGACATCTCATTTCCTAAATGAAATAGAAGAATAGGTAGGTATATTCACTCCATTTTCCCCTTTCTATTTATAGTGAGTTTGGTAAAATATCCCAAATTTAGTATAAAACCCTATGTGTTTGAACCCCTACCCTATTTTCTCTGTTTCAAGTTCATTTAGCAAGAATTCGTCACTTGTATGATTTTTCTTCCCACCATAATGACATTTTCTTTACATGCATTAGAAGACATGATTATAACTAAGAAACAAACACATGATTACTCCTCAAATTACTCAATCAAGAACCCTCCAAAATATATGATTTGGCACTTTATACTTAGTGCAATTACAAGTGTCACTTTCCAAAAAAATGAAGTGGATTTGATCTTAGTGATTACATATGCCAAATTTGACCACAAGCTCAAAATATTTTTTAACAAAAAATGGGATCAATCTAATCACACCACTACAAAGTGCATGAAAACTTATGCATTTTCAATAAAAAAATACCCAAAAATGTTATTGTAGGAGAGAGAAAAGAGCCCTAAAAGTTCCCAAAATGAGAACGACTCAACAATACCTATGAAAATCTACAATTTATAAAAAAAACATGCACCAATTTAATCAAAAACCAATTCCACCACTATGAAGAGCATGAAATTCTACCCCAAATAAAAAAAATTGCTTGGAAAAAAAGTCAGATGACTGAGTTATGAGCCTATGAATTTGAGCCTCCAAAATAAAAATTGCATTAGAGAGGGGGGGAATTTAAGCACCTGTTGACATGAGCACTGCATTAGTAAGCACAATATTCCTTTTTCCATCAAAATATTCTACTCGATGGAATATTTTGGGAATATTCTATGACCAACCTAAAAACTTTTGTGGTGAGAAAAATCTTCAAAATGGATGGAATATTCTTGTTTTAATTTGTCGATATATTCTTCCACTTGTAAAATATTTTGTTGATAGGCATGAGTGTTGAACTGATGAGAGGATGTGGTGAGACAATTAGAGGCTGTAATATGGCACCCTTTGGAGGTTGTACTACTAAGATACAATGGTACTATAGTACCCTACGAAAAAACCCACAAAATATTTTTTTCGATATTTTTTAATTAAAAAATTTCTCACAAAATATTTTTAAAAAATAAAAATAATTTTTTCAGACTTGTAATTTTTTTCCTTGATGACTATAATTTTCTTGTGACTTGCATATTGTACGACCTCAATGTATGACTGTATGACTATATGATCGACCGTATGACTATACGATCAACCATACAACTATATGATCAACCATATGACTAGGTGGAGGAAAACAATTGAGGGCCCAAGCCAAATGCTCCAAATTTGATGATTTGATAGTCAATCTTGGGATTTTTGGGCCTCTTGAATGTGATGGAAGGATTTTTTGTGCCCCAAAGTGCTCCAAAATTACATCTACCTCCTAAATATGGCAACCATTTTTCAGCTTCAAACCCTCATAAATTTGGCCTCATATGCTCAATTTGGAAAAAACAAAAGGAAAAAATGACTTTCTTGAACCCCTTAAACTTAATGGTGAGCTCAAATTTGCACCAAGAAGCTCTGATTTGAGCTTGAAATAAAAAACCATAAAGAGGAAACTCTCAAATCTAGTATTTTTTTAATATTTTTTATTCTCCAAGTCATTAGTTGATGCAAGAGAAAAGCATACTCAACTTTTCAAGATCCACCAAGATTTGAAACCTAGATATTTTAGTAAATAATAATAATAATTAATCCTATATGTTTTAATATCATGTTAAAGTTGGTATAGAATACTCTACACCATGCAAGCTTTGGTTGAAGATTATAGCCACCCAACATCTAAGAACTTCATGAAAGCACAAGAGAGATCAAATATGAGAGAATAATGTTGATAGATTATGATGATATGACTATTATTTGATTGTTGATTTACACATGAGACCACCTAGTTATATAGCCAAGGTGAGACATAGGATTAGACAATATCATGGCAAGTGTCTTAATCCTATGTCACAAGATAGCTAATATGAAATGACTTAGGAATCAATCATTAAATGTCAAAAGATAAGATAATATCTTATAACAACTAGCAACCTTCTATAAATATTCCCTAAGACCTAAGTAAACTTAACATATAAATAGAACCTACAAGTGAAAGAGATAGGTAAACCGCCTATTTACACCAACAGGGGGAGAGGGGGATATATATATATATATATGGGGAGAGAAAGAGATAGAGAGAGATATAGGGAGAGGGTAGGAGACATGTAAAGAGATATATAAAGAGATAGCAGGAGAGATAGTAAGATAGATATGAAAATATAGAGGGAGAAGGTGAGATAGAGAGATACAAGAGGAGAGTGAGAGATAGAGAGCTAGAAAGGGAGAGAGATATAAAGATGGGAGAGAGATGAAATGAGGGATATATAAAAAGATAGAGTCAAATAGCGAAGGGAGAGAGAGGGACATAGAAAGATAGAGAGAGATAGAAGGATAGAAATGGGATAGAGATAGGGACATACTGATAGAGATTGGGAGAGGGTGAGGTATAAAGAGAGAGGGGGGATATAGAGATAAATAGATAGAGAGGAAGAGAAACATAAATAAATTTTGAGAGACATAAAATGAGAGAGGGAGAGGGAGAGATTGAAAGATTGGGAGAGAAAGGGAGGAAGATAGAGAGGGAGAGGGAGATAGATAAAGAGGAAGGGGGAGAGATGGAGATAAAGAGTGAGAGGGAGAGAAACATAAATAAATGGTGAGAGAGATAGAAAGAGAAAGGAGAGGGTGGTGAGAGAGATAGAAAGAAAAAGGAGAGGGAGAGGGGGAGAGGGGGGAGATATATATATATATATATAAAGACGTAGAAGAACAAAGAGATAGAGATGGACAAGGAGAGAAAGGAGGATAAAGAGATTAAAAAAATTAATATAAACTTGATGTTATCCATTGCCCCTATAATTTTAGATTGGCGCTTGTCATTTTTCCTTTCCTTTTAGAATACATATATATTGTATACTATCATTTAGATGGTGTAATTTTTCATCAAATGAAGACAACATCAAATTTGAAGTACACTCTAATCTAAACTCTCAATCTATATCTTTTTTATTAGGATTTTCTGTGGTGCACAGGAATTATTGAATTTATTTATAGTTTGTAGCCCAATCATAATGCCACCCAAATATTTTTGATAATAACTTAAATTCTAGGATCTTAGGAATGAAGTGTATGGATGGATTGATGCACTAATGCATTTGACTGCAAAATACGACGAAACTGTCTGACAAAATATGTAAAATTCGATGTTCGTCGGGTGCTTGTAAAATTTGAT